>CP092886.1:131479126-131546090 GCA_030710605.1 Cordylochernes scorpioides | reverse complement strand
ATATATCTTATTAATATCAGTCTTCTTTTTATAAGGCCTTTTCATAGCTTTTTAAAAGATTATCGAGTAGATTAGGAAAAATGCGTAAAAGACAGGGCGTTCATTTCTATTGATGTTTACGGCCAATGTCAATTTATATTGATAGCAGTGATAGTCCACATAATATTTCCAGCAGTTGACAGCCTGATTTTGATCAAGAAAACCAGGATCTCTTGGGGTTGTCTTTCCATCAAGATCTATTTGTCTTTGATGCTTATGAATGCGATCAACTACTTCCTTTCTTACAGTAGGGCTAAAAAGATTAGTTATTTCATATTAATTAAGTCTAACAATATGTCTGCAAATGTAGATACAGTTTAGAAGTATCAAATTTCGACACAAAGCTGAATGACTCACTACAAAGGTGTAATTATAAAGTGCCAGCACAATTACATCCTTGGCAATTTTGGGGGAAATCTGGCTGAGAGGCAATCAATCAAATTTCTAATAAAGTTGGGCGAATCTACCTGGATATTTATGGCCCACTCTTACAACCCATCGACCGGGGTAAGCTGATTGTATCTGCAACCAGATGGGATGGCGAACGAAATGGCCCATCTTGCTTATCCCCCAAGATAAACTCTTCAACGTAATCTCCTACGCCACTTAATGAAGAATCTGCTCTATATTTTAAAGATGGAATTAGTTTAAGATAATTTTCTATCGATTATGTAGAAAAAGATCATTTTTGCATTTACTAAATGGAATATTAAAAGGAAATTGAGGTTATGAGACTGAATGCACAGGGATTTGGACGTTGATATTATCAGTTTTAACTGACTGTGGCATTGTTTACTCTTTTCACCGAGTTCTGGTTTAAAAGTTCATTTTGGAGGACGGTACTTGATAAAACTATTAAAATTGTGGAGATGTGAAAACAAGATTATAGAATTTTACTATAATAAATCTCCTAATTAATTTTTCAAATTTAATTCGAATATATACATAATTTATATGCCTAATTTATCTACTTATATATTTGCCTTATTCTGTCTGTTTGTCTGTATGTCTGAAGCTCACGGATAGAATGCGCGCCCTTTGGCTGCCAGCGAACACGTGGCCTCCCTGCCCCCCTCTAGACAACCCTGTTATCAGCAGTGTGATACATACACCTGTCTATAGCGACCACTCTAGACAACCCTGTTATCAGCTGTGTGATACATCCACCTGTCTATACAGACCACCCTGACTATAGCGACCACTCTAGACAACCCTGTTATCAGCTGCCTGTCTATACAGACCACCCTGTCTATAGCGGTCACTTTAGGCAACCCTGTTATCATCAGTGTGTTACATCCACCTGTCTATACAGACCACCCTGTCTATAGCGGTCACCTTAGGCAACCCTGTTATCAGCAGTGTGCTACATCCACCTGTCTATACAGACCACTCTGTCTATAGCGGCCACTCTAGACAACCCTGTTATCAGCTGTGTGATACATCCACCTGTCTATACAGACCACCCTGACTATAGCGACCACTCTAGACAACCCTGTTATCAGCTGCCTGTCTATCCAGACCACCCTGTCTATAGCGGTCACTTTAGGCAACCCTGTTATCATCAGTGTGTTACATCCACCTGTCTATACAGACCACCCTGTCTATAGCGGTCACCTTAGGCAACCCTGTTATCAGCAGTGTGATACATACACCTGTCTATACAGACCACCCTGACTATAGCGACCACTCTAGACAACCCTGTTATCAGCTGCCTGTCTATACAGACCACCCTGTCTATAGCGGTCACTTTAAGCAACCCTGTTATCATCAGTGTGTTACATTCACCTGTCTATACAGGCCACCTGTCTATAGCGGTCACCTTAGGCAACCCTGTTATCAGCAGTGTGATACATCCACCTATCTATACAGACTACCCTGTCTATAGCGACCACCCTAGACAACCCTGTTATCCGCTGTGTGATACATCCACCTGTCTATACAGACCACCCTGTCTATAGCGGTCACTTTAGGCAACCCTGTTATCAGCTGTGTGATACATCCACCTGTCTATACAGTCCACCCTGACTATAGCGACCACTCTAGACAACCCTGTTATCAGCTGCCTGTCTATACAGACCACCCTGTCTATAGCGGTCACTTTAGGCAACCCTGTTATCATCAGTGTGTTACATCCACCTGTCTATACAGACCACCCTGTCTATAGCGGTCACCTTAGGCAACCCTGTTATCAGCAGTGTGATACATACACCTGTCTATACAGACCACCCTGACTATAGCGACCACTCTAGACAACCCTGTTATCAGCTGCCTGTCTATACAGACCACCCTGTCTATAGCGGTCACTTTAGGCAACCCTGTTATCAGCAGTGTGATACATCCACCTGTCTATACAGACCACCCTGTCTATAGCGACCACTCTAGACAACCCTGTTATCAGCTGTGTGTTACATCCACCTGTCTATACAGACCACCCTGTCAATAGCGACCACCCAAGACAACGTTTTTAAAATACAAGGTATGTCCCATAAGTTCCCGGGCTGGGTCCATAAAAAATAAATAAATGAAAAATGTAAATAAATTTGACTGTTTATTATAGAAAAAATATCTGGCAACACAGTGGTACCAATATCGAGGCGGTAAATTAGAGCGCGCCAAGGTCATTCTAATTTATTTAAAGGTCACACCTAGCGCTGCGGCGATTTTACGATGGAACAAAAATTGAAGCAGAGGATTTGCATAGAATTTTGTGTGAAACTTCAAATATCAGCAACCGAAACTTTTGAAATGTTTAATAAAGCATTCCCCAATGACGCCCCAAAGAGAACAACTGTTTTTGAATGGCATTCTAGATTTAAAGCTGGCAGAATTTCCATTGAAGATGATCCTCGTCAAGGACGCCCAAAATTTCAAAGGATTGATGAAAATGTGCAAAAAATCACCGATTTGATAAAAGAAAATCCTCGAACCACTTTGCTGGAGCTAGAGCAAGACACAGGCATCTCTAAAACAACGATTGAAAGGATCGTAACCGAAGATTTGAAGCTCAAAAAGACTCCTGCAAAATTCATCCCAAGATTCCTCACCAATGAGCAAAAACTGTGTCGGCTTGCAACCTGTGAGGACATGATGGAAATGACAAGAACGGATCCAAAATGGAAAGACAAGATAATCACAGGCGACGAGACATGGGTCTATGGCTATGACCCTGAAACCAAACCTCAATCTGCCGAGTGGAGAGGTTAGGGTGAGCCTAGACCCAAAAATCCAGAAACAAGGTGTTGCTGGTCGCTTTTTCGGATAACAAGGGCATTGTTCATCACGAGTATCTTCCTGCAGGCCAAACAGTTATTAAGGAAATGTATTTGGGCATTCTTCGCCGTCTAAGGGAAGCGATTCGAAAAAAAAGGCCAGAAAAATGGACTAATGGTGGCTGGATCCTACACCATGACAATGCGCGCCCTCACACAGCGCACTTGATGACTAGCTTTTTGGCGAAAAAACGGGACACAAATCCTACTTCAACCACCCTATTTCCCAGACATCGCACCAAATGACTTTTTCCTGTTCCCCAAACTTAAAGCAGTTCTTAAAGGAAGACATTTTGACACCAGGGATGACATAATAGAAAAATCGCCGTTAGCATTGAAGAGCATTCCAAAAGAGGCTTATAAAAACTGTTTCGACAATTGGGAGAAACGATGGCGCTGGTGCGTTGAAGCAAGGGGGATTACTTTAAAAAGTTTTAATATTTAAAAAAAAAAATATCTTACCTTTTTTTTTTATGGACCCAGTCCGGGAACTTATGGGACACACCTTGTATATTCGCACTCGGGTAAACCCCGGGCGTTGCCCGGGCCATTCGTCTAGTATAATATAATTTGTCATCATTATCTTTTGTGGGATTTTCTTCATTTCTTAATGTATTGAACAGGTAGTTCGTTCTTAACTTTCATTCTTCGCTTTGGTCTATGGTCAAACCCTCCAAGGACTGGTAAGGGAGGCAGTTAGATATATTGACGTGTCTTATCTTCAGAAATGTTTCCTTCGGATCCTTGGAAGATCTATTCACGATAGAAGAAACACGGGTCTGGTAGAAGATATTTGTTTTAAAAAGAAGCTATTCTCCCCGACTTGTGTTTCTTCTTCTATAACGAAGTGATATTATCGTCTTAATCTTTTCGCGATACAATTACCACATACATATACTCGATAATAGAAAATAATAAAATTCGGATTGTGACAAAAACATATTTCCGTCCCACTATTTTAGAAGCTAAATCACATTTGTCAATTCTCCTATTGTATGAAGTTGTGAAGTCATATCTGTACTGATGAGGGTTATATCCCGATACCATGGTATACATATTAGTCTTAGTCAGAATTTTCCAAAGAAGGTGTTGTAATCTATTCGCTGATATAAATCTATGTACCCAAATCAGAAAATATGGAATAATTCACTGTTCAATTAATTTGTATATAAGGAGAGAGAAGCCTCTTTTTGTATCGAACTATACGAATTCTATTATTTTTATAATTAGAAAACGCTTTTTTATCTAATGAATATATAATCTATATAATAGTTTGAATAATATGAATGATATATTTCTATTCTAGATGTGTGAAAAAGAATTAGCAGTCGTTTGTGGCTGTCTCCACCTTAATCATCATCTCTTTATTTTTTCAAATCTTTTTAAACAAAACAAAAATTTACATACTCCATTTAGTTAAATCTTCAGTAAAAACCAAAAAAAAAAATTACATTCTATCATACAAAATGTATCATGAATATATTAAAATATTGATTAACTATTGATGAAAGGTGCCTACTATCAATATCAATCAATATAAGCAGCCTACAAAATGATTTATAAGATAGATAGTAAAAGAAATCAGCATTTGTTTATTGGCGACAGCGCCATCTAGCACCATCGAGGCAACGAGTTAATACGGCGCATGCGTAAGGTCACTTCTTATTTTTCGTCAATAAACGTAGATTTGCACCCATCAGCTGGCGTGGAAATGTTACCAAATTTTGTAAAATTATTAAAGGCAATTTGTAATTTCGTAACTAATTTGGCATTCCAGTAAAAATATCTTTGAATATGCAGAACATTTTAAACATTTTGAGAGAGAGAGAGAGAGAGAGAGAGAGAGTTATTTTAAAAATAAATATATAATTAAATCCATACACACACAAATATAGTTATAATATAAATATATTATACAAACTTCTAAAAATAGAATTAAAATATTTCAATTTTCAGCGAGAGATGGCGCTTAGAGGGTGTTATCTAATTTTTACATCACATGTGAGAAAGACTAATATTCGGGATAAATGAGTTTCGAATTCTCAGAACAGATGGTTATAAATAAGATTATTAAATTTGTTATTGAAAATTAAATATAATATATTGTAAGATTTATCAATATATTCAAAACACGATGGTTTATCTAGTTATGGATGTGTGGATCAAAGATAAATTTGGAAACGAGGCTAAATGGGGAATTAAATTTCCTTTGTCTGGTCTAACGTGAATTGATAATTCTAATCAGAAGTTGGGCGGGGTATCTCTTAGAATTCCAGGAAAGTGTGAAATAAAATTTAATGACACAGTTGAATATAACTAGTTTACAAACGATTAGATTAACTTTGTTAATTCCGTACATCCGTGGTCTGGAGAGATAAACCCCCACATACCGAGATCGAAACCCGCATTAAGCCATTTTTTATCTTCTAAAAAGTGCTTTTTTATTAATCACTATTTCTTACACAAGTCCAACCTCACCATTCAGCGAGTGTAGCTAACAAAGAGGACAACTTGTAAGAGTAAAAAGTCAAACTTCTTTTCTAAATATATAGACATGTATTCGCAATAAATGGTAAATTTAACTACCATGGTTTTAATGGTTTTTACCTTGTAAACTTGGGATAAGTAAAAAAAAAAAGATGAAATGAATTTCCTTCAATAAATAGTAGAATTCGAGAGCTATAACTATAGGTTTTGTTAACTCTATATAAACATATATACACCATGTTTTTTTAACTTTTCGTAGAGAAAAGCTTATTTTTAATACTTCACAAAAAAAAAAAAAAACACTTCAAAAATCGCAAGGCGCTACGCTCTGTAATAAAGGGACGGATCTAATCTAGAATTATCTCTCGGTCACTTCTATATATATGCTACGTTTTAAAGTAGAAAATTGTAAATATATGATCTTTCTCTGCGTCACCTGGAATTCTTATATACTTGTTGTGTGCTTTTCGAATTCTTCTTGTATATTTGTTTTCTTGTAGTTCTTGTTTATAACATTTATATCTTTTCTATATTACGTGTATACTTCTTTTATATTTATGAATTTTATAATTCTCATCTACACTCATGGAAAAATCTTGAGGGAGTGAAAATCTTCAATTTCATCTTTTTTTTTTTTTTGAGAGACAGAGACAATTTTGTTCACACTTCATTATCTCGTGTGTCTCAATGAAGGTCACAGTGTATCAAATACCTTTCAGTTATTGTCTGAATCCCAATATACATGTAAAAATATGCAACTTCCTTAAATTTTATCCATGAGTGTACTTGTCTACTTGTTGAAATTTACGGCGTATTATGAGGGTTGGTTTTAAGTATTAATGGCATACCTTCGCGACATCGCGTCTTTTGTTCGGTTTGTTATGGCGAGAGCATTCGCCTTGTTAATAAATGTCTCTTTCTCTCTCTCACACAAACATTATGTTAACCTTGATGTGAATTATAACATGATGTGTGAGTGGCTAGAAAGTTATTATGTCTCATTTAATTTGTTCACTGTTCATTCTCTCACTCATGCTTAATACACTGCGTGACATTGAAAATTGAACACCAAGAAATAGTGGCCAGAAAGTGATGAAACTCGGCAGACAGAGAGAGACAGGAACGAACAATAAGTGATCTTTATTTCAAAACTAGCGGATGTACCCGGCTTCGCCCGTGTTTTACCCGAGTAAAGGTTTGTCTAACGAATCTCTCGATAAAGTGAACATTTTTTCCCGGTCCCTTGAAAAATACTCGATAAGTTGAATAAAATCAATATTAATCAGTACCCGAGTAAAGGTCTGTCTAACGAACATTTGTTAAAACAATTCTCTATAAACTTATAAAAAGAAATAGATATATTTTGATAATTTGAAACTGATAAAGTGATCATTTTTTCCCGGTCCCTGTGTGCCGTGTCATTCTGAATTTTGTCTTTCCTAATTTTCTACATTACTAAATCATCGTTTTATCTAGTGAACATTTTTTCCCTGTCCATTGAAAAATACTCGATAAGGTTGAATAAATTCATGGTCGTTTATGTAAGATGGACGAAGTTCCCGGAGGTCATCTTGGGCAAGCTCCCGCGAGGCTTTTTTTCTTGTCTACTTGGCATAGCTGTGACACCAACTCTGCCCTGATTGGTCGGTGGGTACTGGCGGCCGGGCGAATCCATTCTCTCACGGGGTGGGGCAGACCCAAGGTCATCAGGAGCAGCAAACCTAAGCCTATCTCCGTCTCAATGGTGCTTGCGAGTTAAAGCTACAAATCTGCAAATAACTCTAAGGATATTAAAGATATTCAAGATATTATTTTTCGTAAACCTTTCCGGGGATATGCCTAATAATATCCCAAATTTTCACGGCGATTGGATGTATGGTTTTTGAATCCATAGAGGACACACACACACACACAGACAGACAGACAGACAGACAGACAGACATTCATTTTTATATATATAGATGATAGTCATAATACAGAGCGAGAACGGCGTCGGCTTAGTAGCAAGTAGGACCACCGCGGACGGCTCGTTCCTTAAATAAATATATATTTGTTTTTATCTAAAAGGGATGTCCTCGTAACTACAAAATAAGTGAGTACAAAACAACTTGAAATCCATAAATAGAAACATCAGAGTACATACATCAGAGTCAATCAGAGTACGGATGGCGTCCTGAGGGATGGCTCTCCATTCCCTCTCAACCATTTGCCACAGTTCGTCTTCTGAACGCGGCTGTGGCAAGGTATGCAAATGGCGTCCAATGATGTCCCAGACGTGCTCGATTGGTGAGAGATCAGGAGAGTACGGTGGCCAGGGAAGCATCTGTACATCTTGCAGAGCTTGTTGGCTAATGCGAGCAGTGTGCGCTCGGGCGTTATCCTGCTGATAAAGGGCATTGGCTACCCCCTAAAGGTAAGGGAGTGTCACCGGTCGCAGCACATCATCAACGTATCGTTGGGCCGTCATAGTGCCCTGAATACGAAGTAAAGGTGACCTGGAATCATACGCGATTGCGTCCCAAACCATGATTCCACGTTGTCGCACGGTGGGGCGTTCCACAATTGCTGCCGGATTGGACCTTTCTCCACGTCGACGCCACACGCGTACACGGCGACTATCACTGGACAAACAGAAACGCGACTCATCTGAGAACACGACCCTGTGCCATTCCGTCATCCACGTCGATCTAGCCCGGCACCATTCCAAACGTTGGCGCCTATTCGGTGGGGTCAATGGCAGTCTTCTTAGCGGACGGCATGAGTGCAAGCCATTAGCAACCAATCGACGAGAAATGGTTCTGGTCGAGATGGAATGATCTAGGGTGTCTTGCACATGTTGCAGGATGGCGGTACAAGTGGCTTGTGGGGCCGCCACTGCTTGTCGAAGGATACGCCGATCCACACGTGCTGACGTCACTCTGGTTGCACCGGCATTCCTATAAATTGCCACATTTCCTTGGTGCAACCATCTTCTCCACAGTCGGTGCACCGTGGACGCACCAAGGTGTGTATCAGCTGCGATTTGACGTATGGACCAACCTGCCCTTTTCAGTCCGATCACCATGCACCTCGTAAAAGATCTGTCTGCTTGAACTGCCTCCGTTTACGATGACCTGGCATTCTCTGTTATTACACGTGTCTTTTGACACAAGAACAAAATTTCTACAATGATTTTCCTTGAAGAAATAACGACACGAATACTGTCCTTTCTGTAAATCCCTTCCCTTATATCTTACTCCATGTGCGCACGAGAGCTGCGCATTTTACATCATTTGCATAACTCGCTTAGGCGCGTCTACCCTGAAATTTGCATAATTTTCTGACCACTATTTCTTGGTGTTCCATTTTCAATGTCACGCAGTGTATATGATGAGCCAGGTCACCTTATCATTTAATATTTTCAGTCATACGATGATACGATACACGTTCTAAATATTTTTCAAATAAATATATATTTTTATTTTACATATTTATATTATTTCCGCACTTCGCCACTACGGATTTTTCTATTTTACCTCAATCCATAGATAGGATTCTTTTTAGGTCCTGAACTCTTTCTGAATCGTCCTTCAAATATACTCCAGGTCTTTTACTTTCCGGAATAATGGGACATTATCGATGACCATGATATTATTTCAAATTACCTTGTACATTGAAACTGTACTGCGTTTACTTTCAAATGTTTAAATTTTCTATTTATTCACACATAACTTTCATTTTTCCAATTGCTTACTAACGATGACAATACAATTATTTCAAGAACATTTTTATTAGAATATTTTAAATATAATATCGACAATTCTAATACCGTATAAAGGGAATACAACATGAACAATATTCAGAGAAATGGTCTTTTAGAATTATTTTGTTACAAAATATTGTTCACTATACTCCCTTGTGCTTTGTTACAATGATTCTTTCTCTTTCAATTGGCTTATAAAACATTTTTGGACTTTATGGTCACTCGATATGATCTCGTAATTTATATATCTGATGTTCAATTGATCAAATTCATTTCCTTTTGAAGCTATTTTAAATATCTGTTATAGAATTGTTCTGACTGCGATCGATAAATAATCAATATGACAATAGCGTAAAAGGTTTCTTTTAATACAACATCAGTGATATTGAACGCTTATTGATTTCAGTCAAGATGTCTCTCTCTCTCTGGGTGAGAAATTATGATACATGTCTTGTTTTAATATCTACCGATTAGAAAATTCTATTCCCGTTAATGGGGGTAACTAACCAAACTGCTTTCTACAAGTTTAGATATGAGGCGTATTTACAGCATTATCTAATATAAAAGTGTATGAAATTCACTATAAATACATGTGATAAATAATTAACGGAATGTCTTCTTTACTTTTATGCATTTATTTTATACGTTTGTGTATAGTCCTTTCCATTTCTTATACAGCTACTCACTCCTTTTCTACTTTTAAATTTTATTTCCGGTTCTATGCTGCCTTTATAATTGATTTGTTATATCATTCTCATATATTCCTTGTTATTTTTGAAAGGTAAAATCCTTTGCAATTCCCTATAAATAAAAATCAAAATGGCTTCCGAAGCCAGTAAATAAAACAATAGAATCACCCTCGGAATATGTTTTGATTCTTATTTATTTCTTGGTGCTTCTTATATTCTTCTTGTCTAATGCTCGCATACCTTTTGCATCCCTTAGTCCAATACCTTTATAAATATCTCCTATCAAGCGAAAGTAAATATAAAAATATTATATAGATTGATTTAGACATGGGTCCCTTTCTGCTATAAATATATTATAAGCAACATAAAGAAACTAATGCAATTTATTACTTTATTTTTTATAAATAATACAAATAAAGGTTTATTGATTCTAAAACAGAAAGGGAACAATAGGATATGTGCGTCCGATGTTTTATAAACTTAGTTAAGACTTAGTAGATTACGAATTTGATTATGTATAATCTTGAAATATTTTGAAAATCCTTAGATACGCCGATGCTCACTTTTCTTTTCATTGGTATTTACACATTTTAACTGAAAAAACGCTCGTCCATGTATTTCGAATGATATTTCATGAAATTGGACATGGATTAGATCTTTTGATAACACTTTATTATCGCGATAAGTTTCAAATCACACATTAGAATCTTATCTTTTGAATCTGGAATCCTTAGTGCTTGCTTATCAAGATGATGTAATATTATGATTTGCCAGTTGAATTCTAATAATCTTTGGAATCATGGCCAGTTGACAAATCATGTCGAGAAATTCATCCAAGCATCATTAATCATTTTATAAACGGAGAAAATGGAATTTTAAAATATTTTCGAATACATTAAATAGTAACTTCGTAATTTTTCTTGTACACCTTCTCTTATAGTTAATATCAGGGCGGTGGTGAGATATGAAGACACCCACAACTGAATGAAAGTGATGAAAAATTATAAAAGGATGAGGATATTTGGTGGTTGATGCATCAGGAAAATTATCAAAAGATATAATATATATAGCATTGATTGGGAGGTTAATTAAATGCGAAAAGGATTGCTTCCAAAAAATATAATTTGTAGCAATATAATTATTCAGTCTATCAATAGAGCTCTGAGAATGAAAGGTAAAAATTGTCCAAAGCGACTTATAATAATTAAGGGGAAAACATAACAATGAAGGTAACAAAAAAATATTCAATACATTTTTAAAGAAACTATAGTTAGGTGATCAACAAATTGGTGTAATGTATTTAATGATCAACTTTATATTTTTGACGAATCGCGAGAAATAATCCAAGATGAGTTGAGAAAAGAAAAACCGCCGCACGTGGTAGGTGAAGCGATACTCACACTTCCTATCTTGATAGCTCACTGATTCCACCCTTGATCAGTTCCGAACCACTAAAGACAACTAAGTGATCGTATATGCGATTTAAATATAGTCCATGCATAAGACAAGAAAATATTCAATCACGAAATTTTTTTACACATAAAACAAAGCCCTCCAAATATTTTTCATCGCTGTATAAACGGTAGAAGTTTTTTTGGTGTGGAGAAACTTTCATACTTGAATATTTATTTACTTATATATAGATAGAGCATTATATCCCCTATTGTTCATGCAGTTCGATACATTCTGAATGATGTTTGGCTCTTAAGTCTATTTCAAGATGATGTGGTAAGACTGAACTTTGTTTTGTCATCGAGCTAAATGAATTCTTGGCCTGCCAATGATCTCTCCATAGTGGACTGTAGGAGTCAGAATGTCCTCCGTTTCTTATCAGCTATGATCCTCACATCTCATGATATATTAGACATGGATCAGATATTTTAAATATATATTCCAAGAAATGTGGATTAATAAAAGCATTTACACTCTCAATGACGAAATTCTCAGGTCTCAGAACATAACAGGTAGTTGCAACGTGAACATTTTTCTGACCTCATCGTGTCTTTTCTAAAATTTTTATCATTTATAATTCCGCGCATTTTTTTTTTTTTTGCGTTTAAATGGCCTTTTCCACAATGATGATCGACATTGTGTAAAAGGCTATTTGAGAGCAAATAAAATGTGCACAAAATTGATATGATAAAAATTTAGAAAGGTCATGGTAAGGTGAGATGAATATTTACGTAGCTACCACCTGTTATGTTTTGAGACTCTTAAGCAATGTGATAATTTCTTCAATGAAGAGCAAATAGCTTTTATTAAGCCACAATTCTTGAGATTCAAATGAGAGTGAGAGATTTTCAACCTAGAGAATTTGCATGTATTTCACTGTTTCAAGGATGCTCGTGCCATTAATATAATAATACCTTGACTGGTCATTAAGAGCATTATATATTGGAGATAAAATTTTTAGTATCTCTGCTCTTTTATTGGTAACAATTGAAAATTTTAATTTAAGACGATTTATACATAAGTTTATATTCTATCTTTTGATGGATAGTATTTCTATATAAAATTTAAGATTCTCTGCATGAATTTGTGGATATTTGAATTGAGATGTTAAAACTGTTTAAATTATACAAAAGATACAAACAGAAATGAAGCAGACTCGAGCATACGATGTTCTGAATAGTAGCCATTGATATAGCTGAAACCTGCTAAAAAGTTGGAAAGAGCTGTAGAACCAAATTTAAAGCAATATCTAAATACCTATATGTATTATAAGTTTATATACATTATAGGAATAATACAGAATCTGTTTATTCTCTGTAATGGGAATATTAAGTAGCTTGTTGTTTCCAGGGAGGAGAAGTGGACAAGACAGGTAGGTTGTTCCTCTCTACTTTTGTTGATATCTGGAGACCACAGTTTTACTCTTCCTTATTAAACCTTACATACAAGTATTTTAGTAGGATAAAAAGACATTTACACACATTTTACATTATAGATTTTCCCTAAATAGAGAATGCGTATAAAAACAGTGACATATGTGTGCGTATTCTGTATAAAATATCTCTATATCTTTACATTAAAAAAACATTTCCTAAAATTTTGAATTTGCTATAATTTGACACTATATGAAAAAAACATATTGACATTTCTATATATTCCATTGAACAATATATTTTTAATTAGGATTTGAGAATTTTATAAATGAATATGAAACAAAAATAATTATATTTGAAAAACCACAAAAATATAAACCGTTAAAGAGAGGAGAAGGTTTTAAGACAATATAAAACTTAATTCATCCGAGATATTTACTACGATAAACACTATATGGTGAATTACCTTTATTTAGTTGATAAAAACATGATCACGGAAATTCTACACGGAAAAAAGACCTACAAATTTTTATTTTAGATATTTTGATTTTAATATTAAATTTTTGGCCCTATTCAGTTAAGATATAGGTCTTTTTACTGGTCAAATCACGTTTATTAGAATATTTTCCAATGGAAGTATCAAAAACATCGGTGATCCAAATTTCGATCAACGTGAGCTTTGAAGACACCAACACGCCTTCCTGCTGCACTTCACCAGCGAAGAACCGCTTCTACCTTCCTCGAAGATTTACCCTTCTGAGTCTATTGTTCTCCATTACATCGCTGACTCTCTATATAGTAACCGATATCTCCCACGTCTAAATCGGTGGCGGATATATCAAACCATTTCTTCAAAACATATCTCATCACATTGCAAAGTATTGACCTATAATACAGTCTCTGTCCCTATCTCCAAGACTAAAAAAACCCTATGATAGAATCAAATATTAAAAAAATCTGTCCTCTTAGGAAACTATTCGAGAAAGGTATACAGCGCACTAAATGATTGACAAGGTCACTAATCACGTATCATTCAACACTACATATCGCTTCTCGATCTTCTCACAGATTTCATTGAACCTTTTCATTGCTGAGAGAAGAGCTTGAGTGAGGCTTGAATACTGCGCCACCATTCTAGATAGCTACATGGGGTATAGAATTGTTTACACAAACCTTGAATCTCACTTCTGATACTTATTGCTACGTAGCTTTGAGGAAGGCCAAATAAGCAGACGATAATGTTAAGAATCTTTATCTGTTCGACTCCCTTTTTTTTTAGCTTCGTGGATTCATGGAAATCGAAGCGAGTAAAATCCAGAGAGCATCCAACAACCATTTTCCACAACAGGGAGGACGACCTCACTCCTGGCCGTCATTTAGGCTCTCTTCTTGTTGATTGATCCGTCGGCTGACCCCCATCCTCAGCTATTCTTGGGATGAATACATGTGACCGAACTGTCCCTGCTTCCATAGCGTTGTCAAAGCTTCCTTTCGGGCATTGTGAGAACAATATAAATATTCTTTTCTCCGCAATTGTTTACCAGTTGTCAAAAAAGAAATAAATTTTTTCATTTCTATGCTACTCTCTGCAGGTATCAGTCTTTCTTTGAACCAGTTGCCAATAAAATAATTGTGAGCATCTTTATCTGCAAATATGCCCCGCTCTGCGTAAAATATGTTTCCACGTTTTTCCGAAAATGTGCATTCCTGTCAATAAAATATATGTATCCACATTTTTTTGCATTTGTGTACTGATGTTAATGAAATATTGTCGCGTTGCAAAATAAACGCGAGTAGAGCTAAATACAAATGTACCTAATTCTCTGTTACAGTCTACCCTTAAAATTGTATTTGCGCGCATTTATATAGCTTTGCCATAATTCAAACCTATGTAAATCGATACGATCTAAAAATTATGTAAATAAATTAACCACGTTACATTGTTCCCTCTCCCCGCTGTCAGACAATGTCATCCTCGGTCGGATTGTTGTTCGTCCGGGTCTGCAGACGGCGATTCAATCTCTGCAGACGCCGATCATCTCTTTATAGACCGCGATCTCATCTCTGCAGACGGCGTTCCCATCTCCGCAGACGGTGTTCCCATCTCCGCAGACCGCGATCTCATATCTGCAGTCGGCTTCCCATCTCTGAAGACGGCGTTCCCATCTCCGCAGTCGGCGTTCCCATCTCCACAGACCACGATCTCATCTCTGCAGACGGCGTTCCCATCTCCGCAGACGGTGTTCCCATCTCCACAGACCGCGATCTCATCTCTGCAGACGGCGTTCCCATCTCCGCAGACGGTGTTCCCATCTCCACAGACCGCGATCTCATCTCTGCAGACGGCGTTCCCATCTCCGCAGTCGGCGTTCCCATCTCCACAGACCGCGATCTCATCTCTGCAGACGGCGTTCCCATCTCCGCAGACGGTGTTCCCATCTCCGCAGACGGTGTTCCCATCTCCGCAGACCGCGATCTCATCTCTGCAGACGGCGTTCCCATCTCCGCAGACGGTGTTCCCATCTCCGCAGACCGCAATCTCATCTCTGCAGACGGCGTTCCCATCTCTGCAGACGGCGTTCCCATCTCCGCAGACCGCGATCTCATCTCTGCAGACGGCGTTCCCATCTCCGCAGACCGCGATCTCATCTCTGCAGACGGCGTTCCCATCTCCGCAGACCGCGATCTCATCTCTGCAGACGGCGATTCTCTGCAGACGGCAATTTCTGCAGGCGGTGGTTTCTGCAGACGACGGTCCCAATTCCTCAGAAGACGGGTCACCTACCAAGAAGACGGTCCCATCTGCAGACGACGGTCTCAATTCAGCCTGGTCGAACCAGTGGAAATCGTAAAGCTCCTGTCGGCGGTCACAGCTCGCATGCTCGAAGAGCCTTCTGGTAATTCTCTCATCCAGACCCGACGAAAATAATTATTTTCCTCATAGATAAAATAATAAATTCATTTTTTCACACTTCTTGCAACTGTGTCCTACCCTCACAAAATATATGTCACCTCATTTCTCTGCTATTGTGTTTCGCTTAAATAAATATATGTACCATTTTTCACCTACTTTCAATAAAAATATATATATTCGTATTTTCCTTTATAACTGTCCTTCTTTCAAATAAATATATATCTTAATATCTTCGCAACTGTGACCATTTTCCCATGATATTAATATAGGTGCATTCAACTATACTCACTGTAAATGAAATATCGATGTTCAACTTTCTCTGCAACTATGCTCTGCTGTGAATTAAAATAAATGTATGCGTCTTTCTTTGCAACTTTATGCTCCTGCGTTCTTAAAATATATTTTTTCATTTTTCTCAGCAATCGTGTACTGTGAAAAATGTTTTCTCCTCTATTTCTTTACAACTATGCCCCACTGTCAATGAAATATTTGTATCTGTCTTTTTCTGCAACTGTGTACCATTTCAATAGAATATATTCTTTGTACCTGTGTTCGGTTGTCAATAAAATATATGTATCAGCTTTACATTGACACTTTTCCTCACAGTCAATACATTTTATGTGCCCCCATTCTATGCGCAAATATGCAATGTTGTTAAAAAATAAATGTATGAGCCTTTCTCTACATCTTGTCAATAAAGTTTCCTTGTTTCTTCGATACTCTGTCAATAAAGTTTCCTTGTTTCTTCGATACTCTGTCAAAAAGGTTTATGCATCCATCTTTATCTGTAAATATGTGTTGCTCTTAGTTGGATATATCTATTGAAATTTCTCTTCAACAGTGCCCCGCTTTCAATAGAACATATATGTAATAATTTGCCTAATATCCAAAAGATATAATTTATTTTCGCCAAAATAAGTATTTAAACTGTGAATATGTTAAGCTTGTGTTAAATTGTAAATACAAATTCATCCATCTATAAATACACTGTACAAAATTAACGTGGAAGCCCTCGCGGGCGAATGCTACGGCACGCCGCGTGCGCCCTTCACTTGGCTGGAACGAATTATTTTCGAAGCTTACAAGCATAACGGTTGCACCCTTCCATTCGATCATGACATATATTTCCGCGTTTCTCTGCACACACTCACAACTATGTCGCGCTGTTAATATATGCATGCGCCTTTCCCTGTAACTATACATTGTTCGCAATGAAATATATTTTTCCACATTTTACAAAACTGTGTTCATCTTTCAATATAAATTACGTATCCGCCTTTTTCTGCATTTGTACTCGGCTGTCAAGGAAATAGTTAACCGTCTTTCTCTGCAACTTTATCCTGCTGTCAATAAAATCCATGAATCCGTTTTCTCTGTGACTCTGCAACGCCTCCAATAAAATATAGGTATGAGCCTATGAGACAGTTCTGCAACTGTGCCCTACTGTCAATAATATATATTTCCCAAATTTCTCCTCAACAATGTCCCGCTGTCAATAAAATAAATGTGTTTGCATTTTATTGCTATTGTACCCCGCTTTTAATAAATAGATATATATATTTTCTTTAATACTATTTCCCATGTAAATATAATTTATATATGGGTTTTTCCCTGGAATTATTCTTCGCTATCAATCGAATATATGTAGGACCCTTTTTTCTGTAAATCTGCCTCGTTATAAAGATAATACATTTATCCGCCTTTCTTCGTAATTGGGTCCAGCTGTCAATAAAATATATGTGTCTACCTATATTTGTCCTGTAGTACTGCCAACAAATATTATGCTCACACATTTCTCAGTAATTGCTTCTTTCTGTCAATTAAATAGGTTTATCCACATTCCTCTGAAACTGTATCCCGATATCAATAATTTAGTGGTATTCCCCTTTTTCTGTTACGTCTTATCACTATCAAATTTATATATATATATATATATATATAGAAGCAATGGGCGCCTCTCCCGTCAAAATAAACGTCAAAAACTGACGCCATCTATTGACCGTCGCCGCAACTAGCGGCCTCGGGTCGGTGATAAAGCCACAACACCAGCTTTGGCAAACTGAGAAGCGTCCACCTAGAGACCATGGTTTCGGGCTAATGGCCCTCGTCAGTCTAGGGCGGACTTTATTCCATGAGATCCACACGGGATCTAATGGAATCTTCACAATCTACCAAAGAGGTGTTTTGCTGGCAATGTGGCTGGGCCAAATCTATGGCTAGAATATAGATGGAAAATTTGCCGGGAGGAAATTAATCCATAGAAGCAATGGGCGCCTCTCCCGTCAAAATAAACGTCAAAAACTGACGCCATCTATTGACCGTCGCCGCAACTAGCGGCCTCGGGTCGGTGATAAAGCCACAACACCAGCTTTGGCAAACTGAGAAGCGTCCACCTAGAGACCATGGTTTCGGGCTAATGGCCCTCGTCAGTCTAGGGCGGACTTTATTCCATGAGATCCACACGGGATCTAATGGAATCTTCACAATCTACCAAAGAGGTGTTTTGCTGGCAATGTGGCTGGGCCAAATCTATGGCTAGAATATAGATGGAAAATTTGCCGGGAGGAAATTAATCCATAGAAGCAATGGGCGCCTCTCCCGTCAAAATAAACGTCAAAAACTGACGCCATCTATTGACCGTCGCCGCAACTAGCGGCCTCGGGTCGGTGATAAAGCCACAACACCAGCTTTGGCAAACTGAGAAGCGTCCACCTAGAGACCATGGTTTCGGGCTAATGGCCCTCGTCAGTCTAGGGCGGACTTTATTCCATGAGATCCACACGGGATCTAATGGAATCTTCACAATCTACCAAAGAGGTGTTTTGCTGGCAATGTGGCTGGGCCAAATCTATGGCTAGAATATAGATGGAAAATTTGCCGGGAGGAAATTAATCCATAGAAGCAATGGGCGCCTCTCCCGTCAAAATAAACGTCAAAAACTGACGCCATCTATTGACCGTCGCCGCAACTAGCGGCCTCGGGTCGGTGATAAAGCCACAACACCAGCTTTGGCAAACTGAGAAGCGTCCACCTAGAGACCATGGTTTCGGGCTAATGGCCCTCGTCAGTCTAGGGCGGACTTTATTCCATGAGATCCACACGGGATCTAATGGAATCTTCACAATCTACCAAAGAGGTGTTTTGCTGGCAATGTGGCTGGGCCAAATCTATGGCTAGAATATAGATGGAAAATTTGCCGGGAGGAAATTAATCCATAGAAGCAATGGGCGCCTCTCCCGTCAAAATAAACGTCAAAAACTGACGCCATCTATTGACCGTCGCCGCAACTAGCGGCCTCGGGTCGGTGATAAAGCCACAACACCAGCTTTGGCAAACTGAGAAGCGTCCACCTAGAGACCATGGTTTCGGGCTAATGGCCCTCGTCAGTCTAGGGCGGACTTTATTCCATGAGATCCACACGGGATCTAATGGAATCTTCACAATCTACCAAAGAGGTGTTTTGCTGGCAATGTGGCTGGGCCAAATCTATGGCTAGAATATAGATGGAAAATTTGCCGGGAGGAAATTAATCCATAGAAGCAATGGGCGCCTCTCCCGTCAAAATAAACGTCAAAAACTGACGCCATCTATTGACCGTCGCCGCAACTAGCGGCCTCGGGTCGGTGATAAAGCCACAACACCAGCTTTGGCAAACTGAGAAGCGTCCACCTAGAGACCATGGTTAGATGGCGTCAGTTTTTGACGTTTATTTTGACGGGAGAGGCGCCCATTGCTTCTATGGATTAATTTCCTCCCGGCAAATTTTCCATCTATATTCTAGCCATAGATTTGGCCCAGCCACATTGCCAGCAAAACACCTCTTTGGTAGATTGTGAAGATTCCATTAGATCCCGTGTGGATCTCATGGAATAAAGTCCGCCCTAGACTGACGAGGGCCATTAGCCCGAAACCATGGTCTCTAGGTGGACGCTTCTCAGTTTGCCAAAGCTGGTGTTGTGGCTTTATCACCGACCCGAGGCCGCTAGTTGCGGCGACGGTCAATAGATGGCGTCAGTTTTTGACGTTTATTTTGACGGGAGAGGCGCCCATTGCTTCTATGGATTAATTTCCTCCCGGCAAAATTTTCCATCTATATTCTAGCCATAGATTTGGCCCAGCCACATTGCCAGCAAAACACCTCTTTGGTAGATTGTGAAGATTCCATTAGATCCCGTGTGGATCTCATGGAATAAAGTCCGCCCTAGACTGACGAGGGCCATTAGCCCGAAACCATGGTCTCTAGGTGGACGCTTCTCAGTTTGCCAAAGCTGGTGTTGTGGCTTTATCACCGACCCGAGGCCGCTAGTTGCGGCGACGGTCAATAGATGGCGTCAGTTTTTGACGTTTATTTTGACGGGAGAGGCGCCCATTGCTTCTATGGATTAATTTCCTCCCGGCAAATTTTCCATCTATATTCTAGCCATAGATTTGGCCCAGCCACATTGCCAGCAAAACACCTCTTTGGTAGATTGTGAAGATTCCATTAGATCCCGTGTGGATCTCATGGAATAAAGTCCGCCCTAGACTGACGAGGGCCATTAGCCCGAAACCATGGTCTCTAGGTGGACGCTTCTCAGTTTGCCAAAGCTGGTGTTGTGGCTTTATCACCGACCCGAGGCCGCTAGTTGCGGCGACGGTCAATAGATGGCGTCAGTTTTTGACGTTTATTTTGACGGGAGAGGCGCCCATTGCTTCTATGGATTAATTTCCTCCCGGCAAATTTTCCATCTATATTCTAGCCATAGATTTGGCCCAGCCACATTGCCAGCAAAACACCTCTTTGGTAGATTGTGAAGATTCCATTAGATCCCGTGTGGATCTCATGGAATAAAGTCCGCCCTAGACTGACGAGGGCCATTAGCCCGAAACCATGGTCTCTAGGTGGACGCTTCTCAGTTTGCCAAAGCTGGTGTTGTGGCTTTATCACCGACCCGAGGCCGCTAGTTGCGGCGACGGTCAATAGATGGCGTCAGTTTTTGACGTTTATTTTGACGGGAGAGGCGCCCATTGCTTCTATGGATTAATTTCCTCCCGGCAAATTTTCCATCTATATTCTAGCCATAGATTTGGCCCAGCCACATTGCCAGCAAAACACCTCTTTGGTAGATTGTGAAGATTCCATTAGATCCCGTGTGGATCTCATGGAATAAAGTCCGCCCTAGACTGACGAGGGCCATTAGCCCGAAACCATGGTCTCTAGGTGGACGCTTCTCAGTTTGCCAAAGCTGGTGTTGTGGCTTTATCACCGACCCGAGGCCGCTAGTTGCGGCGACGGTCAATAGATGGCGTCAGTTTTTGACGTTTATTTTGACGGGAGAGGCGCCCATTGCTTCTATGGATTAATTTCCTCCCGGCAAATTTTCCATCTATATATATATATATATATATATATATATATATTCACATATCTCTAAATCTTTATCAAGAGGTCAATAATATATATCTATTCTCCTTTTTGGTAATTTTGAATTGTTTTAAAAGTGTATGTATCTATCTTTCTCCTCATCTATTTCCTGCTGCCAATAAAATATATGTATCCAACTTTTGGCGCAACTATGTTCGATATCAATAAACATATATATTTACCTTTGTTAATAACTGTTAACGATCTCAATAAAATATATGTATCCAACGTTTTCGGATATTATGCCCCGCTGTCAATATACTTTTATTATACATAGTACACGTGATACAGGCCATGATAATAATGGTTGGTAAGTTTGGCGACTTCTTTTCCTGTAAATACACCACATGTCTACACTTAAAATCTGTATCCCGCTTTCAATAAACTATTTAATTACTCCTTCCTCTAAAACTGTATCACGATGTCGATAAAACATTTGTATACTCCTGAAACTGTATCCCGCCGTCAATTAAATATTGTTCATTCCTGCCTCTGAGACTATATACCTCCGTCAATGAAATATTTGTATATTACGACCTCCTGTATCCTGCTTTTGCTAAAATACTTGTATGCTCTTGCTTCTGGAACTAAAACCTGTAGACATAAAATATTTGTATACTTCTGTATGCGAAACTGTAATCTGCAGTCAATTAAATATTGTTTACTCCTGCCTATGTTACTGTATCCCGTTGTCAATAAAATAATTATATACTACTGCTTCTAGAACTGTATGACTGTGTCATTATTATATTTTTATACTCCTGCCTCTGGAACCTAACCCGCTGTCAAAAATATTTGTATACTTCTACCTCTGAAGCTGTATCATGCTGTCCATACAACATCTGTATACTCTTGCCTCTGAAAGTGTATCCCGCTTTCAATAAAATATTTTTGTAAATTCTTGATCTAAATCTGTATCTCGATGTCAATAGAATATTTGTATACTCCTGCCCCAACAATATATTCCGCTGTCAAAAATGATCCGTTTACTTTTGTCTCTTAAACTGTTTCCCTGTGACTAAAGAATATTTGTATACTTCTGCCCTTAAAATGTATCCCGCTGTCAATAAAACTTTTGTATACTTTCTGATTATGTAAATGTATCCTGCTGTCAATTAATAATTCATATATTTCTACCTCTTTAACTATATCCTATTGTCTATATAATATTTTTATATTCCTGCCACTCAAACTGTATCCCATTTTGGAAACAAAATATGTTTGCTGTCCTCTCGTTTGAACTTGGTTAAACCTGTCCTACGCTCCAATAGGAGCCCCCCCCCCCCCCCCCCCTTGACCCTCGTACCCTTAGTTCCCAGTACTCCCTGAATCTGCCGACGAATCATGGACCTCTGAGGTACAAGGTTGACACAGGGAACCGCGCGGAGGAGGGAGGGTGCTACAACTGTGTGTACCCCTTGGTTTTCCACGACGCGCTCGGCAAGGACGCTCCCAATGTCGCACACACAGAGCGAAGACCCAAGAGTTTCAATACTCATGGCGCCTCACGTCAGTGTTACCACTGGCACGAGGGCAACCACGCAGACTCGCCTCTACACTCCCTCATCCCCAAGGGTGAGTGGAGGGTGGTCGTCCCTGCCTTTTTCCCAGTCAACAGGCCAGTGCCAAGATAAGGCTTCTTTCCGCGTGTATGTTTCAGACAATAAAATATTTGTATACTCACACATACTATTGCCTCTGGAATGAATCCCGGCGTCAATAAAATACTTGTTTTCTCCTGTCAATGGAATCAGATCGACTGTCAATAAAATATTTGAATACTCCTCCCTCTGAACTGTGTTCTTTGGACAATAAAGTATTTTTATTTATAAATTGATTTCCATCTATCGTTAAAATTTTACACAAATTAAAAATTTAAAAGAAACGCATTGCAAAGTAAAGAATTTTTATACTCCTTTCTCTGTAACTGGAGTCCGCTGTAAATAAATGAATTGTATATTAATGCCTCTAGAAATTCATCCATGTGACAAAATAATATTTACATAGTCCTTCCATTGACTGCATCCTGCTCTATTTAAAATATGTGTACACTTCTTCTTCTAGAAATGTATCCCGCTATCAAAATAAAAAAATATATATATATTTCCTAGTATCTGGAACTCAATCCTGCATTCAATAAAATATTTGTATACTTCTGCCTCTTGAACTATATCCCGCTGTTAAGAAAACATTTTAACGCCTCTGTCTTTGGAACCGAATCCTTCTGTCAATAAAATATTTATATATTCCCGTCTCTGAAACTGTATCCTACGGTCAATTAAATTTTCCAATTAAATTAAATTTTACTGTAGCCCGTTGTATATTGTATCACCCTGCCTCTGTAACCATATACTGCTGTCAATTCAATATTTGTATAATACTGGCTCTGAAACTGAAATTAGGTGCCAATAAAACATTTGTTTACTCCTGCATCTCAAACTGTGTTCCACTGTAAATAAGATATTTTTATTCTCCTTTGAAACTGTTTTTTTTTTCCGTCAATATTTGTATACACCTGCCTCTGCGTCATTTTTTCGGATATCAATGAAATATTTAGATACCCTTGTTGTTGAATTTACTTCTTGTGGTCGATAAAGTATTTTTTTTTTATTCCTGCCTCTGAAACTATATACCGTGGCCAATAAACTTGTTTCGGACAATATTCGTATACTACTATCTCTGGAATTTAATCCCGCTTTCAATAAAATATTTGCTTTTTCTTGTGTATAAAACTGAATTCTGCTGTCAACAAAATATTTTACACTTCTTTTTCTTGAACTATAGTCCGTGTCAATAAAATAATTGTATACTACTGAATCTAGAACTGTTTCCCTGAGTCAGAAGAATATTTTATACCCTGGCCTTTTGAAACTATATCGCGCTGTCAGTAAAATTTTGCGTGTTCCTGCCTTTGAAATTGTCACCTACTCTCAAAAAGTATTTTTATACTTCTGCCTCAGGATCTGCATCCCGTTATCAATAAAATATCTTTATGCTCATGTCTTTGGAACAGAATCCTGCAGTGAATTAATTATTTCTTTATTACTTCTTTGGACACTAAATCTACTTTCAATAAACCATTTGTATTTTCCTGCCTTCGATACTATATCCCGCTGTCAGTAAAATACAACTATAATATTATTGCCTCTGATACTACGTATTTTTAAAAACTTCGTTTGTTTGTATTCATTTGTTTACGAATCATTTATATCCTTCTTCTTTTTGTGGATCTTTCTCTTTCTATCAATGAAATATTTTATACTTGTTTATCTGAAACTCTATCCTGCTGACAATAAAATATTTGCATACCCCTTCCTCTGACATTATACTCCGCTGTCAATATAATATATATATACCGCTGACACTCAATCTTTTTCTTGATGTCAATAAAATATATTTATACTCTCCTGACTTAAATCTGTAACCTCCTGAAAATGGAATATGTATATACTTCTTCTAAGAGCATGTATCCCGCTGTGAATAAAGAAATTACATGCTCCTATTTATTAAAGTGTAATCTTTTCAATAAAATATTTGCTCATCTTTGTTTTTGAATCAGCATTCTGTTGTCAATAAAATAATGTATACTATTGTTTCTGAATCTTTATTCTACTGTCAATGAAATATGTGCATACTACTGTCTTTGAACCTTTTTTCTGCTTTTAATAAAATATTTGTATATAACTGTTTCTGATCCTTTATTTTTTTTTGTCAATAAAATATTTGTATACCCTTGTCTTTGAATCTGCATCCTGCTGTCAATAATTTAATGTATACTGTCTCTGATCCTTTATTCTGCTGCCAATAAAATATTTGTATACCCTTGCCTTTGACCTGTTTCTGATCCTTTATTCTGTGTATATTTTTGTCTCTAATCCTTCATTCTTCTGTCAATATATATTTGTATACTACTGCCTCTCTGATCCTTTATTCTGCTGTTAATAAAATATTTGTATACCCTTGTCTTGGAATCTGCATCCTGCTGTCTATAAGATAATTATATGCTCTTATATCTCGACTTTATTCTTCTGTCAATAATATTGTGTATATCCTTGTTTTTGAATCTGCATCCTGCTGTCAAAAATAATATATACTACTGTCCCTGATCCTCTTTTCGTCTGTCAATGAAATATTTGTATATTTTGTCTTTGAATCTGCATCCTTCTGTAAAATATAATGTATAATACTCATTCTGAACTTTTATACTTCTGTTAATAAAATAAGGCATACTTCTCTGTCTCTGATACTTTATTCTCCTGTGAATAAAATATTTGTATATTACTTTCTCTGATCTTTTATGTTGCTGTTAATAAAATATTTGTAAACCTTTGTCTTTGAATCTGCATCTTTCTGTTAATTAAATAATGCATACTCTCTGATACCTTTTTCTGCTGTCAATAAATTATTTGTATACCTTTTATTTTAAATATGCATCCTGCTGTCAATAAAATAATGCATACTACAGTCTCTGATCATTTTATCTGTTGTTATTAGAATATTCGTATTCTACTTTCTTTGATCCTTTATTCTGCAGTCAATAAAATATTTGTATATTATGGACTCTGATCTTTAATTATTATGGCAATAAAATATTTGTATGCTACTGTTTCTGATCCTTTATTCTGCTGTCAATGTAATATTTGTATACTACCGTTTTTGATCCTTCATTCTGCTGTTGATAAAATATTTGCATAACTTTGTCTTTGAATCTGCATTCTGCTGTCAACAAAATATTTGTATACGCCTATCTTTGAATCTGAATCATGCTGTCAAAAAATATGTGTATACCCTTGTCTTTAAATCTGCGTCTTGCTTCCAATATATTAATGTTAACTATCGTCTGTGATCCTTTATTCTTCTGTCAATGAAATATTTGCAAACTTTGTCTTTGAATCTGCATTTGTTGTCAATAAAAAATAATGTATACTCCCGTGTATGATCCTCTATTTTGCTCTCTATAAATTATTTGAATACCCTGGCCTTCAAAATTGCATCTACTGTTAATAAAATAATATATAATAGTACTGTCTCTGATTCATTATTATGCTGTCATTAAAATATTTGTATACCTTTTTCTTTGAATCTGCATCCTGCTATCAATAAAATAATGTATACTACTGTCTCTGATCAGTTATTTTGCCATCAATAGAATATTTGCATAGCTTTGTCTTTGAAGCTCCATCCTGCTTCAATAAAATATTTGTATACTACTGTCTCTGATCATTTATTTTACTGTGAATAAAATATTTATATACCCTTGTCTTTGAAAATGCATTCTGCTGTCAATAAAACAATTCATTTCTTTATTCTGTTGTCAATAGAATATTTGCATACATTTGTCTCAGAATCTGCATGCTGCAGTGAATAAAATATTTATATACCACTGTCTTTGATCCTTTCTCCTGATTTCAATAAAATATTTGTATACTACTGTCTCTGATCCTTTATTCTGCTGTCAATAAAATATTTGTATTACCTTTTCTATGAATCTGTATCCTGCTGTTAATAAAATAGTGTGAAATACTGTCTCTGATCTTTTATAGTAATATAAATAGAATATTTGTTCACCCTTGTCTTTGAATCTACATCTTCCTGTCAATAAAATAATGTATACTCCTGTCTCCGATACTTTTTTTTCCTGTAAATATAAAATTGTCTCTGATCCATCCTTCTACTCGCAATAAAATATTTGTATACCTTTGGCTTTGAAACTGAAATCCTGCGCTCAATAGATTAATTGTATACAACTGTCACCGATCTTTTATTCTGAGGTCAATGAAATATTTGTATAGTACTGTCTCTAATCTTTCATTCTGCTGTCAATAAAATATTTGTATACCCTTGTCTTTGAATCTGCGTCTATCTGTCAATAACTTAATGTATACAATCGTCTCTGATCCTTTATTCTTCTGTCAATTAAATATTTGTAAACATTGTCTTTGAATCTGAATTTGCTGTCAATACAATAATGTATACCCCTGTGTCTGATCCTCAATTTTGCTGTCGATGAAATATTTGATACCTTGGTCTTCCAATTTGCAACTATTGTTAATAAAATAATATATAATACTGTATCTGATTCATTATTATGCTGTCATTAAAATATTTGTATACCTTTTTCTTTGAATATGCATCCTGCTGTCAATAAAATATATTATACTCCTATCTCTGTTCCTTTATTCTGCTGTTAATCAAGAATTTGTATACCCTTTTCTTTAAATCTATATCCTGATCTCAATATTCATGCTGCTGTCAATAGAATATTTGTAAACTACTGTCTCTGATCCTTTATTCTGCTGTCATTAAAATATTTGTATTCCCTTGTCTTTCAATCAGTATCCCGCTGTAAATATAATAGTGTAAAATACTATCTCTGTTCCTTTATACTGATATAAATGAAATATTTGTTCTCCCTTGCTTTTTAATCTGCATCTATCTGTCAATAAAATAATGTATTCTCCTATCTCTGATACTTTATTCTCCTGTAAATAAAAAACTGTCTCTGATTCTTTATTCTGCTAGCAATAAAATATTTGTATAGCTCTGTCTTTGAATCTGAATCCTGATGTCAATAGATTATTTGTTTACAACTGTCTCTGATCCTTCATTCTGTTGGTTAATATATTATTGGTATACCTTTGTCTTTGTAAAATGCATCTCGCTGTCAATAAATAATGTATATAACTGTTTATGATCATTTATTCTGCCATCAATAGAATATTTGCATACCTTGTCTTTTAATCTTCATCCTGCTTCAATAATATATTGTATACTACTGTCTCTGATCCTTTATTGTGCTGTCAATAAAATATATTATAATTCTGTCTCTGATCTTTTATTCACCTCTCAATAAAATATTTGTATGCCCTTGTCTTTGAAACTGTTTCCTGCTTTCTATATAATATTTGTATACTACTGTCTCTGTTCCTTCATTCTGCTGTCAATAGAAGATTTGTATATCTTTGTGTTTGAATATGCATCCTGCTGTCAATCAAATAATGTATATTCTTGTCTCTGATCTTTTATTCTACTGTTAATAAAATATTTATATACCCTTGTTTTTAAAAGTGCATCCTGCTGTCAATAAAATAATGTATACTACTCTCTATGATCATTTACTGCCCTCAATAGAATATATGCATACCTTTGTCTTTCAATCTTCTTCCTGCTTCAATAATATTGTGTATACTACTGTCTCTGATCCTTTATTATGCGTTTAATATATTAGTGTAAATTATTGTCTCTGAACCTTTATACTGAGATATAAATAATATATTTTTTCACCATTGTCTGTGAATCTGCATCCTTCTATTAATAGAATAATATACACTCCTGTCTATGATACTCTAATCTCCTGTAAATAAAATATTTGTATACTACTTTTTCTGATCCTTTATTCTGCTCGTAATAAATTATTCGTATACCCTTGTCTTTAAATCGGTATTATGCTCTCTATAAATTAATGTATACTATTCTCTCTGATCCTATTTTCTCCTGTCAATGAAATATTTGTAAACTTTGTCTTTGAATCTGCCTTTGCGGTCAATAAAATTAATGTACACTTCTGTGTCTTATGCTCTATTTTGCTGTCGATAAAATAATTGTAATCCCTAGGCTTCGAATTTGCATATAATCTTAATAAAAGAAAATATGCTACTGTTTCTGTTTCTTTATTATGCTGTCAATGAAATATTTGTATACCTTTGCCTTTGAACCTGCATCCTTCTTTCAATAAAATATTCGTATACTACTGTCTCTGATCCTTTATTCTGCCGTCAATAAAATTATTGAATACTACGGTCTTTTTCTTTTTTCTGCGGTCAATAAAATATCATATACGCTTCTCTTTGAATCTGCATCTTGCTGTCAATAAAATATTTGTATAACCTTCTTTTGAATCTACAACTTTCTCTCAATAAGAAAATTAATATTACTGGCTTTGATAATTTATTCTGCTGTCAATAATATTTTTATATTTCTGTTAATAAAATATTTGCATAACTTTGTCTTTGAATATTTTTCATGCTTTCAATAAAATATTTGTATACTACTGTCTCTGCTTCTTTCTTCTACTTTCAATAAAATATTTGTATACTACTCTCTCTTATCCTTTATTCTGCTGTAAATAAAATATATTATATTCCTGTCTTTGATCCTTTATTCTGCTGTTAAAAAAATATTTGCATACCTTTGTATTTCAATCTGTTTTCTGCTCTCAATATAATATTTGTATACTAATGTCTCTGATTCTTTATTCTACAGTCAATAAAATATTTATATACCCTCGTCTTTGAAAAATGCATCCTGTCGTCAATATATTAATGTATACTACTCTCTATGATCATTCATCTGCCTTCAATAAAATATTTGCATACCTTTGTCTTTGAAACTCCATCCTGCTCTCAAAAAAATATTTGTATACTACTGTCTCTGATCCTTCATTCTGCTGTCAATAAAATATGTATACTATTGTCTCTGATAATTTATTCTGCTGTTAATAGAATATTTGTATACTACTCTCTCTGATCCTTTATTCTGTCGTTAATAAAATATTTGAATACTACGGTCTCTTTTCCTTTATTCTGTCGTTAATAAATTATTTGAACACTACGGTCTTTTTTCCTTTATTCTGCGGTCAATAAAATATCGTATACTCTTGTCTTTGAATCTGCATCCTGATGTTCAATAATAATGTATATTTCTGACTTTGATCATTCATTCTGCTGTCAATAAATTATTTGTAAAACTTCTCCTTTGAATCTGCATCTTGCTTTTAATAAAATATTAATTTATCCTTGTCTTTGAATCTGCAAATTGCTCTCAATAAAAAAAATAAATTCCCCTTTCTCTGATCCTTTATTCTGCTGTTAATAAAATATTCGCATACCTCTGTCTTTGAATCTGTATCCTGCTTTCAATATAATATTTGTATACTACTGTCTCTGATCATTTTTTTTCTGTTGTCAATAAAAATATTGCATATCTTTGTTTTTGTAAAATGCATCTTACTTTCAATGAAATAACGTATACCACTCTCTATGATCATTTATTCTGCCATCAATAGAATATTTGCATACCTTTTTCTTTGAATCTCCATCCTGCTTAATAATATATTTGTATACTACAGTCTCTGATTCTTTTTTCTTGTCTCAATAATATATATTATACTCCTGTCTCTGATCTTTTATTTTCCTGTCAATAAAATATTTGTATACCTTTGGCTTCAAATCTGTATCCTGCTGTTAAAATAATATTGTATAATTCTGCCTCTGATTCTTTATCTGATTCTCTATTTTGCTGTCGATAAAATATTTGGATACCTTTTTCTTTGAATCTGCATCCTGCTGTCAATAAAATAGGTATACTACTGTCTCTGATAATTTATTCTGCGTTTAATAGAATATTCGTATACCTTTTAGCTTTAAATCTGCCTCCTTCTGTTAATAATATGATGTATACTATTGTCTCTGATCCTTTATTCTGCTGTCAATCAAATATTTATATACCCTTGTCTTTGAATCTGCGTCCTGCTGTTAAAATAATAATGTATAATTCTGCCTCTGATTCTTTATTCTGCTGTCAATAAAATATTTGTTTTTTAGTGTCTATGATCCTTTATTCTTCTGGCAATAAAATATTTATATTTCCTTGTCTTTGAATGCGCATCCTGCTGTCAAAAAAAAATATTTATACTCCCTTTCTGATTCTTCATTCTAGTGTCAATTATTAATTTGTATATCCTTGTCTCTGAAACTTTTTCTGCTCTCAATAAAATATTTGCATAACTTTATCTTTAAATTTGCACCCGCTTGTCAACAAAATAAAGTTTACTCCTTCTCTGAACCTTTATTATGCTGCCAATAAAATATTTATATACCCTTGTCTTTGAAAAAGGCATTCTGCTATCAATTAAAAAATTTATTCCTTTATTCTGCCTTCAATAGAATATTTGCATACATTTGTCTCTGAAACTGAATGCTGCTGTCAATAAATAATTCGTATACTACTGTATTTGATCCTTCATTCTGCTGTCAATAAAATATTTATATACTACTGTCTCTGATCCTTTATTCTGACTTCAATAGAATATTTGTATACTCTTGTCTCTGATCCTTTATTCTTCTGTCAATAAAATATTTGTATTCCCTTGTCTTTCAATCTGTATCCTGCTGTTAATATAATAGTGTAAATACTGGCTCTGTTCCTTTATACTGATATAAATAAAATATTTGTTCACCCTTGTCTTTGAATCTGCATCCATCTGTCAATAAAAAAATGTATACTCCTGCCTCTGATACTTTATTCTTCTGTAAATAAAATATTGTCTCTGATTCTTCATTCTGCTCGCAATGAAATATTCGTATAGCTATTTCTTTGAATCTGAATCCTGCTGTCAAAAGATTATTTGTATACACTGCTGTCACCGATCCTTTATTCTGCGGTCAATGAAATATTTGTACATTACTGTCTCTAATCCTTTATTCTGCTGTCAATAAACTATTTGTATACCCTTGTCTTTGTAAATTGCATCTTGCTGTCCATAAAATAATATATACTACTGTTTATGGTCAATTATTCTGCCCTCAATAGAATATTTGAATACCTTTGTCTTTGAATCTTCATCCTGCTTCAATAATATTATGTATACTACTGTCTCTGATCATTTATTCTGCTGTCAAAAAAATATATTATACCATTGTCTCTGATATTTTATTTTCTTGGAAATAAAATATTTGTATACCCTTGTTTTTGAATCTGCATCCTGCTGTTAATATAATAATATATAATTCTGCTGTCAAAGAAATATTTGTGTATTACTGTCTCTGATCTTTTATTCTGCTGTCAATAAAATGTTTATATTCCCTTGTCTTTGAATCTGCATCCTGCTGTCAAAAATATAATTTATACTCCTTTTCTGATTATTCATTCTAGTGTCAATAAGATATTTGTACACCTTTATCTCTAAAGCTTTTTTCTGCCCTCAATAAAATATTTGCATAACTTTGTATTTGAATCTGAACCCACTTGTCAATAAAATGAAGAATAGTACTTCTGTGAACCTTTATTATGCTGTTAATAATAAATATATATACCCTTGTCTTTGAATCTGCATCCTGCTGTCAATAAAATAATTTATTCCTTTATTCTGCTGTCAATAAAATATTGTATATCCTTGTCTTTGAATCTGCGTCTATCTCTTAATAACTTTATGTATACTATCGTCTCTGATCTTTTATTCTCATGTCAATGAAATATTTGTAAACTTTGTCTTTGAATCTGCATCTATGTTCAATAAAATAATGTATACTCCTGTGTTTGATCCTCTATTTTGCTATTTATAAAATATTTGTATACCCTAGCCTTCGAATTTGCAACTACCCTAAATAAAATAATATATACTACTGTACTCCGATTCATTATTATGCTGTTAATAAAATATGTATACTACTGTCTGTTCATTCATTCTGCTGTTAGAAGAATATTCTTATAATACTGACTTTGATCCTTTATTCTGCGGTCAATAAAATATTTGTATACTACTGTTTCTGATCCTTTATTCTGCAGTCAATAAAATAACATATAACTTTGACTTTGAATCTGAATCCTGCCGTTAATTTAATAATGTAAATTACTGTCTCTGATAATATATTTTGCTGTCAATAAAATATCCGTATACCCTGGTCATTGAATCTGTATCTTGCTGTTTATAAAATATTTATTTACCCTTCTTTTTGAATCTGCAACTCGCTCTCAATAAGAAAATGAATACTACTGTCTTTTAATCTGTTTCCTGCTTTCAATATAATATTTGTATACTATTGTCTTAGATCCTTCATTCTGCTGTGAATAAAAGATTTGTATATCTTTGTGTTTGAATATGCATCCTGCTGTCAATTTAATAATGTATACTCCTGTTCCTGACCCTTTATTCTACTGTCAATAAAATATTTATTCACCCTTGTCTTTGAAAAATTCATCCTGCTGTCAATAAAATAATGTATGCTACTCTCTATTATCATATATCTGCCGTCAATGAATATCTGCCTACCTTTGTCTTCGAATCTTCATCCTGCTGTCAATAAAATAATTTTATACAACTTTCGCTGATCCTTTTTTATGCTTACAATAAAATATATCAAGTCCTGTCGCTGATATTTTATTCTGCTGTCAATAAAATATTTTTATACCCTTTTCTTTGAATCTGTATCCAGCTGTTAATATAATAGTGTAAAATTTTGTCTCAGATCCTTTATACTGATATAAATAAAATATTTTTCCACCCTTGTCTTCAAATCTGAATCCTTTTGTCAATAAAATAATGTACACTCCTGTCTCTCATACTTTATTCCCCTGTGAATAAAAATATTTGTATACTACTGTCTCTGATCCTTATTCTGCTCGCATTGATATATTCGTATACCTTTGTCTTTGAATCTGGATCCTGGTGTCAATATATTAATCGTATACTACTCTCTCCGATCCTTTATTCTGCTTTCAATGAAATATTTGTATATTACTGTCTCTAATCTTTTATTTTGCTGTCAATAAAATATTTATATACCCTTGTATTTAAATCGGTATCGTGCTCTCTATAAATTAATGTATACTATTCTATCTGATCCTATTTTCACCTGTCAATGAAATATTTGTAAACCTTATCCTTGAAATTGCATCTGATGTCAAAAAATTAATGTTTACTCCTGTGTCTGATCCTCTATTTTTTTTGTCGATAAAATATTTGTATACCCAAGCCTTCGAATTTGCATCTACCCTTAAAAAAATAATTTTATCACTGTTTCTGATTCCTTATTATGCTGTCAATGAAATATTTGTATACTTTGCCTTTGAATCTGCATCCTTCTGTCAATAAAATATTTGTATACTACGGTTTCTGATCCTTTATTCTGCAGTCAATAAAATAACATATACCCTTGTCTTTGAATCTGAATCCTGCTGTTAATTTAATAATGTAAATTACTATCTCTGATCATTTATATTGTTGTAAAAAAATATTTTCATACCCTGGTCATTGAATCTGCATCTGGCTGTTTATAAAATATTTGTATACCCTTTTCTTTGAATATGCAACTCGCTCTCAATAAGTAAATTAATACTACTGTCTCTGATCATTTATTCTGCTGTCAATAAAATAATGTATACTCCTTTCTCTGATCCTTTATTCTGTTCTTATTGAAATATTTGCATAACATTTTTCTTTAATCTGTTTCCTGCTTCAATATAATATTTGTATACTACTGTCTCTGTTTCTTGATTCTGCTGTCAATAAAATATTTATATTCCCTTGTATTTGAATCTGCATCCCGCTGTTAAAAAAATAATTTATACCCTTTTTCTGATTCTTCATCCTTGTGTTAATAAGATATTTGTATACCCTTGTCTCTGAAACCTTTTTCTGCTTTCAATAAAATATTTGCATAACTTTGTCTTTGAATTTGCACCCGCTTGTCAACAAAATGAAGTTTACTCCTTCTCTGAACCTTTATTATGCTGCCAATAAAATATTTATATACCCTTTTCTTTGAAAAATGCATTCTGCTGTCGATAAAATAATTTATTTCTCTATTCTGCCTCCAATAGAATATTTGCATACATTTTCTCTGAATATTCATGCTGCTGTCAATAGAATATTTGTAAACTACTGTCTCTGATCCTTTATTCTGCTGTCATTAAAATATTTGTATTCCCTTGTCTTTCAATCAGTATCCCGCTGTAAATATAATAGTGTAAAATACTATCTCTGTTCCTTTATACTGATATAAATGAAATATTTGTTCTCCCTTGCTTTTTAATCTGCATCCATCTGTCAATAAAATAATGTATTCTCCTATCTCTGATACTTTATTCTCCTGTAAATAAAAAACTGTCTCTGATTCTTTATTCTGCTAGCAATAAAATATTTGTATAGCTCTGTCTTTGAATCTGAATCCTGATGTCAATAGATTATTTGTTTACAACTGTCTCTGATCCTTCATTCTGTTGGTTAATATATTATTGGTATACCTTTGTCTTTGTAAAATGCATCTCGCTGTCAATAAATAATGTATATAACTGTTTATGATCATTTATTCTGCCATCAATAGAATATTTGCATACCTTGTCTTTTAATCTTCATCCTGCTTCAATAATATATTGTATACTACTGTCTCTGATCCTTTATTGTGCTGTCAATAAAATATATTATAATTCTGTCTCTGATCTTTTATTCACCTCTCAATAAAATATTTGTATGCCCTTGTCTTTGAAACTGTTTCCTGCTTTCTATATAATATTTGTATACTACTGTCTCTGTTCCTTCATTCTGCTGTCAATAGAAGATTTGTATATCTTTGTGTTTGAATATGCATCCTGCTGTCAATCAAATAATGTATATTCTTGTCTCTGATCTTTTATTCTACTGTTAATAAAATATTTATATACCCTTGTTTTTAAAAGTGCATCCTGCTGTCAATAAAATAATGTATACTACTCTCTATGATCATTTACTGCCCTCAATAGAATATATGCATACCTTTGTCTTTCAATCTTCTTCCTGCTTCAATAATATTGTGTATACTACTGTCTCTGATCCTTTATTATGCGTTTAATATATTAGTGTAAATTATTGTCTCTGAACCTTTATACTGAGATATAAATAATATATTTTTTCACCATTGTCTGTGAATCTGCATCCTTCTATTAATAGAATAATATACACTCCTGTCTATGATACTCTAATCTCCTGTAAATAAAATATTTGTATACTACTTTTTCCGATCCTTTATTCTGCTCGTAATAAATTATTCGTATACCCTTGTCTTTAAATCGGTATTATGCTCTCTATAAATTAATGTATACTATTCTCTCTGATCCTATTTTCTCCTGTCAATGAAATATTTGTAAACTTTGTCTTTGAATCTGCCTTTGCGGTCAATAAAATTAATGTACACTTCTGTGTCTTATGCTCTATTTTGCTGTCGATAAAATAATTGTAATCCCTAGGCTTCGAATTTGCATATAATCTTAATAAAAGAAAATATGCTACTGTTTCTGTTTCTTTATTATGCTGTCAATGAAATATTTGTATACCTTTGCCTTTGAACCTGCATCCTTCTTTCAATAAAATATTCGTATACTACTGTCTCTGATCCTTTATTCTGCCGTCAATAAAATTATTGAATACTACGGTCTTTTTCTTTTTTCTGCGGTCAATAAAATATCATATACGCTTCTCTTTGAATCTGCATCTTGCTGTCAATAAAATATTTGTATAACCTTCTTTTGAATCTACAACTTTCTCTCAATAAGAAAATTAATATTACTGGCTTTGATAATTTATTCTGCTGTCAATAATATTTTTATATTTCTGTTAATAAAATATTTGCATAACTTTGTCTTTGAATATTTTTCATGCTTTCAATAAAATATTTGTATACTACTGTCTCTGCTTCTTTCTTCTACTTTCAATAAAATATTTGTATACTACTCTCTCTTATCCTTTATTCTGCTGTAAATAAAATATATTATATTCCTGTCTTTGATCCTTTATTCTGCTGTTAAAAAAATATTTGCATACCTTTGTATTTCAATCTGTTTTCTGCTCTCAATATAATATTTGTATACTAATGTCTCTGATTCTTTATTCTACAGTCAATAAAATATTTATATACCCTCGTCTTTGAAAAATGCATCCTGTCGTCAATATATTAATGTATACTACTCTCTATGATCATTCATCTGCCTTCAATAAAATATTTGCATACCTTTGTCTTTGAAACTCCATCCTGCTCTCAAAAAAATATTTTTATACTACTGTCTCTGATCCTTCATTCTGCTGTCAATAAAATATGTATACTATTGTCTCTGATAATTTATTCTGCTGTTAATAGAATATTTGTATACTACTCTCTCTGATCCTTTATTCTGTCGTTAATAAAATATTTGAATACTACGGTCTCTTTTCCTTTATTCTGTCGTTAATAAAATATTTGAACACTACGGTCTTTTTTCCTTTATTCTGCGGTCAATAAAATATCGTATAATCTTGTCTTTGAATCTGCATCCTGATGTTCAATAATAATGTATATTTCTGACTTTGATCATTCATTCTGCTGTCAATAAATTATTTGTAAAACTTCTCCTTTGAATCTGCATCTTGCTTTTAATAAAATATTAATTTATCCTTGTCTTTGAATCTGCAAATTGCTCTCTATAAAAAAAATAAATTCCCCTTTCTCTGATCCTTTATTCTGCTGTTAATAAAATATTCGCATACCTCTGTCTTTGAATCTGTATCCTGCTTTCAATATAATATTTGTATACTACTGTCTCTGATCATTTTTTTTCTGTTGTCAATAAAAATATTGCATATCTTTGTTTTTGTAAAATGCATCTTACTTTCAATGAAATAACGTATACCACTCTCTATGATCATTTATTCTGCCATCAATAGAATATTTGCATACCTTTTTCTTTGAATCTCCATCCTGCTTAATAATATATTTGTATACTACAGTCTCTGATTCTTTTTTCTTGTCTCAATAATATATATTATACTCCTGTCTCTGATCTTTTATTTTCCTGTCAATAAAATATTTGTATACCTTTGGCTTCAAATCTGTATCCTGCTGTTAAAATAATATTGTATAATTCTGCCTCTGATTCTTTATCTGATTCTCTATTTTGCTGTCGATAAAATATTTGGATACCTTTTTCTTTGAATCTGCATCCTGCTGTCAATAAAATAGGTATACTACTGTCTCTGATAATTTATTCTGCGTTTAATAGAATATTCGTATACCTTTTAGCTTTAAATCTGCCTCCTTCTGTTAATAATATGATGTATACTATTGTCTCTGATCCTTTATTCTGCTGTCAATCAAATATTTATATACCCTTGTCTTTGAATCTGCGTCCTGCTGTTAAAATAATAATGTATAATTCTGCCTCTGATTCTTTATTCTGCTGTCAATAAAATATTTGTTTTTTAGTGTCTATGATCCTTTATTCTTCTGGCAATAAAATATTTATATTTCCTTGTCTTTGAATGCGCATCCTGCTGTCAAAAAAAAATATTTATACTCCCTTTCTGATTCTTCATTCTAGTGTCAATTATTAATTTGTATATCCTTGTCTCTGAAACTTTTTCTGCTCTCAATAAAATATTTGCATAACTTTATCTTTAAATTTGCACCCGCTTGTCAACAAAATAAAGTTTACTCCTTCTCTGAACCTTTATTATGCTGCCAATAAAATATTTATATACCCTTGTCTTTGAAAAAGGCATTCTGCTATCAATTAAAAAATTTATTCCTTTATTCTGCCTTCAATAGAATATTTGCATACATTTGTCTCTGAAACTGAATGCTGCTGTCAATAAATAATTCGTATACTACTGTATTTGATCCTTCATTCTGCTGTCAATAAAATATTTATATACTACTGTCTCTGATCCTTTATTCTGACTTCAATAGAATATTTGTATACTCTTGTCTCTGATCCTTTATTCTTCTGTCAATAAAATATTTGTATTCCCTTGTCTTTCAATCTGTATCCTGCTGTTAATATAATAGTGTAAATACTGGCTCTGTTCCTTTATACTGATATAAATAAAATATTTGTTCACCCTTGTCTTTGAATCTGCATCCATCTGTCAATAAAATAATGTATACTCCTGCCTCTGATACTTTATTCTTCTGTAAATAAAATATTGTCTCTGATTCTTCATTCTGCTCGCAATGAAATATTCGTATAGCTATTTCTTTGAATCTGAATCCTGCTGTCAAAAGATTATTTGTATACACTGCTGTCACCGATCCTTTATTCTGCGGTCAATGAAATATTTGTACATTACTGTCTCTAATCCTTTATTCTGCTGTCAATAAACTATTTGTATACCCTTGTCTTTGTAAATTGCATCTTGCTGTCCATAAAATAATATATACTACTGTTTATGGTCAATTATTCTGCCCTCAATAGAATATTTGAATACCTTTGTCTTTGAATCTTCATCCTGCTTCAATAATATTATGTATACTACTGTCTCTGATCATTTATTCTGCTGTCAAAAAAATATATTATACCATTGTCTCTGATATTTTATTTTCTTGGAAATAAAATATTTGTATACCCTTGTTTTTGAATCTGCATCCTGCTGTTAATATAATAATATATAATTCTGCTGTCAAAGAAATATTTGTGTATTACTGTCTCTGATCTTTTATTCTGCTGTCAATAAAATGTTTATATTCCCTTGTCTTTGAATCTGCATCCTGCTGTCAAAAATATAATTTATACTCCTTTTCTGATTATTCATTCTAGTGTCAATAAGATATTTGTACACCTTTATCTCTAAAGCTTTTTTCTGCCCTCAATAAAATATTTGCATAACTTTGTATTTGAATCTGAACCCACTTGTCAATAAAATGAAGAATAGTACTTCTGTGAACCTTTATTATGCTGTTAATAATAAATATATATACCCTTGTCTTTGAATCTGCATCCTGCTGTCAATAAAATAATTTATTCCTTTATTCTGCTGTCAATAAAATATTGTATATCCTTGTCTTTGAATCTGCGTCTATCTCTTAATAACTTTATGTATACTATCGTCTCTGATCTTTTATTCTCATGTCAATGAAATATTTGTAAACTTTGTCTTTGAATCTGCATCTATGTTCAATAAAATAATGTATACTCCTGTGTTTGATCCTCTATTTTGCTATTTATAAAATATTTGTATACCCTAGCCTTCGAATTTGCAACTACCCTAAATAAAATAATATATACTACTGTACTCCGATTCATTATTATGCTGTTAATAAAATATGTATACTACTGTCTGTTCATTCATTCTGCTGTTAGAAGAATATTCTTATAATACTGACTTTGATCCTTTATTCTGCGGTCAATAAAATATTTGTATACTACTGTTTCTGATCCTTTATTCTGCAGTCAATAAAATAACATATAACTTTGACTTTGAATCTGAATCCTGCCGTTAATTTAATAATGTAAATTACTGTCTCTGATAATATATTTTGCTGTCAATAAAATATCCGTATACCCTGGTCATTGAATCTGTATCTTGCTGTTTATAAAATATTTATTTACCCTTCTTTTTGAATCTGCAACTCGCTCTCAATAAGAAAATGAATACTACTGTCTTTTAATCTGTTTCCTGCTTTCAATATAATATTTGTATACTATTGTCTTAGATCCTTCATTCTGCTGTGAATAAAAGATTTGTATATCTTTGTGTTTGAATATGCATCCTGCTGTCAATTTAATAATGTATACTCCTGTTCCTGACCCTTTATTCTACTGTCAATAAAATATTTATTCACCCTTGTCTTTGAAAAATTCATCCTGCTGTCAATAAAATAATGTATGCTACTCTCTATTATCATATATCTGCCGTCAATGAATATTTGCCTACCTTTGTCTTCGAATCTTCATCCTGCTGTCAATAAAATAATTTTATACAACTTTCGCTGATCCTTTTTTATGCTTACAATAAAATATATCAAGTCCTGTCGCTGATATTTTATTCTGCTGTCAATAAAATATTTTTATACCCTTTTCTTTGAATCTGTATCCAGCTGTTAATATAATAGTGTAAAATTTTGTCTCAGATCCTTTATACTGATATAAATAAAATATTTTTCCACCCTTGTCTTCAAATCTGAATCCTTTTGTCAATAAAATAATGTACACTCCTGTCTCTCATACTTTATTCCCCTGTGAATAAAAATATTTGTATACTACTGTCTCTGATCCTTATTCTGCTCGCATTGATATATTCGTATACCTTTGTCTTTGAATCTGGATCCTGGTGTCAATATATTAATCGTATACTACTCTCTCCGATCCTTTATTCTGCTTTCAATGAAATATTTGTATATTACTGTCTCTAATCTTTTATTTTGCTGTCAATAAAATATTTATATACCCTTGTATTTAAATCGGTATCGTGCTCTCTATAAATTAATGTATACTATTCTATCTGATCCTATTTTCACCTGTCAATGAAATATTTGTAAACCTTATCCTTGAAATTGCATCTGATGTCAAAAAATTAATGTTTACTCCTGTGTCTGATCCTCTATTTTTTTTTGTCGATAAAATATTTGTATACTTTGCCTTTGAATCTGCATCCTTCTGTCAATAAAATATTTGTATACTACGGTTTCTGATCCTTTATTCTGCAGTCAATAAAATAACATATACCCTTGTCTTTGAATCTGAATCCTGCTGTTAATTTAATAATGTAAATTACTATCTCTGATCATTTATATTGTTGTAAAAAATATTTTCATACCCTGGTCATTGAATCTGCATCTGGCTGTTTATAAAATATTTGTATACCCTTTTCTTTGAATATGCAACTCGCTCTCAATAAGTAAATTAATACTACTGTCTCTGATCATTTATTCTGCTGTCAATAAAATAATGTATACTCCTTTCTCTGATCCTTTATTCTGTTCTTATTGAAATATTTGCATAACATTTTTCTTTAATCTGTTTCCTGCTTCAATATAATATTTGTATACTACTGTCTCTGTTTCTTGATTCTGCTGTCAATAAAATATTTATATTCCCTTGTATTTGAATCTGCATCCCGCTGTTAAAAAAATAATTTATACCCTTTTTCTGATTCTTCATCCTTGTGTTAATAAGATATTTGTATACCCTTGTCTCTGAAACCTTTTTCTGCTTTCAATAAAATATTTGCATAACTTTGTCTTTGAATTTGCACCCGCTTGTCAACAAAATGAAGTTTACTCCTTCTCTGAACCTTTATTATGCTGCCAATAAAATATTTATATACCCTTTTCTTTGAAAAATGCATTCTGCTGTCGATAAAATAATTTATTTCTCTATTCTGCCTCCAATAGAATATTTGCATACATTTTCTCTGAATATTCATGCTGCTGTCAATAGAATATTTGTAAACTACTGTCTCTGATCCTTTATTCTGCTGTCATTAAAATATTTGTATTCCCTTGTCTTTCAATCAGTATCCCGCTGTAAATATAATAGTGTAAAATACTATCTCTGTTCCTTTATACTGATATAAATGAAATATTTGTTCTCCCTTGCTTTTTAATCTGCATCCATCTGTCAATAAAATAATGTATTCTCCTATCTCTGATACTTTATTCTCCTGTAAATAAAAAACTGTCTCTGATTCTTTATTCTGCTAGCAATAAAATATTTGTATAGCTCTGTCTTTGAATCTGAATCCTGATGTCAATAGATTATTTGTTTACAACTGTCTCTGATCCTTCATTCTGTTGGTTAATATATTATTGGTATACCTTTGTCTTTGTAAAATGCATCTCGCTGTCAATAAATAATGTATATAACTGTTTATGATCATTTATTCTGCCATCAATAGAATATTTGCATACCTTGTCTTTTAATCTTCATCCTGCTTCAATAATATATTGTATACTACTGTCTCTGATCCTTTATTGTGCTGTCAATAAAATATATTATAATTCTGTCTCTGATCTTTTATTCACCTCTCAATAAAATATTTGTATGCCCTTGTCTTTGAAACTGTTTCCTGCTTTCTATATAATATTTGTATACTACTGTCTCTGTTCCTTCATTCTGCTGTCAATAGAAGATTTGTATATCTTTGTGTTTGAATATGCATCCTGCTGTCAATCAAATAATGTATATTCTTGTCTCTGATCTTTTATTCTACTGTTAATAAAATATTTATATACCCTTGTTTTTAAAAGTGCATCCTGCTGTCAATAAAATAATGTATACTACTCTCTATGATCATTTACTGCCCTCAATAGAATATATGAATACCTTTGTCTTTCAATCTTCTTCCTGCTTCAATAATATTGTGTATACTACTGTCTCTGATCCTTTATTATGCGTTTAATATATTAGTGTAAATTATTGTCTCTGAACCTTTATACTGAGATATAAATAATATATTTTTTCACCATTGTCTGTGAATCTGCATCCTTCTATTAATAGAATAATATACACTCCTGTCTATGATACTCTAATCTCCTGTAAATAAAATATTTGTATACTACTTTTTCTGATCCTTTATTCTGCTCGTAATAAATTATTCGTATACCCTTGTCTTTAAATCGGTATTATGCTCTCTATAAATTAATGTATACTATTCTCTCTGATCCTATTTTCTCCTGTCAATGAAATATTTGTAAACTTTGTCTTTGAATCTGCCTTTGCGGTCAATAAAATTAATGTACACTTCTGTGTCTTATGCTCTATTTTGCTGTCGATAAAATAATTGTAATCCCTAGGCTTCGAATTTGCATATAATCTTAATAAAAGAAAATATACTACTGTTTCTGTTTCTTTATTATGCTGTCAATGAAATATTTGTATACCTTTGCCTTTGAACCTGCATCCTTCTTTCAATAAAATATTCGTATACTACTGTCTCTGATCCTTTATTCTGCCGTCAATAAAATTATTGAATACTACGGTCTTTTTCTTTTTTCTGCGGTCAATAAAATATCATATACGCTTCTCTTTGAATCTGCATCTTGCTGTCAATAAAATATTTGTATAACCTTCTTTTGAATCTACAACTTTCTCTCAATAAGAAAATTAATATTACTGGCTTTGATAATTTATTCTGCTGTCAATAATATTTTTATATTTCTGTTAATAAAATATTTGCATAACTTTGTCTTTGAATATTTTTCATGCTTTCAATAAAATATTTGTATACTACTGTCTCTGCTTCTTTCTTCTACTTTCAATAAAATATTTGTATACTACTCTCTCTTATCCTTTATTCTGCTGTAAATAAAATATATTATATTCCTGTCTTTGATCCTTTATTCTGCTGTTAAAAAAATATTTGCATACCTTTGTATTTCAATCTGTTTTCTGCTCTCAATATAATATTTGTATACTAATGTCTCTGATTCTTTATTCTACAGTCAATAAAATATTTATATACCCTCGTCTTTGAAAAATGCATCCTGTCGTCAATATATTAATGTATACTACTCTCTATGATCATTCATCTGCCGTCAATAAAATATTTGCATACCTTTGTCTTTGAAACTCCATCCTGCTCTCAAAAAAATATTTTTATACTACTGTCTCTGATCCTTCATTCTGCTGTCAATAAAATATATTATACTCCTATCTCTGTTCCTTTATTCTGCTGTTAATCAAGAATTTGTATACCCTTTTCTTTAAATCTATATCCTGATCTCAATAAATTAATGTATACTATAGTCTCTGATCCTTTATTCTCCTGTCAATGAAATATTTGTAAACTTTGTCTTTGAATCTGCATCTGCTGTAAATAAAATAATATATACTCCTGTGTCTGATCCTCTATTTTGCTGTCGTTAATATATATGTATACCCTAAGCTTCGAATTTGCATCTACTCTTAATTAAATAATATATACCACTGTTTCCTAATCATTAGTATGCTGTCACTAAAATATTTGTATACCTTTGTCTTTGAATCTGCCTACTTCTGTTAATAAAATAATGTTTACTACGGTCTCTGATCAATTATTCTGCTGTTAATAGAATATTCGTATACTACTGTCTTTGATTCTTTATTCTGCGGTCAATAAAATATTTGTATATTTCTGTCTCTGATCCTTTCTTCTGCTGTCAATAAAATATTCAATTACTACGGACTCTGATCCTTTAACTCCTGTCAATAAAATATTTGTATACCTTTGTCTTTGTATCTGCATCCTGCTGTCATTTAAATAATGTATACTCCTGTCTTTGATCCTTTATTATACTGTCAATAAAATATTTGTATGCTACTGTCTCTGATCCTTTATTCTGCTGTTAATAAAATATTTATATACTACTGTCTTTGATCCTTTATTCTGCGGCAATAAAATATTTGTATACTAATGTCTCTGATATTATATTATTCTGTCAATAAAATATTCGTATACTACTCTCTCTGATCACATTTATTCTATTGCCAATAAAATATTCATATACTACTGACTCTGATCCTTTAATCTGAGGTTAATAGAATATTTATATACTACTCTCTCTGATCATTTATTCTATTGTCAATAAAATATTCATATACTACTGACTCTGATCCTTTAATCTGAAGTCAATAGAATATTTATATACTACTCTCTCTGATCATTTATTCTATTGTCAATAAAATATTCATATACTACTGACTCTGATCCTTTAATCTGAGTTCAATAGAATATTTATATACTACTCTCTATGATCATTTATTCTATTCTCAATAAAATATTCATATACTACTGACTCTGATCCTTTAATCTGAGGTCAATAGAATATTTATATACTACTGTCTCTGATCCTTTTTCCTGCTGTCAATAAAATATTTGTATACCCTCGTCTTTGAATCTGCATCCTGGTGTTAATAAAATAATGTAAATCTCTCCCTCTGATTCTTTTTTTTTTTTTGCTGTCAATAAAATATTCACATGCCCCTGACTCTGAACCTTTTTTGGTTGTCAATGAAACATTTGTATGCCTCCTCTCTAATACTTAATCCTGCAGCAATAGAATATTTGTATAATCAGCTTCTAAGACTGAATCGTTTTGTAAATTAAATATTGTCACTGAATAATTATTTTAAATATTCTGTTGTTTATCATGCTTACCCTTACCATGCTTGTAAATTACCACTTGAAAAATCCTTTTGACCCATTTTGCAATATATAGGTTTAATTAATTAATTATTTATTTTTAATTAAGCTTTTGGAATACTTGTCTTCTCTACCGTGACATTTGGTAGATTAAGCTGGATCTTCCCTACTTCGCCCAAGCCGTCAGAAGAAGCCGTAGAATCCAAGGACTAGAGCCTTTAGAAGTAAAAATGAAGACAGAACAAGCTATTCAAGTCTCCAAAGGTGAGAAATTTTTTCAACCCTTTAGACACCCCTATTTTTTTCTGGAGAACCTGGCCAAATTGCCGAAAAATGGCTAAAGGAATTTCATCGGGTCGCTCGGTATAACCACTGGGACAACACAATGTGCCTTGCGAACGTTTATTTTTTCTTTCGGAAGAGCAAGAAGCTGGTTCGAGAATTTCGAGGAACAGGTAAACTCGTGGGATTCATTTGAGACAATGTTCTCTCTGACTTTCGGTCATCACACCAACCAAAAAGAAATATTGATTCAAAATTAAAATCCCGAGCTCAGGAAAAAAACGAGCTTTGTGACATCTGCATTCAAGAAGTCCTCAACCTGTGCAAGCAAATCGACCCCATAATGAGCGAAAGCGAGAAAGTTGCACATTTATTGAAAGGTATATCGGAGGATATTTATAGATCAATTGTAATTTTGGACATAGACACCACTGAAGATTTTATTAGGTTGTGTAGAAAAAACGAAAAATCAAACAAGCAACGTGTAAACAAGCGGATCGATCGATCCAGTAGAGTCCGAATCGACGGAGGTCTTAATCAGACGGATAGTCCGCGAAGAGGTCCGTCGTGCATTAAACGCTGCACCAACTGCTCCAGAACCCTCTCCTCTCGAGACAATCATAAGAGAAGAAATCGGAAAAAATCTAGCCGCGATTTCTAATCCGGCCCAAATACCACAACCCCAGTACGAAACCCAAACAAGAGTATTCGCCCAGACACCTAGACAGCGGTACCCTGACCAAGACATATCGGTATTCAACCAGACGCCAAGCCAAAGACGAACAGACCAATGGAGACCCAAGACAACAAGCCAATCTGCTTTCATTGTGGCCGTCCAGGCCATGTCAAACGCTACTGTAGAGATCGCCAGCCAGTAGACCGATATGAATTAGAAAGACCTAAAAGATACATACAGACCCGCCAAACTACTCAATTCAATGAGGAACATTATTGAAGATATCAAAACTACCGCCGACAATCGCCATACCCAAACAGAGAAAGATCCCCAAGACGCCAGTCCATTTCCCCAGGCCGTCATACAAGCCAATCCCCACGCCGCTATAACCTAGAAAAAACTAAGCGTCGCGTCTTCTTTCGAGGGGGAAGCCGCGGGTGTTAAAAACCCTCCATCGACGACAGCCGCCAAATTAGAACACAATTCCGTTGAAATAATTATAGATGACGTTGCATTTTCTGCCTTGGTCGACTCGGGAGCCACATTTTCTGTTATCTCGAACGGGTTAAGACGAAACTTGAAAAAGCCGATGTTCAAGGATGAAGGAATAACTCTTAGAGTTGCCGATGGCAAAAAAGTTACATCTCTGGGTCGATGCACAATAAGTTTGAGCATAAATGGGTTGAGACAGCCGCTTGAATTTATCGTCTATCCCAGTAGCAACCCCAGTATCATACTCGGATGGGATTTTTTGGAAGCAACAAATGCCGTGATCGATTGTGGACGTGCCGAAATCAGGCTTGAAGAAGCTAAAGACGATTTGAATTCGCTAGCGACCGATTGCAAACTCTAGGTCAATAGCACAAATTATCCCTGAAGGGATGTTTCTAGGGATAATACAATTTTTTGACGAAAATCACTTGACTGCTATCTCGGAGTGCTCTGATCCTGAAGAAAATTTGGTGCGAGATATTAGTCCCAAAAATGACAATAAGGGTGACGTGGCATTTTTACAGAATTTGATTAGTAACGACCTATCAGCAGATCAACAATCTGAAGTCTTATCAATCTTGAAACAATTTGATAAGGTATTTGATACCAATAATGAAACAGTAAGATAGACGCCTCTAACAAAGCATAAAACCGAAACTGGAGACCATCGACCAAATAAACACAGGCCCTATCGAGAGTTTCCCCAACAGAACGACAAGTAATCCAACAGGAAGTGGACAAGATGCTAGATGCCGGGATAATTTGTTCGCACTTTCGCCGATTTATTGAACACTTCGCCGATAAAGCTGCCCCTTTCCATGAAATTCTCAAAAAAGGCAAGACATTCTCTTGGAACTTAGAAGAACAAGAAGCTTTTGAATCACTGAAAAGGACCCTAATGTCTGAACCTGTCTTAGCTCATTTTGAAGAACACCTGCCAACCCAACTTCATACTGACGCCAGCGGTTATGGTATCGGAGCAGTCCTCGTTCAGGTCCATGACGGGAAAGAGCGACCAGTGGGTTACGCCTCAAGAACCTTAACAAAGGCAGAGAAGAATTACTCCACTACAGAAAGAGAATGTTTGGCCGTGATATGGGCAATAAACAAATTCGCGCCTCTACCTCTTTGGTCGCGAGTTCGTCATCGTTACGGATCACCACGCCCTTTGCTGGTTATCAAATTTGAAAGACCCGACAGGAAGACTGGCGAGGTGGGCATTTAAACTCCAAGCATACGACGTTACGTTAGCTTATAAAAGCGGGTGTAAGCACCAAGACGCAGACTGTCTCTCCCGAAGTCCTCTCGAAAGCAAATCGGAAGAAGCAGAAGAAGATGACGATGATGTACCATCAATAACTGCTCTGACCTGCTTTGATACTGAACAGAAAATGACCCTAGAATTAGAAATTGATAGAAGAAATAAAAGAATCCGGAGACGAACCAAGAGAATATGAACTTGTGAAAGAAACCTTGTACAAAAGGAACTTCGACCCCCTAGGAAACCCACACCTCCTCGTCATCCCCAAGCACCTACGATTGGAACTACTGAGAAGCTTACACGACGCTCCTACAGCGGGCCACCTAGGATTTTCTAAAACTTATGAGAGGGTTAGAAACAAATACTTTTGGCCAGGACTTCTCAAGGATATACGAAAGTATGTAGCACATTGCAAAGAATGCCAAAGAAGAAAACAGACAAACCACAAACCGCCTGGATTGCTCAAACCCATTCCTCCTGCAACCTTCCCATTCCAAAGAATTGGAATAGATCTTCTTGGGAGATTCCCGAAATCCTTTGAAGGTAATAAATGTATCATAGTCTGTACTGACTATATTACTCGATTTGCCGTTACTAAAGCCTTACCCACAGGGGAAGCAAAAGCAGCAGCCAAGTTCTTAATGGAAGATGTTGTTCTCAAGCACGTTATCCCCAGAGAAATCATCACGGACCGAGGACGAGTATTCCAATCCAAGTTGATCGCGGAACTCACCAATCAATGCTCGTCGATTCATCGGTTCACGACAGCGTATCATCCCCAGACGAATGGACTGACGGAGAGGTTAAACAAAACATTAGCCAACATTATCGCTATGTATATAAGTGTTGAACAGAAGGACTGGGACGTAATCTTGCCCTACGTCACGCTCGCCTACAACCCCGCAAAACAAGATACGACAGGTTTTACCCCTTTTAAACTGATATATATGGACGCGAAGCCGTAACGACTGTAGACACTCTTTTCCCAAATCCGCATGAAGATCTCCAAGAGGAACACAGTCAGAAGATTGCCTCGCGAGTCGAAGAGACTAGGTGGCTGGCAAGATTAGAAACCTTGAACCCCCAAGAAAAGGACAAGGCCAGATATGACTCAAAGCACGAGGCAATGGATTACGTAGGTGACCTGGTATGGATTTTCATCCCAATAAGAAAGATGGGACTCTAAGAAAAACTGAAGAAAAGGTACTTCGGGCCATACAGGGTTACTCGGAAACTCTCTGACGTGACCTTCGAAGTTGAACCTGTGGACCAACCAACCAGGAGACGCCAAATAAGTGATCTGGTGCATGTACTGAGAATGAAACTCTACCATGACCCTGAGAACCAAGCTGATCTGTTCAAGTGATATTACAGCGGGACGCTGTTCATCTAGGAAGGGGCCAATGTCACAGATTAATTATTTTTGAATAATCTGTTGCTTATCATCACGTTAATATTTGCATAGTCATAACCCCATACCATTCTTGTAAATTACCACTTGAAATATCTTTTGACACATTTTGCAATATATAGGCTTAATTAATTAATAAATTATTTTCAATTAAGCTTTTAAAATACTTGTCTTCTCTACCGTGATAATATTTATATGCCCCTGATTCTGAAACTGTTTCTCGATAACAATATAATATTTGTATACCCCTGATATATAACATAATTCCGCTGTCAATAAAACATGTGTAAATTCCTATCTCTGAAACTGTATGACGCCTTTTATACATCATTTGTATACTTATTACTCTAAATGTATTCTGCTCTCAATTTAATATTTGTATACTCCTGCATTTCAAACTGTATTCCACTATCAATAAAATAATTTCTATTCTCCTGCTTCTGAAACTGTTTTTCCTGTTAATAAAATATATGTATACACTTACCTCTAGATCTGAATCCTTCTGTCAATAAAACTATGTTTACTTTTGCCTATGATTCTTTATTCCATTTCAAAAAAATATTTGTATACCCCTGGCTTTGATATTATACCCAGCTGACAAAATATTCTACTATTCCTGACTTCAAATCTATATCTCCTGCTGTCAATTAAAATAATTGTATCATTAGCTCCTGGATTAAATATCGTTGTTATTTAAATATATTTATATTTTTATTATTCTGAAACAGTATCCTGCTGTCAATTAAATATTTGTATACCTCTGCCATTGAAACCTAATCCAGCTGTTAATAAAAAATGTTTATACTCCTGTCTCTGAAATTGTGTCCAGCTATATATACATCATTTCTATACTCCTGCTACTGTAACTGTATTCTTCTGTCAATGTAATATTTCATACTCCTGTTTCTGAAAGTGTATCATGCTGTTAATGTAATATTTCATACTCCTGCCTCTGAAACTGTATCCTGCTGTCAATAAAACAATAAATACTCTAGACCCTCTGACACTGTATCCCTATGACAATAAAATATCTTCATACTCCTGCATCTGAAACTTTTTCCTGCTGTTAATAAATATTTGTATACTCCTTTTACTGAAACTGAATCCTGTTGTCAATAAAATATCTGCATCATTCTGCCTCTGAAACTGTATCCCGTTTTCAATGAAATAGCTTAATACCCCTGGCTTTGAAATTCTTTCTGCTGTTAATAAAATATTTTTTACCCTTAACTCTAAATCTGTATCCAGCTGGTAATAAAATTTGCACACTTCTTTTCCTAAAACTGAATCCCGCTCACAATAAAGTATTAGTATACACCTGCTTCTGAAACTGTATCCTGTTGCCAATAAAGTATTTGTGTACTCCTGCCTATGGAACTGACACTCGCTGGATATAAAATATTTTCTTACATCTAATTTCACCTGAAACTGTATTTTTGTCAATAAAATATTTGTGTACTCCTCTGCTTCTGAAACTGACTCCCGCTCTTAATAGTATAAATGTTTACTTCCACCTTTAAAACTGAATCTTGCTGTTAATAAAAATTTATATACTCCCGTATAAGTAAGTTTCGCATCTTTCTTCAAAATATGCTCTTTTTTTCCCTATGGGGCTCTGTTTCTCATTCACCTATAAATAAGGTTGGCCCTCTTTCTCATTTTTTTTGTCTTTTAAACTGAGACCTATTTCATAAATTAGTATTACCATGTCTCTTTATTATTATAAATTTGAACAACTAAATTATAAATACATTTTATAACAAAATATTTAACGAATCAAGAAGGAGGTTTCCGGTTTTATGAAAATATTTATATACAAAGACGCGCTTGCGTCGACCAAACATGCAAATAATTAAAATTTATAAGAGCCGAATTATATAAACAAGAACTCCAGTGCAACTGAACTGCACACCCATTACAAGTATTTAAGACTCATTTTGCAACGAGCTTATTTTGAATAAATCTGTTCAAATATTTTGCAGTAAGTCTTTTTATACTGTATCAATGCCTCACCGGAAGAATTGGTGCTCATAACGAATATTTGTAAGAGTTTGAAAGAGGTCGTGCCACACATTAGATTGAAAGAGGCTAGTTGGTCAAATCGAATAATCGCACGACATCTGTGTCGAAATGTGTCAGCTATTAGACGATGTTAGCGAGAGTGGGTCAACAATGGAAGAATGCAACGTCAGGTCGGCAGCGGTCGATCAAGGAACACAACAAACGGTAGGAAAGAGCGATTGTCAAAACGAATTTCTCAGCTACGGATTCGACGTTGTCAATCATACAACGTGAGACCGTAACACAAGTGTTCCAAATGATCTTCAACAGACAACTGATATAGCTGGATCTAAGAGCTCGCTGACCGTTATGGTGCTTACTCCTTACACCCATACACCGATAAGTTCGACTACTTGGCGTCAGGAGCGATAAACTTGTAACTGTGCTAATTGGGGACTTATAGTATTTAGTGACGAGTACAGTTTTTTACTGTGTACTGACGACAGTCTTAAACTTTCTGAGAGACGTCCTAGGGAGCGTGAAGATATAGGCTTTACTCAGAACACCACTCAGTTCCACAAGTGGTTATTGTTGGGGTGCTATTTCTTTTGATAGCAGGATCCCATTGGTAGTCATTAATGGCACTTTGACTGCACAACAGTAAGTAGAATATATCCTAAGGTCTGTTTTGTTGCCATTCCTCTTTCATCAACCATGGCTTACCCTTCAACAAGATATTGCCTGGCTACACATTGCACTTATTACTATGGATTGTTTTCAATCATGCTGTACTAGTGCTTGGCGTGCAAGGTCGCCTGATCTCTCACCCATAGAGCAGATCTGGGACGTGGTAGGAAGGCGATTGTTACCATCCAGGAATGTTGATTATTTATCCCGACAGTTGGAGTAAATTTGATAAGAAAACCTGCAGTACATCAATTGGAATCTTTTATCAGTTCATGGCACGTCGGGTACCATACAGTGGGAGTCCAACGACATATTGACTTTCTCAATTTGTGACGATCAAACTCTGGCATTAAACAATAATTGTTTTGAAATTTTAATCGTTTTTCCCTTTATACGGGTTCATAATATACATCAATTTTTGTTCCAATCTGACAACTACTTCATGGTGCATAGAAAAATTTGTATAGAGTGTATAGAAATCTGAGAAACTGTTTTGATTGTGAGAAATTACGAATTGAGTCTTCAAATTTGATTGAGACTCATTGAAAAATGTATGAAAAACTTATATAGTACTGACTGCCTATTTAAATTGAATATGTTTATCACCTATTATTATAAATGAATTAAATGGTACTTTCTGTCAAATAATTTGATATTTTACATATATAGAAACATATTAAGTAAAATCGAATTCTTTGTCAGGTGTAGTGAAGAAAATGGATAGAAAACATAAGTGGGAAATTGGTAGAAGGTTTGTTTAGTTTTCTATAGATGTGAAACCTTAAACACTGAATAGGGGGTGGAATATATTCTCTTCTAAATCCATTAGTGAAATAGAGAAAGAGGAAACATCTCAGTGACGCGTAGAATGACGTCAGAACTCTTACAGGCGTTTGTTTAGAAAGTTGGGAAGGAGAGGATGATATCCTGGGGGTCATGGACAGCTCCAGTTACAGAATCAACAGCGTAATCTTTTGGTGTTGTTGTTACAATTGATGAAATTTCCCGACATGGGGAACATAAATTTATATTTAATCAATAAGGAATCAAGGGCTTAGTTTCTTTTCTTATTTCTTTTATATCTAGAGCTTTCGCGCCAACATGCCCTTCAACACGGAGATCCAGAAGTACAACTTCTATCCTTCACGCTCACGGGTTATAACACGCAGTTATATGATTAAATTTTGCCAGCGTGTTAAAATTGGATAGAAGTTGTACTTCTGGAATTCCGTATTGAAGGGCATGTTAGCGCGAAAGCTTGAAAAATAAAAGAATTAAGAAAAGAAACGAAATCCTTGATTCCTTCTTGAATAAGTCAAAGTGTAAAAGCAGGGAAGAATCTTTATTAGAAATTTATATATAGTTCAGACGATTGTTCCTGATTATATATAACACTGAAACGAGTAGTATTATTTTATTTTCCATCAAAATTATTCAAGATCATCAACGTCATCAATGCAATGCAAGATGGAAGGGTTGCCACTCAAACATTAAGTTGCTACCTAGCGAATATAAAAGAAACGCTTTCACTCCGTCTTCCTATTACAGTGTTATAATTTTATACGTTGAAATTCTGATGGATCTCGTTGTATACAAAGAATATCATATTGGCGGAGATATGTGCGCATGTCCTTTAGAATTTTCCTTTTTTTCTATTATTTTCAGAGGATTGTAGGGTCTAACTACCATAAATGTTTAGAAATTTTATTTTTCTGGTTTTCTTAGATCTCTACAGCAATACATTTACCCACTCTGTGTGGTGGATAAAATGTCCAAACATGTTGATTCACTTCCTATCGTCTTCAGTAGGTCACATCCCCATCACATCAATCATTTTTAGGACAGCTTTATTGCTTAGTCTATCAGTCGATTGAATTCATATCATTAGACAGAGACACCTGAATATACAGAAAACTGATGTAATAAACTCGACTAACGTATCCATTCGAATATTTTCACTTACAAAAATAGCCTTTCTGAAAAGACGCCAAAAAGAGTCAATTCTTTAAAATTTTTGTTCTGTACAAGAAACGGCGATAAGAAATTAATTGATTCTACCCATCAATAGCGCCAGTAAGGCTGTAAACAAAAAGTAACTAATAACTAACATCTAGGAAGCATATAGATATATGAAACGAAAGAGGATTAAATTATAGTAATATTCAATATTAATATAAGAAGAAACTATTGATAAATTCTCTCACACATTCATTAATATAGTTTTAATTATCACTATCTTTATTTATTAAGGCCTATTTATATACATATATTATACAAATTTAAAATTTATTATATTTATGAAATTATTTCAAACTTTCTTTCTATTGTGCTACTGAAAATAGATGAGAGTTTTATAATTTGATATTAAATTACTCGAAACAATTTCTAAACTCATATATCAATTTGATATTTTGTCTCATATTTTGTGAAAATATCTAAAGTTTGCTTCATGAAAACTAAAAAATATTTATATATTTTAAAAAGCCTCTTGAATTTATACGAGATAATAGGGTAATTCTTTTGTTAAAATGGCGTCATTTTATTCTTGAGCAGATTTCTAGGTCGTCTGCAATAGATGGGGTGAGGTGAAATTCTATCTCGTTTCCCCTGGGTAATGTGGGTATATTTGTCACCAGGATAATACAGCCTCACTGTTTGTGGCAATAGCATTTTAGATAAATATTATGCGCTTTAATCTCACTCTACACTTTACGTTCACTCAATGTGTATTAATTATTTTGCTTATCCCTAGTACACGTGGTACAGGCCATGATAATTATGGTGGGTTGAAGTAGGCGAATGCTTTTTATTGTAAGTGGACCACATGTCTACACATGTGAAAAGCAGTTCGACTTTGCCTTTAAAAATGTGCCAGGCCCCGTTTGGTTACTTCCACTCGCTGGTTAGGTTGGACTTTTGCAAGAATCGAGGGCCATTGGAATTTTTTTTTTAATCTGAAAAAAGTGCCCGATGCGGGAATTGAACCCGGGTCGTAGCGGTCGAAAACCAACGAAACCCTCCCCCTATGTGTATTAATCGCGAATTTGAATGCCACAATTCCTGTAATCTACGCTGCAAATGTCTAATTATTTGTAAAACATAGCAGTTTTAATCTTTCAGTTATGCCGGAAGAATATTGTTCATTTGTTAAGTTAACTGATTTTCCACGCCTTCTCATTGGACGAATGTGGCCATGTTTGTATATAAGAGAGGGTTGAAACGGAATGGCAGGAGTCGTGATGTGGTGTTCGAGTGGAGACGCTTAAATGGTTCACTGTTTGCTTGCCTGGTGATCTCCTCACATACCTGTGAAACCCCGGTCCGCCCCTTATCAACGCTGCAAATAAAAGATAAGTACTGTTTTTATTTTATTTAACAAATCGTGAAATTTTTTTATTTACCCCCTTTTTGTTGTTGGTGTTGTACTCTTGAGTGTACCTTTTTCTGTGTTTAAGTTACTCTTACTGTAGGCTCTAGTTTATTGCTTTTTGTGTGTTAACCCGTAACTTTAGTAACCTTTGTCATAAGCACTATAATATAGGCCTAGAATATTGGCTTTAGCCACTGGACATGCGTCGGACCCAGAGGCTGTTGGGCTCTTCGCTACCTGGAGTATAAGAGCTCCATCTATGCTTCTTTCCTGTGGTGAATCTGTATAGGATCAGTGGTCTTAATAAAGCTGTATGTGTGTGAATATGTGCTTTAGAGGCTCTTGAATACAGCCTCAATTTGAAAAATAGTACAAATGTGATATTGTACTGGGATAAGGTGGATAATTATGAAAAAAAAAGGCATTTCCTTATCGTGCAACTGAAAGTTGCTGATGGCTTGCGCCATCTATCGGAATAAATATCAACTATTCTCGTTGATTTTTAATTATTCCAGAATTGACCAAATACCCATTCTTGATTAATCAAGAAAAGCTAACCACGGACGCGTTTCGGGCTGCTGGCCCTCATCAGCGTGGTGCAAGCTGTACCTCAACGACCAAAAAAACGGGTCATTCAAGGCATCCTGAAAAATCATGAAACGGGTAGTTAAGGCCAGAATTGCGTGAGACCGCGACACAATGTCAAAAAATAGTACAAATGTGATATTGTACTGGAATAAGGTGCATAATTATGAAAAAAAGGCATCTCCTTATCGTGCAACTGAAAGTTGCTGATGGCTTGCGCCATCTATCGGAATAAATATCAACTATTCTCGTTGATTTTTAATTATTCCAGAATTGGCCAAATACCCATTCTTGATTAATCAAGAAAGGCTAACCACGGACGCGTTTCGGGCTGCTGGCCCTCATCAGCGTGGTGCAAGCTGTACCTCAACGACCAAAAAAACTGGTCATTCAAGGCATCCTGAAAAATCATTAAATGGTCTCACGCAATTCTGGCCTTAACTACCCGTTTTATGATTTTTCAGGATGCCTTGAATGACCAGTTTTTTTGGTCGTTGAGGTACAGCTTGCACCACGCTGATGAGGGTCAGCAGCCCGAAACGCGTCCGTGGTTAACTTTTCTTGATTAATCAAGAATGGGTATTTGGCCAATTCTGGAATAATTAAAAATCAACGAGAATAGTTGATATTTATTCCGATAGATGGCGCAAGCCATCAGCAACTTTCAGTTGCACGATAAGGAGATGCCTTTTTTTTCATAGCCTTAATTGTTATAATTTTCAATCGTATAAATGAAGATATTCAATTTCTTTTTAAAAACAAAAAAAAAAATCACTATTTTAGATATTTTTGTTAGTTAATATATTGAAAAAAATCATTATTCAATTTTATTTATATATTTGGATATTTCCTTATAAAAATTTCCCGGTTATCTCTTGAAAACTGGATTGAACGAGTTTTACTGTGTAAAAACATGTTTTCACATATATTTAATTATATATTACTAGCGAATGTTCCCGGCTTCGCCCGTTTTTACCCGAATAAGAGTTTTTTATATTTTTATATGCGTTTAAATATATTTTTGAAAACATTCATTAAATTTTAAATGAGATATTTTTCTTTAAATATATATTAATATTGATATGCCAAGTTTTTTTTACAACGTCATTCGAATAATATATTACTAAATGCTCAAATTAATTATTGAATTTATTATACTTGGAATACCTTTGGTATTTTTACAATTTATAGATGTAATTTCACCAGATGCCGGGAGACGCGCTGCTTGCGAGTGAAAGTAGAAAATTTGCAAAGAAAATTGCTACGAATATTAATTTCAAATCATTTTCAAACCAGAAACCTTCCCAGTAGTATAGTAAATAACTTCCTAAAGTTTCACGGCGATTGGATAATCTTACCTTTTAAAACCATTCATCGTGTAAATAAACTAACATTCATCGTGTAAACAAACTACGTGTAAAATTATTAACCAATCAAATTCGTTTATCGTCGCGACCAATGCTGCGCCAAGCGATAAAAGGCTGGAACTAATGCTTCTCGGTTTTACATAAAAAAAAAGAACATTAACCCTTATAGTTTTTGAATAGCCTATATGTTAAACTAAATATTCAGCTACCTACATGCGAAATTTCATGATGATTGATTCTGTAGATTCTGCGCAACGCGATAACAAACATCGATTTTGGATTTCATTTTTATAGAGATAAAGAATGTTGTGTGTTGAGTGTTTACGAGTATATATATAAAATATATTTAATCTATATTAATATATATATTAATATTTTTAATCATATATAAGAAATATTATGTTTTCAAATAAGTTTAGAAGAAAAAAATCTGAACATTTTTTTACACACACTTGTATTATAATTTCCAAAACCTTTCATACGATGAAAATTTCGCACTCCAAAATCCGCTTTTTAACTATTACTTGCTATGGTACACGAAAGGTATAGGACTGAAATCGTTGGAACTGTAATCATACTTGAATGGACCCGAGATTTCAGAATGGATTCTCATCTTCTTCAGGTCACAATATCCTCACTGACTTCACCATCCATCCCCATCTACCATCACTACAGGTCTTGGGATCTTTCCATCTTACTGATGGTCTACCCTGTCTTCTAACCATAGGTCTTGGTTATAGGATCTTCTCATCTTACCGTTGGGCTCCCCGGTCAACTCACCATATGTCTTAGGTATCAGTCAGCGAATTTAATAGTTCAGTGATTCTGGCTATGTGTCCGACTCAAATCCTTTTACCATTATACATTGTGGATGTTACATATCTCTGACAACAGAATGTATTTTTTATCTCAGAATGTAGTCAATGTACAAGTTTACTTATTCCGCATATACGTTTATCAATTTTCGGGTCGCTAGTAAACCTTGATTTTTTTAAAGAGTTTATAAATTCTGACATGATAGTTTAGTGAATGTAAAATATAATTGTTTGCATAAGCAAACCAGAAAAACAAATACAGAAAAACCTGCTATAAAGGCTGCTTAAGATGTAGCGGTAAATGGATGGATAGAACAAGTTGGTTAAGATTCGAGTTCGAATATTTGTCAAATGCAGGCTTTGTAGTATTTGTCACGTACATCAGTTTTCCGTTTTCAGATAGGTCCGAGGGTGATAAAGAATGAACCTTGTAATTCTTATGAAAGAAGCGAGAGTTTGGTTGTTTTTACTCATTAAGTGTAAAGTAGAATTTGTACAAGACCTGAGGCTGTGGATAATGAGAGAGAGTTTTGCCAATATTTCAATCACTGAGGTGGAGACGGAAGATGCCTGGTTGGAAGGGCCTGGTTTATCATTTAAAGATCCTCCTTTTCAATATCTAATATTAGCTTATTTCCATAGTACATATAAAAATCATATTTTATATCGATTTTGATATATTAAATTATTCAATTTCTTATTCAAAACATATAATGTGCAAATAATTTGTAATTTCTACTTGAAACAACCCCTAGGTGAAAATTATCTATTTTGACGACGTTTCGGAGAATATATTTGTGAGTAGTGTATAATAGAATAAACATAGATAAGCGGGGATATTCAAATATTTTATACCTTCTATATATGTTTATTTTGGTTTCAATCTTGATGCTATGCATCAAACCATTGTAAGAAATAAAGAATTCCTTCTTTCCGAGATATACACTCATGGACAAAGCTTAAGGAAGTTGTACATTTTAGCATGTATATATCGGGATTCAGATAATAACTCTGAAATATACAGAGGGTGTTCACACTTATAGGAAACGAGCGCCCGGTGTAAAAAAATAACTATTACTTTATTTAAAAAAATCAACAACGTGGAATTCGAAAAGGCTTATAATAATTCTAACACACTATACATTTCTTTTGTTATTTAAAAAAAAATGCCCTTCAAATACAATAATTTCATAAGAGGTTATATTTTAGGACTTTCCAGAGCTAATCTTACCTATTTGGACATAATTAAAATATGCAAACAAGATGATATCAACATTTCTAAAAAAGGTATTTATAATATTATTCACGACAAAAATATCAAGTTTTTATTCAAAGCACCTACGGAGTAATGGACAAAAGATTATCACCCTATATCTGTGAGAACTGCTGCAACTGTCAAAAGAGTGAGAAATATATTACAAAAGAAAATCCTATGCCACAAAGAGATATAGTCAAATTAATAGGAACATCAATGTCAACAATAAATAAAATAATAAATAAATATTTAGGCCTAAAAGCTACAAAAAAACATGCGGTTCACAAATTGTTTCAGAGCCATATTCGTCAGCGACACACTATCAGCAGATATTTTATGAAAATTTCTTGGCTGCTGATAGATGGAAATTTATTGTTACATATGACAGAGCATGGGTATATTTAACCGATTGCGACAGAAAAAGAGCTATATACTATCAAAAAAGGGTGGAAAATCTAGGCCAATTTGGTTGAAGGAATGTGTCGAAAGTTACCCCAAAGGATTTATGGTGGCATGCGGTATATCATATGAAGAAAAATTAAAAATAAGAAAAGTTGAAAGAAATGTCAAAATAACTCGGAGTACTATCTAAACAACATTTTAGAACCTATATTTATAAATGATATTCCCTCTATCTATGGAAAACAGAGCAACAAAGTCTGGTTTCACCATGATAACGCCACAAGTCATACCTCATCTTCAACCCAAGCTTATTTGGAAGATCTAAGGCAAAGAACAGGAATCAACAACACTATTCCAAAGAAAATAACCCCTGTAAAATCTCCTGATTTAGCCCCGATGGATTTTTGCATTTTTGGATGCCTTAAAAGAGCACTTGTAAAGAGACACCCTAGGACAATTGAAGGTCTCTGGAAAGTGGTAAAGGAAGAATGGGATCTTTTGAGTATGACCATGATCAGAAAGTGTCTGCTATCGTGAAATATCAGGTGCCGTTCTGTAAATAAACAAAAAGGCTTTCAAATAGAACATTTAAAAAATTTCAAATATGGTGTTAATTTTTAATATTTTATAATAAAACTTGTTTCCTATAAGTGTGAACACCCTCTGTATTTGATACATAGTAACCTTTATTGAAGAAACGCCCCTAAGTTTTGTCCATGGGCGTACTTTGAAAAAGATATACGAGAATAGAAAAGATACCGTTCAGTGTGTCCAGCTTTTAAAGAAACTTCTAAATATTTTCAAATAATATCTCAACCAATAAAATATCTGCAACCAAATAAATGTATTATGGGTATGTGCATTAAGTAAAACAATCCTATTTTTTAGAATTTATATGGAAATAAGGAATTTCCTTATTTTAGAAATTTATTTTGCCGTTATCTAATGATTTCAGATAGGTCCTGCCATCTATCATCAACTTTTGAAACTATTTATATACTTTGAATCACTTGTTTGTTTTCTCTCTCTATCTCCTTATATATATATATATATAATCTAAATTCTCAAATATTTCTATATTTTAAAAAATATATATTTATTTTATTCATTGATAATTTTAATTTTTGTTATCATCGTTTTTAAAAAGACTTTCAGTTTTGTTGTAAATACGCGTAGTTAACATATCTATCCTTTTAAATCACTAATATAGGATTAACATTATAAATTCTATATAATAGGAAAATAACTGATATGTAATCTTTCCTCAAGTAATTCAAATAAAATCTACTTGACGGTAAATAATTATATTTTTTATCACGACTGCACCTCAACCCTTTATCTTATCGATCCTTTGTCTTATCAAGCCTTATCTAACCCCAACAACCAAAATATTAATAACATATATATATATATATATATATATATATATATATATATATATTCATTTAACGCGAAAAACGGTCTTTATTCAGTTAAAAGAGGCAAATACAGTCGGCAGTCAGAGGGGAAGGGGTATCAAGAAGGAGTTGATCTATCTGTTGTAGTCTTTCCGTCTATTTCCATTTCTATACATGGCGGAGGGGTTGTCTTCACTTCTAGGGGAGTGGGCTTAGGTTTTTTTATCTAGGTTCCTGTCTTCTTGTTGGTCAGAGTTGTCGTGCTGAGACGCATTAAGCGGTCACTTCTTCGTCGGATATTTTGCATCGAGGATTGCATCGTATATTGCATCATACTTGTCGATCTCCGTTTGAATTAGCCTCAATTTGCCTATTTTATCGTTGAGTGCTCTTTTTTGGTCGGTATTGAGGTCTCTGAAGTTTTTTTACTTAAAATCTTCACATTTCTTGAGGTAGCAGGAGGTCCTATACTTCAGGTCGGGGTGCAGTTCAAGCTGTTGACAGACCTTGGTCTGTCTAGAAGTACCTGTCCTTTTAAATACCAACGCGATGATCCTTTCCATTTTAGGGTTGTCTCTGTGCTGGCAGTCTATCAACTCCCTCTGGAGTTGAGAGGAGTCCATCGACCACTGTGAGCACCTGGCCGATGTGTCTTCGTCAAAGTCCTCGGTTCCTGCGTCGGTCCTCGATTCAGAACACGGGTGAATGGCTGTTCCTCCACCAGGGGGGACTGGTTTTGTTTCTTCGCAGAATTCGGTTTCGAATTGCGAGGACGTCATTGATAAATCGGACTTGGTGGAAAGAGCGTCGTCATCTGAATCGTTTCCGTCTTTCATTAGAATGGATTGTACGACAGGGATTTCGCTGGGGGGAGTCTCGAGATTGTCAGCCTCAGCAGAACTAGCGACGTTAATCCTTTTCACTTCAATATTCATCGAGATGTTCTTGGGAAGTGGGGTTTCGATTGTTGGTGGACTTGGTTTTGGCCTTTTGCCCTGGTCAGTACACTCCTCTACGGTGTTGTCGTTAGACGTCTCAGACAGTGTTCTTTTCCTGCCCAAGGTTTCATCATTCGCGGTGGTTTTCACTGTAACTGTTTCTCCTGATGGGCCTGGCACAGCGGGTGGGGCTGTGGGATTGATGACTTCTGAATAAGTTCTTGTGATGTTGGCTCTGATTTCCGGGTTGAATGGGCATTTGGATTTAATATGTCCATGTCTCTTACATCTCAGGCAGATGGTGTCTTCGCCCACAAAGACCTTAAAGGTCCTTTGCATGTAGTCGATTGGGATGATTGCCGGCATGTCGGTTGATTCTCTTCTCTTCAGCACGACCTCTCTTCTAAGAGATGAGAGGTGTTTAAATAGTGGGTTCTCGGTGGGGAAAGGCAGGGGCCTGATGCTGAGGATCTCTCCGAATGGCGCCAGGGCTTTGGTGACCTCTTCATCTGGGATGAAGGCAAGTATTCCTGAGAGAATGTATTTCTTTGGGGGGTTGAATAGGGGTGTTGGGTAGATGGTGTTGCCTCTTACAGCAAAGCCGTTGTTAATGAGTAGTAGGGCCTGTTCACCATCGGCAACCGACACAACGGCCTGGCCATTCATCTTTCCAACCGAGTGGATGTTTTCGTGTCCAATGATTTTGGCTATAGAGGATAGGTGCTCCTCAGCACTGCACTCTGAGAGGGCGGTGAATTGGATGGTGGAGTTTATGTTTTTACTTCTTTTTTCGTATGTTTCTCTTCGAGATTCTTCAAATTTTTTTCCACTCTTGAGGCGAAAATTGTCTTCTTTGGGTATGCAAATTGTCTTGTTGTTTGTTTTTCTTTTGAGATGGTAATTCAGCGATTGATGGCTTTGATGTAAATGAGATTTCTTCATGAGGGTGAGCGACCAATGAGACTACCGCAGCAGATGACGTGTTTGATGACGCAACGACCAACTTGGCCGTTGCCATGGTAATGATGCAAAGCTACGACTTGTAGCTTTGCTAAATTATGAAAAATAGGAAAATATGAAATTTGATGAGATTCTTTGAGAGATGGGTTGAAATGATGCCTGGATTAAGGCGAACAAGATGATATGATATTAGTTAAATAAAAATTGACTTTACGGGATGAAAAAGGCGAAAAACACGGAGCTCGCGCGACGCGTGGCCGCACGGCTATGTATATATATATATATATATTAATTATAAAAACTCTCGATTATATATATATATATAAATATAAAAAAATTATATTTAGGATAAATTTCGTTTGAATATTTCTGTAAATATTTCAATTCAGACATAAAATAATTTAAAGCAATAATGCGCCATCTAACTATAGGAATTGAAAGCATTAAAGAACGAATGTTTCTTTTACACGTTAAACGAACTTCTAATTTCCATACTGCGATGAAAAATTTTGGGAAGGCTTGGCTAATCAGTTATGAACCCTCTCCGCGGTTTCGCCAATATAATCTATCAGACCGCTTTTTAGAGCTCCAATACTGTTTGGAGGTTTCTGCTTATATATACGCCAATGGAGAGTGGAATCTTAGAAATTGTATTCAAGTAATTATGGACATGAGCTTTTAGGACAATAGAATTACTAATGAATATTTGCATCGAGAAATGCTCTTACGCAAACAATAAGAACTAGGTCAGTTATGTATAAATTAATTAAATAAGGCATTAACGCGCTATCTAAATTGGCGAAACTGCTGGGAGGGTTCACCACTGATGAGCCACTCCAATATTTTTTTCTTCGCAGTAAGAACAGTAGAAGTTTGTTTTATGTGTAAAAGAAACTATCGTGCTTCAATGTTCTTATATCTTATATGTCAATTTAGGTTCAAAATGATTTTCTAAAGGTAAGCGTTTTTCCAATGATGAAAAAAAAAGAGCGTAAATTATTTTATAAAATTTAGAATTTTAAAGTATATATAAAAGCCTATTTCTAAAAATTAGGTTTATTAAAAAATATTTTAATTAAAAAATTTTCTAAATATTTTTGAAAATTTTAAGAATTTTAGATATTAAAGAGGACTAGAAAATGTATATGATTCGAGATCAAATTAAGGAATCCCAGTTTATGATCAAGAAACTCTATTTATTACATATTATCACAATAAACCCGAAAGTTGGTCATGTCTCAGAAGTTTGATGAATTTTCCCGGATTGTCCTGAAAGTCCTGTTTATTGACTTGGATAGGCACATTTGTCGGTACCTGCACAGGGCTGTGAACTTCGTGTTAGGAAACATCGGGTCGCGTGATATTTACAATATCGGTGGAATTATTTCTAAGTGTTGGTGGATGGGTTTGAAATTTATTGGATGAAGGAACAAAGGTAATGAATTTAAACGAAAAAACATGGTGAAGGAAGACGAGTTTCTTTTATTGATGCATAGGTGCAAGCTGCATCAATAAAAGAAACTCGTCTTCCTTCACCATGTTTTTTTGTTTAATTTCAAATCAGGAAGAATTATTCATCTATAAAGGTAATGAATGCACATTCTTGGCACATCTTTTCAGCTTGTATTGCAGACGGCGACGCTGAAACATTCCGCGCGACTTCCGTGTCAAAGACATTGTCGTCGGACTTCCACAGAGCGTCCAATGCTCTATTCCGTTCAGTCGGGTCGCCGACTCCAACTTCGGGGTGCTTCGACCATCTAGTCTTGTCACACTTCCACTGAGCACTTAGATTCGTTTTGTTCCGGACATTTTTCGACCTTCCTTCTTCAGGACTCCATCCTTTCGAACTGCTGTCACCAGAGTGTCTGTTCACCACGCCTGGCTTTTCGTCAGCTGACCCCTTCTTTGATCCCACCGTCCCCCTGGACCAATAGCACTTCCTTGTCTATCAACCACGTCGTCTTGGCTCTTGTGAAGAAAGAGTCAGATTTCACAATATATACACTTTTTAGGTATATGGCTCCTAACTCCAAAGTGTTATAAGAAATAAACCTGAAATATTTCTTATAGTCCTCATCGTATTTTTGTAGCCGTTTGGTCGTAAAGTTGAAACCAAAGTACATATCCATATACTTAGATAATATATTCTGGTACTGAGAAAAAAATACGAATGATTCTAATTATTATTATTTTTTATATTTTAAATATTATCTCCACAAGTATGACTCTTAAGTTTTGAGATAGAATGAAGCTTAGGTATTTAAAGGCTATGGACCACTGCTCTATACGCATATAGGTTATGGATAGTGCAAAAGTATAACGGCTTTTCACATGTGTAGACATGTGGTGCACTTGCAGTAAAATCTGTCGTCAACTTCTTCCCACCATTATTATCATGGCCTGTACTAGAGATAAAAATACTGATATTATATTTATTTTACCGTATATGTTTGTTTTACAGTTTGTTAGATAGAAAATATGGAAACCTCCATCTTTGAAATACTTCAAGATTCAAAACAAATTTGTTCAACTCAATACTGAAAATACTTAATCATGAATATTGATGATATTTTAAACAGCGAATACCTGATTCACATAGTAACTATACTGATTCATCCATTTCACTCTATATAATAATCCTTAATAACATGAAATAAATGTCTAATATCATACACTGGACTAGCCATGCCTATATATATTAAAATCCAAAAACGAGCGAGTTGATCAAACAGTTTTAGGACTGGCTTTGTAACGCTGAACAAATTCATAAAAAGCAGGATTATATTATTTTAAAGCCAATATGTATATATTTTTATATTATTATTATATCTCTAGGGTTGGGTGTGTGACTTGAGGCTTTGGCTGCTTATAAAAATTCGTTATTTAGAATATATTCATAAATTATATTTTCTACATTTCGGTGTATCTAATATTTACTGAGTTTATTGAACGCAGTCGTATGTTTGAATTAGATAGTTAAATGATTTTGTTTCTGCGATAGTTCACGTTACCTCTCTTGGTATAGGAATTTATTAGAAAACGCTACATTTAGAAGGATAAATGGAATTTTT
>CP092886.1:131095801-131479026 GCA_030710605.1 Cordylochernes scorpioides | reverse complement strand
TTATCTCAATATGTACTGTTGGCTTCCGTAGGCGTCTCTTACTGGGAAAAAGAAAGAGATGATTTCATTTGGTTATTAACTAATATATGCATTTATTTAAGGAGCCACCCGCTCCAAAACAATCGTTACAAAAACGAAAAAGCGAGTGGGGGGGGGGCAAAGGTGGCGTGATCGTAGCCAACCAATAGGAGAGCGCCATTCCAAAAAAAAGCAAACGGTGACAGAGATGAAAACTGAAGAATTGATTAAGAACGATGACGCTCGTAACTGTATATTGAATTCTACCACTGAACCTTCCGTAGGCGTCTCTTACTGGGAAAAAGAAAGAGATGATTTCATTTGGTTATTAACTAATATATGCATTTATTTAAGGAGCCACCCGCTCCAAAACAATCGTTACAAAAACGAAAAAGCGAGTGGGGGGGGGGGGCAAAGGTGGCGTGATCGTAGCCAACCAATAGGAGAGCGCCATTCCAAAAAAAAGCAAACGGTGACAGAGATGAAAACTGAAGAATTGATTAAGAACGATGACGCTCGTAACTGTATATTGAATTCTACCACTGAACCAAAAGCAAACGGTGACAGAATTAAGAAAGAATGCATGACGCTGATAACTGTATATATTAATGCTTACAAAGTCAATAACTCCAAAATATTTTGATGACAGCGATGACATCAGCTTCTTTATGAAATTAAATATTTTCAAATACTTTTCAAAAAATTGGGCAAATTTCGAAAAAATGAAGGTATATTCATTTTCTACCAGTTGAAATTAACTAGAAACAATTTTAAAATATTGATAAGGAAAAAGTGAGTTTACTAAAGTTATCAAGAGACTATTTTTTACCAATGAGATACAAACCACTTAAAAATCATTCTTGAGGATAGGAATTGGCTGGCTAGCATTCATAGATCTGTAAAATATGGACACTTTGGCAAGTTGGAGTTATATTTTCTCAACGTTACAACAAATATATTTTGTCTTCGTCAGGAGAAATAAAAAAAAAGCAATTGGCAAGGCGTTAAAATTTGTTCTATATTTTACAGATCAGTTTTAGCGCCTTGCCAATTTTTTTTTTCATTTATTTCTTCTGTCGAAGACAAAATATTTTTGTTGAAACGTTGAAAAAAAACTAACTGGTGTAAGTGTCTATATTTTACAGAAATAAAAAAACAATGTATTACAAAACAGGTATTTATTATTAACACACAATATTTAAAAATACGAAAGAACATTTCAAAAAGTGAGCAAGTTCTTAATTTTAAAAACAGGTTTTTATTACCAAAGTTATAAATGATGAAAAATGTATTCTACCCTATATATATCAATAAACCATTTGACTCAGCAATATAATCTAAAAATTAAAAAAAAACAAAGAAGGCCAGCTAGTGATTAATATATTATTAAGCAAAATTTTAAACTATGTGCAATATTAGAGGTGAATATAAAAGAGGGATTACAAAACAAACGTGGCAAAAGTAAAGAAATAAATTATCAAATAATAAATACAATAATTGAAATTTATTACATTAATTTACGATATATATTTAAATGTATTATAGGGAATAAATAAGCATTTACATACAAATAGGTACAAATTAGCGCCTTCAAGTGCAAGTTCATATATTTTACAATACAGTAGTTACACTAAGACACAAATATATTCAAAACAAATAACTAAGTTATATTATTGTCATTTTATTTTGGTTCTGAAATATAACACTCTGAATTCCAAAAATGAATTTGATTGACAAATCTCAATATATTGAATTTGTTTGATCTTTTCAAATTCAGTTCTTTGGCGACCGAAAATAATTTTGTGCGCAATGTTTCTTTCTCAATGCCTTCAGAAAAGCGTTCTTGAATCATTTCAAAATAGTTTGGAAAATGTTTCTTATAAAAAGGCATGTTCATTTGCATATTTTCACATAGACCTGTTGCTTCATTGGATAGATAACCCGCTAACCTGTTTTGGTCATTTTCTAACAAGAAACTGAGCAATGTAATATCGGATTTACCAAGAAGATGATTCTCCATTATAGCAACTTGACTTTTGCAGCTATTCAACCATTCAATTAGATTATTTGGTAACTGATTATTTTCAGGCAAACTATATGTTGGGTGCCATAGAACAAAATATAATATGTTTAATTTTATAAATGTTATATTATCAAATCTTTTATCCATCATTTGAATGGATCTCAAAAATTCAAAAATATTGAAATGAGTAGAATATCTTAATAATCGTTTTTTAACTAGATTTTTCCTGATATCAAGGGCATCTCTCCCTATCACATTTCTAAATGCAGAAAGCATAAAAGGTAAAATTCCACATTTTCTTTTAATATTAGCGTCAGCTCCAGCATCTAAAAGAGTGTGAATGATGTCTGGATTTGAAGTACTAGAAGCTTTATACAACGCGGTCTCACAATTTTTATTTTTTGCATTTATTGAAGCGCCAGCTTGTATTAACATTTTTGCTAATTTATTTGATGTTGTCATAGATAAAGGTGCATCACCCTGAATATCTTTTTCATTAACATCAGCTCCTGATTTGATCAGGGAACTTGCCACTTCTCGAGACTTATATAAGCATGCATAATGTAAAAGTGTTCTATTAGATACATCCTTTTTGCCCATATCAGCTCCAGCTTCTAACAATAGCTTAAAATTTAGAAATTTGTTGAATGGAATTGGATAAAAGATTGCTGTAAGCCCGTTTTGGCAGATTGCTTCTAAATCAACCTTGACTTTTAAAAGATATTTTAAGAAATTTGCATCACATATCTTAGAAGCATTCATTAATGGTGTTCTTCCCCAGCGATCAGGTAGATTACAATCTGCTCCTGCATTAATCAGGTATCGGAATATTTGAAAATTGTTAGTATTGATAGCTTTCTGAAGTGGTGTTATTTCATCCCCATTCCTAGCATTTATGTCTGCACCCTTGTCTAATAATTTTCTACAAAGGGATTTGTTATCAAGAGCGGCAGCTAGATGCAGTGGGGAGTCTAAATGATCGATTGAATATATATGCTTTAAAGGTTTACTTTCAATTATATTAAGTTGACTCTTTAAATATATAAAGTAGTTACTTATTATATTGCTGTCAAATTTAAAATTTACATTAATTCCCTTTTCTATTATCATATCTACTTCATTGAGGTTTTCCAGAATAATATTATGCAAAAAATTCATTTTTGAATCCATTATAAAAATTGTATCCATTATAGGTGAGATTTATTTTCTGATGTTTAAGTTTTTTTTTATGAATTTGAATTGTTAATTGATATTCCAACAATGAGTTTCTGAATATTGAAAACGCTTCTAACACAAAAATAAACCAACTCTGTAGAACTAATAAATTAATATATATTCTGTGAGTTTATATAATAAAGATTCGAATTGAATTTTATTTTTTAATTTTAAAAAATAATTTAAATGTTCTTGATAACAAATAATTACTAAATCCTTATAGATTTAATCTCGATAAAAATAGCCACTTATAAGGAGTAAATATGAATTATTGAAGGAGAATTTTAAAAAAGCGGGATTGGTCAACGAACATCTATAAATTGAATGACGCTCAGTAAGTTTTTATGTATTTCTACATACTTGAAATCTTCAATCACACAGGGTTTACTACTGTACTTAATAAAAACAATAGGAACATCCATCTGGTTCAAATCGCATTAATAGGTACCGCTCAGCAAAAGCAACCTAGTTCATGATAATTTAACAATGAATAATATGTGAAGGTTATTCACATATTAAACAAATTTTAACACGGGATTCAATCCCGGTTCATGACTGTCGGGAATCGAGGGGGTTACCCACTCGTCCACCGACTTTTTTAGGAACATCCACTTAAAAGATATGTTCACATCCTTTTTTATTATCAAACAGGACGATTGTTAATAGTGGTATTATATATTATATATATAAAAATGTATGTATGTGTGTGTGTGTGTGTGACAATTTGACAATTAAAAATTATTTATTGTCTTCTAGACAATATTACACAATTTCAAAACAAAGAGAGAAGAAATATATTACATTCAGCAAGAGGAGGATATATACATATATGATACAAAAAAAGTTTACAAGATGATGATGGGGGATGGAGGAAGGAGACCTCGTCGCTGAAGGGTCCTGGACCAGGCGATGAGCGGGTCCTCCACTGCTCCTCCGAGCCCAACCTGGACAAAGTAGCGATAAATTCGCAACTTTGCCGACGCTAAGATGGAAAGGGCGTCGTCCTCAAGGCCGGACCCGCCGAAGATCCAAGCCTGCAGGTCAGGGGGCCGCCCTATGATGTTGAAGGCCTCTCTGATGAGAAGCCAGATGGTACGGCAGCACCAGTAACGGTGGCCGAAAGAGCGGTCGATGGACCCGCAGGCAGGACAGGAGGGGCCGACCGAGGCAGGTTGGGCCAGATGGGGGAGGGCGTGGAGGGCCAACTTGAGGGCCTCGTGGCCCGAGAAGGCGCAGCGCCGCCGCGAAGCCCAGTCGATCCTGGATGGTGGTGGATCGATGGTAGGCGACCATCTCGAGGTAAACCTTGAGATGGGCGTGGCGGCGAGGCGCGGGCGATCCAGGGCCCGTCGGGCCGAGCGGGTCGTGAGGCCGTTGAGGAACGGCGTAGCCGTCCCCCGCAACACCACGGCCGCAGCTATGGAGCTAGCCCGGGAAGGTGCCCAGGGCCGCGGCGTCAGCCAGGGCCGAGCGTGTAGGTCGGGCGATGAGGTGTTCCTCCACGGTGAGGTCCCGGACTCATGATCTTGATCATGATGGGGGCGATGGAGGTCACGGTGCCGAAGTTGCGCAGGGCCTCCACGATGGCGCTGTCCTCGACGAAGCCGGGCAGATTTGCGATGATGATGCGTTCTGCCCTTTTTCGGAAAGGGAAGACCTTCAGGTGAGTTCCCTCGATGTCAAGGCTCACCTCCACCAGACGGCTCGCATGGTCCTTGGTCGCGAGGCCCACGACGTAGTGGCCGTTCATCTTGTTGAATTGGCTTATTTTCCCTGGCCCTCCGACCAGCATGCCAATTGCCTTGAGGTAGGAGTAGTCCGGGATGTCAGGGCACAGCTCCACGAATATGTAGTTCTCGTGGTTGGTAGAGGTCTGCCTCGCCTTGGCCGCGGCGATGTTCGCGCGTGTTGCCTTGATCTCCTTAGGCGGCACTGTTCTCGGCCCTGTTGGCCGCTTCAGCTGCTGGGAGTTGGGCTTCTCAGAAGGCCTGCTTGGCTGTTTGGCGGCGTGGTCAGGTGACTGTGAGACACGGCGCCTTTTCTTGCTCTTCACGACTGTGTAGCCGTCGTTGGCGTCCACCTCCGCCATCTCGCTGTCGGCCCAGTTGAGCGAGGCCGGGCTGGCAATCATCCTAGAAAGACTGCAACCCCTTTATCCCCAAGACCTGGATCTTACCGCCTTTGATGCCGTCTCCCTTCCATCACCAGCCATCACATCTTCCGCTCAACGCCAGCAATCTCCCGAAGTTTTCAACTTAAGCCGGAATCATCCTTTCCAAGGTACTTTATATCTGTCTACCTATCTTCCATACTCCCACTTTCCTGCTATTTTAGTTTTCGCATACAATATATAATGCCTATTTTCTTAGTTATATCCTTTTTTCTCAAATAATTTTATATATCAATTTTGCCATAGTTATTTTGCCTTTTAAATTGCACCACACCTTTAATCCTTTTAAATATTATTTTGCTCTGCATAATTTGTACCGAAAATATATTTCACATTCCATATTTTACTTTTGAAAATTTGCAAATAGGTTTAACCATTTACAACTATAAATTCTTAACACCATATGTAAAACAGTCAGCCATAAGGACAACAACAAAATAATTTACCTATTTTATCGCATCTTCAATATTTTATTAAACTCCCTTTAACATTTTAAAAAATCATATTTCCACTATATTTTCGATATGACCGCAATACCTTATGGCTTCACATTTCCATCTTGTGTTTAAATTCCCAAACTTTTAATATTTTGATATTTTCTCATGTAACTTCATTACTTAATGTTATTATTTCAAAAATTTGCATTTTAAATTCAATTGCTCATTTACTGTTAATATCTAAAAGGGTTTCTGCCAAAATGTGAATATAGCAAAACCAATCAGCACATGCACTAACCACAAATAATTATTCCTTTTCAGAAAAATGTCCATGTTATTTTTTATCTCCCACAACCCTTGTTAACCCTAATTGCCAGCTAACTGATGCGCGAACTGAATTGTCTCACCCTGATTTTCCGACCCAATTTAATCTCCTATTGCATAACTATCAACACATATTTTCTGAAACAAATTTGATGTCTCTACTTTAAACATTCCCCCCGTCAAAATTAACACTACAGCTGACATAATAATTACACTCAGGCCCTACACAGAAAGCGTCCCTCATATAGCACCCCCCACCATGCAAGCCCATTATGTTCACTCCAAAGACAATGACTCATTTCCGTTCCGACATCTCTCACCGGACTTGTTCCCAGAATACCAACTCCCGATCAAACCAGCCAGCAGCCAACCTCTTCTACCTCTAACCCCAAATCTTTTTACCCTGATCGAAGTAGAACCGACTTCAAGTAACAATGCTTCCCCAGTTCCCCAGCTACAAATCAATCATGAACCATCCCAGTCCCAAGTCAGGTCATCAACCCTTCAACATAAATGGGTCAGCCCACAACTAATCTCTCTCATGAACAATATAGGATACAATATGAAAACATTTTTTATTTTTCACTTAATTCTCCCCTAATTTACACGCCAACAATGTCCTTCTTCACCGTCCCGCTAATCACGCTTATCTACATAGGAATATACACACAAGGAACTGATAGACTTTTTCAACTAAAAGAAACCATTTCCAACTACTTACCATCATCTTGATTTTGATAGGAGAAACTGTCCAAAGTCTATTTAGAACTTCCCCACCACCTACGTTCTGACAACTATTTCCCTTACATCACAGATAACTTATCCCAACCTTATTTTATTTGTACTCCACGTGTTATACCATACTACCCCGCAACTATCTCCCTTAAAATCGATGTCTTGTCGCAATGCTGCACATTGATTCGTTTGTCAACCTATGTACCCACACATTTTTTTCTTCCCCTATGTAACCACTGCAACATCTTTTCAAGCGATCTTTAAGACCTAAAGTGGACTTGTTTACAAATTTTAATCAATGTTTTTCCATTATCCCACTTTTGTAAATAGCGATATATTTTAATTTTGTTTCACCATTTTCTTTTCACACTTCTCAACTTATGCAATTGTTTTCTCTCAACAACCACGAAATTAACTTGCCTTTCACCAAACCTTGCCATCTTAGCGGATCTTTTCACCACCAGCGCAACCCATGTCTTTGTCAGTTTTTTTTAATGTGATGTTTTTCTTTATGTGTTTTTATATGTTCATTTTTTTTACACTTGCAGAAATTTCCTTGATGTAGTTTGTCCATACACCAAGCTTAAATACTCTGTAGGCATTTTGTTGTTTTTTTTTCACTCACTCACCATCGCGCTATTTTCTTTTTTTTTTCCCACACAAGACCGCTAAGTGGAGAACAATAGTTTTTTGATCCCTTGTTAACTAGTTCCAAGACGTCCTAGCAAAACGCCTTGCAAACCCATGTTCTCAAGCTGATCCTGCTGTAAACCAATTTAATCACCATATTATCATGCTTTTAACAGTTCCTACTTCTTCTTTCCATTCTGTCACCTTATCGACCGCAAATTCTTACCACCCTGTAAATAGCTTTGTTTGTTTACCCAATTAATTTCCCCCAAAAAATTACTTCCCATCTACCAGAATTTAACTCAGGCTGCCCCTTTTTAAATTCTTCAACGCAGGGGGCCCATCTGTGGTAATTTACGAATTATAAACACCTGTGTAAATACTCACCACCTCTTCTTACACCCCTTAATCTAATATGGACTTTTAATCATTGTTCCCAATTCTCCTTTAATCAATTTAACTTTGTAGGTATAGTTTTTGTGTGTTCAATAAAATACAGAGGTACATCTAGAGGGAACGTAGAAACCAAAAGGGCTTACCCCGCAGACAATGAGGTCAACCGCCCCGTCAACGCGGCACCAATAAAATGACTTAAACAGGCTTTACCCGCAGCCAAATAATGTAAACCGCCCATTCGACGCCATGGTGCCAGACGTCCGGTGATGTAACACGTGAGCATATAAAAGGGGCTTGCCCCGCAGCAGTCAGGCAGTTCGGTGGATGCCAGATAGCGGACAGCAGCAGCAGTCGGATCGTTAGTGGATGGCCCGCCGGCCGCTACTTGGTCTCTTCGTTCCCTCTCTCTGATGCCTCGGCTTCCCCTGTGATTCGTCTCTGTGTTCCTTACCACTCACCACCATCACGACTGCGCAACCAATACTCAATACTCAAAACTCAAAACTCAATACAACAGACCAGACTACGGAAGTACCACAGCTAAAAAAAAAGTCGACAGGATTTCGGCATATATATATTTATCAAACTACTTACTCTATCCATATAATTTTCATTTATATAATAATCAAAATTATCAGGAGAAGTGTTTCTATATATAAGATGGAAGGTCTTAACAAAAAACTGTGTATGCAAAAAAAAACATTTTTTTTTTGGCTTAATAAACATCCCTATATATAAATGTCAGTGTATGTATGTATATATATGTGTATGTTTGTTGGCTATACACCTCCACAAAATACGTACCTAATCTGAATCAAATTTTAACAGTATATATAGTAGAATCTGGAAAAAAATAGTGAAAATTACAGGTCTCTATCCCGAATACTCTTCGACTTATTTGCAAATTGCTTTGAAAATATGCATTTTCACTCGCTAGTAGAGCCTCAAGCGGTAAAGATGGGAGGTAATCTCAGCTGACCTAATGTACATATAAAACGTTTCAAAGGACATAGAGAAAATATGGAAGAGATATTTATCAGATTACTAGCATATGTACCGGGCTTCACCCGGGTTTTACCCCGGGTAAAGGTTTGTCTAACAAACATTTGTTAAAACAATTCTCTATAAACTTATAAAAGAAATAATAGATATATTCTGAAAATTTGACACTCGTAAATTTGAATATCTCGATAAAGTGAACATTTTTCCCGGTCCCTTGAAAAATACTCGATAAGTTGAATAAAATCAATATTAATTGGTTCCTTCGGTAATTGAAGTTAAAGGAATAGTATCTTGCCTTGGAATTGTATCATTATTCTTGTCTCAAATAAATTGCCGTGTCATCCTGAATTTTGTCTTTTCTAATTTTCTACATTACAAAATCATCATTTTATCTATTCTCCCAATATATATGTTGTAGATAAATGATAAAACTAACTTTGACTTGTGCGCAATTAATAAGTAGAAAATCTTACTTTTGATAAATAATCTTTAATATAATAAACTTAGTGATAATAGAACTTATAGATAAAAAACTTGTTTTCATCGTCACAATGGGGGCGCTGCTTGCTAGTTAAATCTACAAATCTGCAATTAACTCTAAGAATATTCAAGAAATTATTTTTCAAAAACCTTCCCGGGGATATACGTAATAATATCCCAAAATTTCACAGCGATTGGATGTATGGTTTTGAATCTATAGAGTACACACAGACAGACAGACATTCATTTTTATATATATACTAGCGGATGTGCTCGGCTTCGCCCGGGTTTTACCCGAGTGAATGTTTGTCTAACGAATATTTGTTAAAACAATTCTCTATAAACTTATGAAACGTACTTGGCTTCGCCCGGGGTTTTACCCGAGTAAAGGTTTGTCTAGCGAACATTTGTTAAAACAATTCTCTAAAAACTTATTTAAAAATATATATATATTTTGATAATTTTAAACTCGTAAATTTGAATCTCTTGATAAAGTGAACATTTTTTCCCGGTCCCTGTGTGCCGTGTCATCCTGAATTTTGTGTTTCCTAATTTTCTACATTAGAAAATCATAGTTTTATCTAGTGAACATTTTTTCCCGTGTCATATTGCCGTGTCTTCCTGAGATAATCTTACTTTTGATAAATAATATTTAAGATAACACTCTTAGTGATAAGAAAACTTGTTATCATCATTACAATGGGGGCGCTGCTTGCGAGTTAAATCTACAAATCTGCAAATAACTCTAAGGATATTCAAGATATTCAGGAAATTATTTTTCAAAAACCTTCCCGGTGATATTCCTAATAATATCCCAAAATTTCACGGCGATTGGATGTATGGTTTTTGAATCTATTGAGTACAGACAAACAGACAGACATTCAATTTTATATATATAGACTAGCGGATGTGCCCGGCTTCGCCCGGGTTTTACCCGAGTGAATGTTTGTCTAACGAACATTTGTTAAAACAATTCTCTATAAACTTATAAAACGTACTCGGCTTCGCCCGGGATTTTACCCGAGTAAAGGTTTGTCAAGCGAACATTTGTTAAAACAATTCTCTAAAAACTTATTAAAAAAAAGATATATTTTGATAATTTGAAACTCGTAAATTTGAATCTCTCGATAAAGTGAACATTTTTTCCCGGTCCCTGTGTGCCGTGTCATCCTGAATTTTGTCTTTCCTAATTTTCTACATTAGAAAATCATAGTTTTATCTAGTGAATATTTTTTCCCGTGTCACATTGCTGTGTCATCCTGAGATAATCTTACTTTTGATAAATAATATTTAAGATAACAAACTTAGTGATAAGAAAACTTGTTATCATCGTCACAATGGGGGCGCTGCTTGCGAGTTAAATCTACAAATCTGCAAATAACTCTAAGGATATTCAAGATATTCATGAAATTATTTTTCAAAAACCTTCCTGGTGATATACCTAATAATATCCCAAAATTTCACGGCGATTGGATGTATGGTTTTTGAATCTATAGAGTACAGACAAACAGACAGAGAGACAGACAGACATTGAATTTTATATATATAGACTAGCGGATGTGCCCGGCTTCGCCCGGGTTTTACCCGAGTGAATGTTTGTCTAAAGAATATTTGTTAAAACAATTCTCTATAAACTTATAAAACGTACTTGGCTTCGCCCGGGGTTTTACCCGAGTAAAGGTTTGTCTAGCGTACATTTGTTAAAACAATTCTCTAAAAACTTATTTAAAAAAAATATATATATATTGATAATTTGAAACTCGTAAATTTGAATCTCTCGATAAAGTGAACATTTTTTCCCGGTCCCTGTGTGCCGTGTCATCCTGAATTTTGTGTTTCCTAATTTTCTACGTTAGAAAATCATAGTTTTATCTAGTGAACATTTTTTCCCGTGTCATATTGCCGTGTCTTCCTGAGATAATCTTACTTTTGATAAATAATATTTAAGATAACACTCTTAGTGATAAGAAAACTTTTTATCATCGTCACAATGGGGGCGCTGCTTGCGAGTTAAATCTACAAATCTGCAAATAACTCTAAGGATATTCAAGATATTCAGGAAATTATTTTTCAAAAACCTTCCCGGTGATATACCTAATTATATCCCAAAATTTCACGGCGATTGGATGTATGGTTTTTGAATCTATAGAGTACAGACAAACAGACAGACATTCAATTTTATATATATAGACTAGCGGATGTTCCCGGCTTCGCCCGAGATTTTACCCGAGTAAAGGTTGTCTAACGAACATTTGTTAAAACAATTCTCTATAAACTTATTGAAAAAAGATATATATTTGATAATTTGTGTGAAACTCGTAAATTTGAATCTCTCAATAAAGTGAACATTATTTCCCGGTCCCTGTGTGCCGTGTCATCCTGAATTTTGTCTTTCCTAATTTTCTACTTTACAAAATCATCATTTTATCTAGTGAACATTTTTCCCTGTCCCTTGAAAAATACTCGATAGGTTGAATAAAATCAATATTAATTGGTTCCCTCGGTAATTGGAATTTAAAGGAATAGTATTTTCGCCTTGGAATTGTATCATTATTCTTGTCTCAAATAAATTGCCGTGTCATCCTGAGATAATCTTACTTTTGATAAATAATATTTAAGATAATAAACTTAGTGATAATAAAACTTATAGATAAAAACACTTGTTATCATCGTCGCAATGGGAGCGCTGCTTGCGAGTTAAATCTACAAATCTGCAAATAACTCTAAGGATATTCAAGATATTCAAGAAACTATTTTTTAAAATCCTCCCCGGGGATATACCTAATATTATCCCAAAATTTCACGGCGATTGGATGTATGGTTTTTGAATCTATAAAGTACACACACAGACAGACATTCAATTATATATATATACTAGCGGACCCGCCCGGCTTCGCCCGGGTTTTACCCGAGTGAATGTTTGTCTAACGAACATTTGTTAAAACAATTCTCTTTAAACTTATAAAACGAACTCGGCTTCGCCCGGGGTTTTACCTGAGTAAAGGTTTGTCTAGCGAACATTTGTTGAAACAATTCTCTAAAAACTTATTAAAAAATAAAAAAGATATATTTTGATAATTTGAAACTCGTAAATTTGAATCTCTCGATAAAGTGAACATTTTTTCCCGGTCCCTGTGTGCCTTGTCATCCTGAAATTTGTCTTTCCTAATTTTCTACATTAGAAAATCATAGTTTTATCTAGTGAACATTTTTTCCCGGTCCCTTGAGAAATACTCGATAAGTTGAATAAAATCAATATTAATTGGTTCCCTCGGTAATTGGAAGTTAAAGGAATAGTATCTTCGCCTTGGAATTGTATCATTTTTCTTGTCGCAAATAAATTGCCGTGTCATCCTGAGATAATCTTACTTTTGATAAATAATATTTAAGATAACAAACTTAGTGATAAGAAAACTTGTTACCATCGTCACAATGGGGGCGCTGCTTGCGAGTTAAATCTACAAATATGCAAATAACTCTAAGGATATTCAAGATATTCATGAAATTATTTTTCAAAAACCTTCCCGGTGATATACCTAATAATATCCCAAAATTTCACGGCGATTGGATGTATGGTTTTTGAATCTATAGAGTACAGACAGACAGACATTCAATTTTATATATATAAGATAATATAAAAGAGTTTTAAAAATTGTAAAAAAAAAAAAATACATCGGCCGGGAATCGAACCCGGGCCGCCCGCGTGGCAGGCGAGCATTCTACCACTGAACCACCGATGCTTAAAAAAATGGCCATATTTAGGTATTCATTCCATTCCGGATTAGTCCGCGTAAAAAAAAGTTCTTCAAATGAAAAAAAAAAAGATATAGCCAAAAATACTAATCGAATGCAGCCGAAAATTTTCCTCAGGTTTATAAAAAGCGAAATTCAAAATATGGTACCAATTGGTTCAGTAGTTTTTGAGTTTATCGCGAAACAGACAGACAGACAGAAATTGACTTTTATATATATATATAGAGATTTACTCTCCATTGTTGGCTTTTTAACTTACATTCATTCTTCATTGTTGGCTTTTTATATTACATTCACTCTTCATTGTTGGCTTTTTATCTTACATTCACTCTGTTGGCTTTTTATATTACATTTACTCTTCATTGTTGGCTTTTTATCTTACATTCACTCTTCATTATTGGCTTTTTATATTATATTTACTCTTCATTGTTGGTTTTTTATCTTACATTCATTCTTCATTGTTGGCTTTTTATATTACATTTACTCTTCATTGTTGGCTTTTTATCTTACATTCACTCTTCATTGTTGGCTTTTTATATTATATTTACTCTTCATTGTTGGTTTTTTATCTTACATTCATTCTTCATTGTTGGCTTTTTATATTATATTTACTCTTCATTGTTGGCTTTTTATCTTACATTCATTCTTCATTGTTGGCTTTTTATATTACATTTTCTATTCATTGTTGGCTTTTTATCTTACATTCACTCTTCATTGTTGGCTTTTTATCTTACATTCATTCTTCATTGTTGGCTTTTTATATTACATTCACTCTTCATTGTTGGCTTTTTATCTTACATTCATTCTTCATTGTTGGCTTTTTATATTGCATTCACTCTTCATTGTTGGCTTTTTATATCATATAGAAAATCATAGTTTTATCTAGTGAACATTTTTTCCCGTGTCACATTGCCGTGTCATCCTGAGATAATCTTACTTTTGATAAATAATATTTAAGATAACAAACTTAGTGATAAGAAAACTTGTTATCATCGTCACAATGGGGGTGCTGCTTGCGAGTTAAATCTACAAATCTGGAAGTAACTCTAAGGTTATTCAAGATATTCATGAAATTATTTTTCAAAAACCTTTCCCGGTGATATACCTAATAATATCCCAAAATTTCACGGCGATTGGATGTATGGTTTTTGAATCTATAGAGTACAAACAAACAGACAGACAAACAGACAGACAGACATTCAATTTTATATATATATAGAAGATATAGAGATTTACTCTCCATTGTTGGCTTTTTAACTTACATTCATTCTTCATTGTTGGCTTTTTATATTACATTCACTCTTCATTGTTGGCTTTTTATCTTACATTCACTCTGTTGGCTTTTTATATTACATTTACTCTTCATTGTTGGCTTTTATCTTACATTCACTCTTCATTGTTGGCTTTTTATATTATATTTACTCTTCATTGTTGGTTTTTTATCTTACATTCATTCTTCATTGTTGGCTTTTTATTATACATTTACTCTTCATTGTTGGCTTTTTATCTTACATTCACTCTTCATTGTTGGCTTTTTTATATTATATTTACTCTTCATTGTTGGTTTTTTATCTTACATTCATTCTTCATTGTTGGCTTTTTATATTATATTTACTATTCATTGTTGGCTTTTTATCTTACATTCATTCTTCATTGTTGGCTTTTTATATTACATTTTCTATTCATTGTTGGCTTTTTATCTTACATTCACTCTTCATTGTTGGCTTTTTATCTTACATTCATTCTTCATTGTTGGCTTTTTATATTACATTCACTCTTCATTGTTGGCTTTTTATCTTACATTCATTCTTCATTGTTGGCTTTTTATATTGCATTCACTCTTCATTGTTGGCTTTTTATATCATATAGAAAATCATAGTTTTATCTAGTGAACATTTTTTCCCGTGTCACATTGCCGTGTCATCCTGAGATAATCTTACTTTTGATAAATAATATTTAAGATAACAAACTTAGTGATAAGAAAACTTGTTATCATCGTCACAATGGGGGTGCTGCTTGCGAGTTAAATCTACAAATCTGGAAGTAACTCTAAGGTTATTCAAGATATTCATGAAATTATTTTTTCAAAAAACCTTCCCGGTGATATACCTAATAATATCCAAAAATTTCACGGCGATTGGATGTATGGTTTTTGAATCTATAGAGTACAAACAAACAGACAGACAAACAGACAGACAGACATTCAATTTTATATATATATAGAAGAATATAGAAGATATAGAGATTTACTCTCCATTGTTGGCTTTTTAACTTACATTCATTCTTCATTGTTGGCTTTTTATATTACATTCACTCTTCATTGTTGGCTTTTTATCTTACATTCACTCTGTTGGCTTTTTATATTACATTTACTCTTCATTGTTGGCTTTTTATCTTACATTCACTCTTCATTGTTGGCTTTTTATATTATATTTACTCTTCATTGTTGGTTTTTTATCTTACATTCATTCTTCATTGTTGGCTTTTTATATTACATTTACTCTTCATTGTTGGCTTTTTATCTTACATTCACTCTTCATTGTTGGCTTTTTATATTATATTTACTCTTCATTGTTGGTTTTTTATCTTACATTCATTCTTCATTGTTGGCTTTTTATATTATATTTACTCTTCATTGTTGGCTTTTTATCTTACATTCAATCTTCATTGTTGGCTTTTTATATTACATTTTCTATTCATTGTTGGCTTTTTATCTTACATTCACTCTTCATTGTTGGCTTTTTATATTATATTTACTCTTCATTGTTGGTTTTTTATCTTACATTCATTCTTCATTGTTGGCTTTTTATATTACATTTACTCTTCATTGTTGGCTTTTTATCTTACATTCACTCTTCATTGTTGGCTTTTTATATTATATTTACTCTTCATTGTTGGTTTTTTATCTTACATTCATTCTTCATTGTTGGCTTTTTATATTATATTTACTCTTCATTGTTGGCTTTTTATCTTACATTCATTCTTCATTGTTGGCTTTTTATATTACATTTTCTATTCATTGTTGGCTTTTTATCTTACATTCACTCTTCATTGTTGGCTTTTTATCTTACATTCATTCTTCATTGTTGGCTTTTTATATTACATTCACTCTTCATTGTTGGCTTTTTATCTTACATTCATTCTTCATTGTTGGCTTTTTATATTGCATTCACTCTTCATTGTTGGCTTTTTATATCATATAGAAAATCATAGTTTTATCTAGTGAACATTTTTTCCCGTGTCACATTGCCGTGTCATCCTGAGATAATCTTACTTTTGATAAATAATATTTAAGATAACAAACTTAGTGATAAGAAAACTTGTTATCATCGTCACAATGGGGGTGCTGCTTGCGAGTTAAATCTACAAATCTGGAAGTAACTCTAAGGTTATTCAAGATATTCATGAAATTATTTTTCAAAAACCTTCCCGGTGATATACCTAATAATATCCAAAAATTTCACGGCGATTGGATGTATGGTTTTTGAATCTATAGAGTACAAACAAACAAACAGACAGACAAACAGACAGACAGACATTCAATTTTATATATATAGAAGACTAGCGGACCCGCCCGGCTTCGCCCGGGTTTTACCCGAGTGAATGTTTGTCTAATGAACATTTGTTAAAACAATTCTCTTTAAACTTATAAAACGTACTCGGCTTCGCCCGGGGTTTTACCCGAGTAAAGGTTTGTCTAGCGAACATTTGTTAAAACAATTATCTAAAAACTTATTAAAAAAATAAAAAGATATATTTGATAATTTGAAACTCGTAAATTTGAATCTCTCGATAAAGTGAACATTTTTTCCCGGTCCCTGTGTGCCTTGTCATCCTGAATTTTGTCTTTCCTAATTTTCTACATTAGAAAATCATAGTTTTATCTAGTGAACATTTTTTCCCGGTCCCTTGAGAAATACTCGATAAGTTGAATAAAATCAATATTAATTGGTTCCCTCGGTAATTGGAAGTTAAAGGAATAGTATCTTCGCCTTGGAATTGTATCATTATTCTTGTCGCAAATAAATTGCCGTGTCATCCTGAGATAATCTTACTTTTGATAAATAATATTTAAGATAACAAACTTAGTGATAAGAAAACTTGTTATCATCGTCACAATGGGGGCGCTGCTTGCGAGTTAAATCTACAAATCTGCAAATAACTCTAAGGATATTCAAGATATTCATGAAATTATTTTTCAAAAACCTTCCCGGTGATATACCTAATAATATTCCAAAATTTCACGGCGATTGGATGTATGGTTTTTGAATCTATAGAGTACAGACAGACAGACATTCAATTTTATATATATAGATTAGCAGTAATTAAACGTAACAGTAAGAAAATGTTGATTTTAATATATGTAAATAGAGTCTCTTAAGAAAGACCACCTAAAAACATGACTCAACTTGTTTCTCCTGTAGGTGGTCTCTCATTGGAGGTTCTAATTGATATTAAAGAATCTCTAATAGACCTTTAATAAGAGACTGCCTCTCGGAGAGACGGTTTAAGCTACGATTTTAGGCATCCTCTCAATGGAAGCTCTACTGTATCTACTTTTTCACACTGTTTGGCTTAATAAATGCCATTTTAACCATTTTAAATGTGTATCAATCGAGTTTTTTTTTATATTTTATATCCAAAATCACTTCATTTCAATTCATAGGGAATTCTTAACATTTTTTTTTTGTCTTCATTCAGCTCACTTTCTATTATATTTTAAGCCATTGTTCCATTATACATATTTAATACCGTTTACACTGTTTTACTTTCAAAATGTCGATGAAATGAGTAGTTTGGTCCGGCATAAAGAAGAGGCATATAATCATTTTTTTCTATATGCATGATAATATTATTTCAATTTTATATATATAGATAGATAGAGATTTACTCTTCATTGTTGGCTTTTTATCTTACATTCATTCTTCATTGTTGGCTTTTTATATTACATTCACTCTTCATTGTTGGCTTTTTATCTTACACTAGACGAATGGCCCGGGCAACGCCCGGGGTTTACCCGAGTGCGAATATATCTTAAAAACGTTGACTTGGGTGGTCGCTATTAACAGGGTGGTCTGTATAGACAGGTGGATGTATCACACAGCTGATAACAGGGTTGTCTAGAGTGGTCGCTATAGACAGGGTGGTCTGTATAGACAGGTGGATGTATCACACTGCTGATAACAGGGTTGCCTAAGGTGACCGCTATAGTCAGGGTGGTCTGTATAGACAGGTTTATGAGAGAGGCAAACTTACATAAAAAAAAATAAAAAAAATAAAAAAAATAAATAAAATAAAATAAAAAAAAATAAAAAAAAAATAAATAAAAAAATAAAAAAATAAAAAAAAATAAAAAATAAAAATAAAATAAATAAAAAATAAAAAAAAATTTAAAAAAAAATAAAAAATAAAAAAAAAATAAAAAAAATAAAAAATAAATAAAAAGAAATAAATAAATAAATAAAAAATAATAAAAAACAATAAATAAATAAAAAAAAATAAAAAGAATATTACGCCTCTAAAATAGTTTTATAATTTGATAACAGATGGCGCTCTAGTACATCGTATCTACAGCCAATGAGCGCGCATTCTATCCGTGAGCTTCAGACAAACAGACAAAGCTTCAGACAAACAAACAGACAGAATAAGGCAAATATATAAGTAGATTCACTCTTCATTGTTGGCTTTTTATATTATATTTACTCTTCATTGTTGGCTTTTTATCTTACATTCATTCTTCATTGTTGGCTTTTTATATTATATTTACTCTTCATTGTTGGCTTTTTATCTTACATTCATTCTTCATTGTTGGCTTTTTATATTACATTTACTATTCATTGTTGGCTTTTTATCTTACATTTACTCTTTATTGTTGGCTTTTTATCTTACATTCATTCTTCATTGTTGGCTTTTTATCTTACATTCACTCTTCATTGTTGGCTTTTTATCTTACATTCATTCTTCATTGTTGGCTTTTTATATTACATTCACTCTTCATTGTTGGCTTTTTATATCATATAGAAAATCATAGTTTTATCTAGTGAACATTTTTTCCCGTGTCACATTGCCGTGTCATCCTGAGATAATCTTACTTTTGATAAATAATATTTAAGATAACAAACTTAGTGATAAGAAAACTTGTTATCATCGTCACAATGGGGGCGCTGCTTGCGAGTTAAATCTACAAATCTGCAAATAACTCTAAGGATATTCAAGATATTCATGAAATTATTTTTCTAAAACCTTCCGGTGATATACCTAATAATATCCCAAAATTTCACGGCGATTGGATGTATGGTTTTTGAATCTATAGAGTACAAACAAACAGACAGACAAACAGACAGACAGACATTCAATTTTATATATATATAAGATTAAGAAAGACCACCTAAAAACATGACTCAACTTGTTTCTCCAGTAGGTGGTCTCTCATTGGAGGTTCTAATTGATATTAAAGAATCTCTAATAGACCTTTAATAAGAGACTGCCTCTCGGAGAGACGGTTTAAGCTACGATTTTAGGCATCCTCTCAATGGAAGCTCTACTGTATCTACTTTTTCACACTGTTTGGCTTAATAAATGCCATTTTAACCATTTTAAATGTGTATCAATCGAGTTTTTTTTTTATATTTTATATCCAAAATCACTTCATTTCAATTCATAGGGAATTCTTAACATTTTTTTTTTGTCTTCATTCAGCTCACTTTCTATTATATTTTAAGCCATTGTTCCATTATACATATTTAATACCGTTTACACTGTTTTACTTTCAAAAATGTCGATGAAATGAGTAGTTTGGTCCGGCATAAAGAAGAGGCATATAATCATTTTTTTCTATATGCATGATAATATTATCTCAATTTTATATATATAGATAGATAGAGATTTACTCTTCATTGTTGGCTTTTTATCTTACATTCATTCTTCATTGTTGGCTTTTTATATTACATTCACTCTTCATTGTTGGCTTTTTATCTTACATTCACTCTTCATTGTTGGCTTTTTATATTATATTTACTCTTCATTGTTGGCTTTTTATCTTACATTCATTCTTCATTGTTGGCTTTTTATATTACATTTACTATTCATTGTTGGCTTTTTATCTTACATTCACTCTTTATTGTTGGCTTTTTATCTTACATTCATTCTTCATTGTTGGCTTTTTATCTTACATTCACTCTTCATTGTTGGCTTTTTATCTTACATTCATTCTTCATTGTTGGCTTTTTATATTACATTCACTCTTCATTGTTGGCTTTTTATATCATATAGAAAATCATAGTTTTATCTAGTGAACATTTTTTCCCGTGTCACATTGCCGTGTCATCCTGAGATAATCTTACTTTTGATAAATAATATTTAAGATAACAAACTTAGTGATAAGAAAACTTGTTATCATCGTCACAATGGGGGCGCTGCTTGCGAGTTAAATCTACAAATCTGCAAATAACTCTAAGGATATTCAAGATATTCATGAAATTATTTTTCTAAAACCTTCCCGGTGATATACCTAATAATATCCCAAAATTTCACGGCGATTGGATGTATGGTTTTTGAATCTATAGAGTACAAACAAACAGACAGACAGACAGACATTCAATTTTATATATATAGATATAATATATATATATATAGATTAGCCAATAAAATAGAAATTTACAGGGTCTGGGCAAAAATGGTATTTTTTTAAATGATGACAATATTGCTGTATCTATTTGAATATTAGATACAAATTCATATCGGGAAAAATTCCAAAAAGCAGACACCACGGTCGAAGCCAGTTCATTTTTAGTATGCAGGAACATAATTCTAATAGAAAAACATTCTTTCGAGCAGAAGACACAAAGCCAGATCATATCTCTATAAAAATATCGCTTCTCAGACACCAAGTTTGAAGCGGGACATTTCACAAGAGTGACATCCACGGCGCCAATTTATAATAGTATCAAATATTATTTGAAAATCAAAATAATATAATTTTCAAATATAGTTGTGAAATTTTACATTTGATTTTTATATTTTAAAACTCGCACAAGTTTAGAGCAGGATGTTCTTAAAGGTGATATCCACGGCGCCAATTTATAATCGTAATAAATAGTATTTGAATAAAAACCTTTAAACGGGTAAAAACCGGGGGTTTACCGGGTCATTCTGCTGGTTATTTATAAAGATGTAGTAATTTTTAGGAAGCAATAAAAAATTGTATTCATTAATATAAAGATTTTTTCTGTGAAGTCTATTATATTTTGCTTGTTTGTCATCACGCATCAGATTCTAACAATAATCCGCCAACATATGTTGATTCCAAAGATCATTGTATCGTTGCTCAATGATTTTAATATCAAGATGGAAACTTTCACCTTGTTCTTCGCTCTCTGCAATGAAATTATCAGGAAAAAAGTTCAAATGTTAATTTATCAAATGCAATTTTAGATTCATTAAGCACCCGAACTAAGGAATTTGGAAATCATTTTTTCTACGATTCTTGAATAGTTTGGTGACTTATTATTGCCTAAAAAGTGTTTGACAACGTCATTGAATACAAGCCAAGTATTTTTCTCATTTCCTTATAAAATATTCGTCATTCATTATTTTACGAATTTGAGATCCAATAAAAATACCTTCCTTCATCTTAGAACAAATAATTTTCGGAAATTTAGTCATTAAATATTTGACAGCATCATTATCTTTCTTTAAAGCCTTTACACAATTTTTCATTAACCCTTATTTGATATGTAAAGAGGGTAGAAGCATTTTTCGTTTATGGACAAGCGGTTCATTTTCAAAGTTTTGTTCACCTAAGAGAAACATACTTCTTTCACGCCACATTTTTGCATATAATGATACTTTCTGTCTCTACTGTCCCACTTACGTAAAAAGCAAGGCTACTTTGTGTTTCCTTTCTGCAAGCCCTGTGAAATTCCAATAATTTTAAGATCACCTCAAACTTTCCAACAATTTTTAGCATAATTCAACAATTCTAAGATTTTCTTAAGAGTCAAATTGGTTTCTTTCATTTGGTTTGAATAGGCAACTGGTAAACTCTGGTATGGAAGGTAATACACCACCATGGTGAGGAAACAAGCCTTCTACTTCTTTTAGAGGAATCAATAAAGAGTCTACGCTCGGTAGAATTGTAATTAATTTGCAGAGTTTTAAAAACGCCTCCAATATCATTGCAGTACACTAATCCTTGTTCCTAAAAAAATGGCAAAAATCCTTGTTTCTTATTACTATAGAGAGAGATTTTGGTTTGTGGTAACAAGAGGTTTCTTTGCTTCAATCTTGATTAAAGGATTACTGTTGCTTATTTTCATTGCGCTAGATCCCTAACTAGATCATTTAATGATGCCTGATCAAATAAATGCGGAACGCCACTTTCACTTGAAATGATTTCAGGGTATTCTAATGGTGATCATCTGCAAATGCTGTGTGCTGATCATCCTTTTTGATATAGAATTCTTGAACCGTTTTGAGAATCAGTATGGGATTCTGTAGGTCGTGAGGAATAGGTTGCCTAGCTGATGGTATATTAGGGTAAATGTTAGTTTGCTTCTTTTTGCTATTAAGGCCTGTGATTTTGCAGACACAAAAATAATAATCGCAATGGTGATTATTTGGTTCTTGCTAAACCATTGGTACACCAAAGGGTATATCTTCTGATTTTCCCGATTTCCATTGCCAACGCCATTGATAGCACGTTCTGCACTCACTATGGGGGCACCGCCACTTGTCTTGAACACCTAAGGCCACACCAAAATATTCTTTTATCTTTAGGGTGATACGTCTCCTCTGTTTGGGAATTGTAAATTTTCCAAAAATGTAGCAGAACATTTCTGGATTAGCTTTGAATTTACGCGGCATTATTTATTTATTTAAAATATCAACATATATAGTCACGACCGTCTTTCCTCAATTCCTCATCGCTGTCACGGATGCGCGCGCATCATCATTATGATCATTATCATTATCTAATGATAATAATAATAATAATAATAATAATAATTATTATTATTATATTATTATTATTATTATCAACATATATAGTCACGACCGTCATGGGCCGGCCGGCCGGTTCTGTCACGGATGCGCGCGCATCATCATTATGATCATTATCATTATCTAATGATAATAATAATAATAATAATAATAATAATAATAATAATAATTATTATTATTATTATTATTATTATATTATTATTATCAACATATATAGTCACGACCGTCATGAGCCGGCCGGCCGGTTCTGTCACGGATGCGCGCGCATCATCATTATGATCATTATCATTATCTAATGATAATAATAATATTAATAATAATAATTATTATTATTATTATCATTATTATATTATTATTATTATCTATCCATTATATATATAGTCACGACCGTCATGGGCCGGCCGGTTCTGTCACGGATGCGCGCGCACAGGGAGGTCACGTGCTCGCCGGCAGCCAACGGGCGCGCGCCGCCGGCACTACGTCATAGATTATAAACACAAGGTAATAAGGCCAAATAAAAAATAGTGTGTGATAAGGCACAATTTGGATTATCTACTTATATAATTGCCTTATTCTGTCTGTGTGAAGTTCACTGTGTGAAGTTCACGGATAGATTTTGGTCAGAATGGATAAAATAAAAAAAGTGTCAAGGGATGGGAATCGAACCCACGACCTTCCGCTTACCGGGCAGATGCCATGACCACTAGGCTACCCTGGACATATTTTTCATTCACATTTTTATTTTTATATTTTCAAGACACACACAGTTTGGGGCGGGACGTTTCACAAGAGAGACATCCACGGCGCCAATTTATAATTGTAACGAATAGTATTTTAATTAAAACATTTTTAAAATATATACGCACTCGGGTAAAACCCGGGCGTTGCCCGGGCCATTCGTCTAGTTAATATATAGTCACGACCGTCTTTCCTCAATTCCTCATCGCTGTCACGGATGCGCGCGCATCATCATTATGATCATTATCTTCTATAGAAGCTTCTATCTTTATAATTATTTATATTTACAAAAAGTCAATTCGCTCGCGCCTCTAGCGGTGAAAATGAGGGGTAATACCAGCTGACCTAATGTACATGTAAAGTTTGGAGCGGGACGTTTCACAAGAGTGACATCCACGGCTCCAATTTATAATTGTAACAAATAGTATTTGAATAAAAACATTCAATCGGGTAAAACACGGGCGTTGCCCGGGTCATTCGGCTAGTCAACATATATAGTCACGACCGTCTTTCCTCCTCAACCAATTCCTCAATTCCTCATGTCACGGATGCGCGCGGATCATCATTATGATCATTATCATTATCTAATGATAATAATAATAATAATAATTATTATTATATTTTTATTATTATTATTATCAACATATATAGTCACGACCGTCTTTCCTCCTCAATCAATTCCTCAATTCCTCATGTCACGGATGCGCGCGCATCATCATTATGATCATTATCATTATCTAATGATAATAATAATAATAATTATTATATTATTATTATTATTATCATCAACATATATAGTCACGACCGCCTTTCCACCGTCAACAATTCCTCAATTCCTCATGTCACGGATGCGCGCGCATCATCATTATGATCATTATCATTATCTAATGATAATAATAATAATAATTATTATTATATTATTATTATTATTTTATTATTAATATATATAGTCACGACCGTCTTTCCTCAATTCCTCATGTCACGGATGCGCGCGCATCATCATTATGATCATTATCTTCTATAGAAGCTTCTATCTTTATAATTATATATATTTACAAAAAGTCAATTCGCTCGCGCCTCTAGCGGTGAAAATGAGGGGTAATACCAGCTGACCAAATGTACATGCAAAGTTTGGAGCGGGACGTTTCACAAGAGTGACATCCACGGCTCCAATTTATAATTGTAACAAATAGTATTTGAATAAAAACATTCAATCGCGTAAAACACGGGCGTTGCCCGGGTCATTCGGCTAGTATATATATAGTCACGACCGTCTGTCGTGGCCTCTGTCACGGATAATATACAGTTATCATCGTCATGCGTTCTCAATTCTGTAACCGTTTGCTTTTGTTTCAGTGGTAGAATGCTCGCCTGCCGCGCGAGCGCCCCGGGTTCGATTCACGGCCACTGCATTTTTTTTTTTTTTACAATTTTCAAAACTTATTTATATATTATACAAGAATGACATCCACGGCGCCAATCTATAATTGTAACGAATAGTATTTTAATAAAAGCATTTAATCGGGTAAACCCCGGGCGTTGCCCGGGTCATTCGGCTAGTTTAAAATATTTATGAAAATAAATTCCTTTTAAACCCCTTCTTGATATAAAATTGCAATGGTATGCATTTCATCTAAATGATTATTGAATTTTATGCTTACAAAGTCAATAACTTCAAAATATTTTGATGACAGCGATGATATCAGCTTCTTAATAAAATTAAATATTTTCAAATACTTTTTTAAAAATTGGGCAAATTTCGAAAAATGAAGATATATTCATGTTCTACCGGTTGAAATTTACTAGAAAAAACTTGAGAAGAAAAAATATTGAGAAGGAAAAGGTGTGTGTATTAGTGTTATCAAGAGACTATATTTTACCAATGAAATACAAACGACTTAAAAATCATTCTTGAGGATAGAAACTGGCTGGCTGGCATTCATAGATCTGTAAAATATAGACACTTTGGCCAATTAGAGTTGTATTTCCTCAACGTTACAACAAATACTTTTAGTCTTCGTCAGGAGAAATAAATAGAAATAAAACAATTGGAAAGGGGTTAAAAATTGTTCTGTAAAATATAGAACAATTATTAATACCTTGCTAATTGTTTTTTTTTTAACTTTTTAATTTACTTCTTCCGACGAAGTCAAAATATTTTTGTTGAAACGTTGGAAAAAACAACTCTAACTGGTCGAAGTGTCTATATTTTACTGAAATAAAAATAAATATATTAAAAAACAGCAATTAATGATTAACACACAATACTTAAAAATACTAAAGATCATTTCAAAAAGTGAGCAATTCCTTAAATTTTAAAACAGGTTTTTATCACCAAATTTATAAATGATGAAAATTTTATTCTACCTCAGATATATCAATAAACAAATTGACTCAGCAATATAATTCATCTATATTAATAAAATGGAAATTTCATAAGTGGACATCACTAAAAACTTTCGTTACAATGCATCAATTTCAACCAAATTTTCAACATTTATGTAAAACGAGATGGAGCAGGTTTTGCTTAACATCAAAATATATTTCCTAACATTAACATGCGTAACTTCGCTGTTATCGATTAAATACAAAAAAATCAACAGAGTTAATTTTATTTATATATAAATACAAAATTAAATTTCAACAGAGTTAATTTTTTTACATACTAGCTAATAATCTCAATCTAAAAAATATTCAAAACAAGCAATTTTAAGATAACACCATATGTAAAACAGTCGGCCAAGAAAACAACAACGATATTACATCTTTCTCACATATACACACACAATCTTGATTAATAATTAAAACTAATCTTTAAAATTGTTGATTATACTTCAACTTTTATTTCTACATTTGTTTTTAAATACCCAATTGTTTTATCATGTTTCTAATTTCGCCTAACAAATATACAAATTTATAGTGACCAACATATGCAAATTTTATCTTTGTTTTTATTTAACTTGATATCGTAAACATAACATCCATTGTAAGCATTTTTCTGTTCACCTTCCGTGGTTTCTTTTTTCTCTGATAGTTTTTAGGTGTAGTATATTTTCTTATTACTAGACTACAAACATTCCCTCGAGAAAAACCTGGGCGAAACCGGGTACATCCGCTAGTACATTTATAAAACAAAGAAAGCCAGCTAGTGATCAATATATTATTAAACAAAATCTTAAACTATGTGCAATATTAGAGGTGAATATAAAAGAGTGATTACAAAATAAACGTGGCAAAAGTAAACAAATAAATTATCAAAATATAAATACAATAATTGAAATTTATTACATTAATTAATGATATATATTTTAAGGTATTTTATAGTGAATAAATATGTATTCACATACAAATTAGCGCCTTCAAGTGCAACTTCATATATTTTACAAAACAGTAGTTGCACTACAACATAAATATATTCAAAACAAATAACTAAGTTATAATATTGTCATTTTATTTTTGTTCTGATATATAACACTCTGAATTCCAAAAATGAATTTGATTGACAAATCTCAATATATTGAATTTGTTTGATCTTTTCAAATTCACTTCTTTGGCGACCGAAAATAATTTTGTGCGCAATGTTTCTTTCTGAATACCTTCAGAAAAGCGTTCTTGAATCATTTCAAAATAGTTTGGAAAATGTTTATTATAAAAAAGGTTTTGACTTTGCTTAGTATTATTAATGAAACTGATTCCAATAATTATTAATTAAACATTATATTAATTGATTAACAAGAGAGATAACAAAATATAAAAGGGAAACTTATATTGAAAACAAAGGAACTCTTTTTTTCTTGTTTTTTTAGCGCCTATTTACCTGTGAGCTTACACACACTCTGTTGTAACAAATAATTTAAATATGTACAGCACACGCTCCCCTGTGTGTAAGCCCTAATCATCAAGTCCAAGGCTATCTGCACATTTCCGTAGTTTGTCCTTAGGTAGACTCTTCGTTAGTATATCCGCCTCCATGTCTTCACTTTTAGTGTATTTCAGCTTGATTCCATTTTGAATTTCCTCTTTCACAAAATAATACTTTCGGTTCATGTGCTTTGTTCGTGAAGTAATTTTGTCAGATTGTATCCAGTTTATTGCAGCCTGGCTGTCACTTTTCAAGGTAATTGGGAAAGTTAAATTTTCACAAAGTTCTTCTAGTAATCCCTTTAACCATAATACTTCTGAAATGCCTTCACATATTGAAATAAGTTCTGCTTCACATGTAGACAAGGCTACTAAATTTTGCTTCTACTTTTCCAGTTTATTAAGTTGTTGCCAAGTTTGACTGTATAGCCTGAATAGGATTTTGCGTCTCGGGTTGTGCACCAGCTCGCATCAGTACTTATTGTGATATTGTTGTCTTTTGACTTATATGCCAACATTTTATTTCTTGTTCCCTTCAGATATCTATAAATCCTTTTAACTCCAGTTAAGTGTATTTCTCTTGGATCATTACTATACTGTGATAAATTGCTGACGTTGAAGGATATGTCCGGTCGAGTACCCGTAGAAAGGTACATTAGTGATCCAATCATTTCCTGGTATACAGTTTTATCTACTGGGTTAGAGTCCAAATATTCATCCAAATTTTGATTTTGATCTCCAGGTGTCTGTGAATCTGTGAAGAATTGTATCAATATAATGAGTCTGAGATAGATAAAATCCATCTTCTGCCCTTTTTATTTCAATTCCAAAAATGGTTCGCTATCTTTCTTTTCTGTTAGAGTAACATATTTTTCTATTTCTGAGGCTAGGTTGTCATTAATTTCCTTACTAGTTCCATCAATGATGAGATCATCTACATATTGACCCAGTATTGCATACTGTTCTCCTCTCTGGAGTTTATAGACACATGGATCACATTTGGTTCTAATCATTCCCAACTTGTATAAAATTTCATTGATCTTTTTGTTCCAACATTTTCCTGATTGTGGTAGACCATACAGGCTTTTTTCCAATTTACACACTTTGTTTTCTTCTCCTTTTTGTATGAAACCATCTGGTTGTCTCATGTATACTGTCTCTTCTAACTCACCATAGAGATAAGCTGTCTTCACATCATAAGTCTTTATGATTAAATTCTGTTGTGTTGCAAGAGCTACTATTGTTCGCAAGCTTTCCTTTTTGAGTACAGGTGAAAAAGATTCCTTATAGTCCACACCATATATCTGATTGCATCCAACAGCAACCAGTCTGGCCTTTCTTTTATATATGCCATCATTTGGTGTTTTCTTCGTACTGTAGACCCATTTACTATTGATGACTTTCATACCATTTTCCCTTGGTACTAGTGGCCATACTTTATGTTTCTCTAACTCTCTGAGCTCTTCTTCAATGGCTTTGTGCCATTCATTTCTTTCTCCACTATCCATTGCTTCTTTAAAGTTCTCTGGAATATAATGATCTATTTTCATAATTAAGTTTGCATCATTCCTATCATTTATTCTTTGTGAGCGTCGAACTCCTTCTTCAATCAATTTCCTTTCTTGTTCTTCAAGTCTTGCTTTGTGCCGTTCTTCTAAGATGCTCTTTGGTTCTCCTTTCTTTCTTCCTCCTTTTGCGCATCTTTCCTCTATTGGTTCAGTTTGTGTTGAGTCATTTTCAGTGTCACCACCTGGTTTTACTGAAGTATCCTCCTGAGACTTCATTTTACTCTCTGTGACAGGATTGTCTTCTTTCAAGATAAGAAAGTCTTCAGCAACTATTTATTCACAATTTCCTTTATAGGTCAAATTATCACAATTAGTATCTTCCTGAATATAATTTGCATAATTAATTCCTCTCTTATCTTCACTAAATTTTACTGATCTGACTTCATGAATTCTCTTTGTCATTATATCATATATTCTGTAAGCTTTTCTTTTAACGGAATAACCAAAAAATATTCCCTTTCTAGCCTTTGGTGAAAACTTGTTTCTTCTTGGTTTGCTCTCAAGCCAATGTGTCAAACATACAAATATTTGAATATGTTTGACCGATGGTTTCCTGCCATTCCATCTCTGCATAGGTGTATGGTGCTTGATAGACCTGTGGGGTGTGCAATTCTTAATGTATGTAGCTGTAGAAATTGCCTCTGCCCAAAACTTCATGGGTAATTTTGAGTCAATTAGTAAGGTTCTCGCTGTATCTATAAGAGTCCTATTCACTCTCTCTGCGACTCCATTACTTTGTGGTGAGTATGTGGTGGTAAGTTGGTGATGGATCCCACTTCTCTTGAAAAGTCCTTCAAATCTAGAGTTACAAAATTCAGTTCCATTGTCGGTTCTTACATCTTTTATTCTAAGACTTAATTCGTTTTCGGCTCTTGCTTTAAATTCTTCAAATCTTTCAAAGGTCTCATCTTTTGATCTCAGGAAATATACAAAGATTCTTCTACTGGAATCATCTACCATAACAAGGAAATACTTAGATCCTCCTAAAGATTGACATGGCATTGGTCCACATAAATCCATATGAATCAACTGCAGGGGCTTAACTGTATAATTTTCTGTAATATTATATGGCTTCTGCACCAGTTTTCCCATTATGCATGCTTCGCACTCTGGTAACCTTTCGAATTTTAGATCCAATCCTCTTACAATATGTCCTTGAATCATTTTTTTCATGTATTCTTCATTAATATGGTTTAATCTCTTATGCCATAAACGTATATTGCTATTTTTATTTGATAAATGTGTATTTATAACCATGACAATTTCATTTTTTTGCTATTGGTACATTTCTTTGTTTTGTTTCCATCATAAACATTCTATCTTTAATATATGCTTCAGCAACTAAATCATTCCCTTCATTATAAATTTTTGCTCCATCCTTATTGAAAATAACTGAATTTCCCATGGTGACTAATTCGTACACTGACAAGAAATTATTCCTTAAACTTGGTACATGTAAGATATCTTTGATGCGAATATTTTCTTGGCCTTCACTTGTGCATGTAGTAAGTCTCATATCTCCTTTGGCTATGGCTTGGGTAGTTTTGCCCTTCTCAGCTAGGTTGATTTCACTTTCATAATCTACCACATTTTCCATCAAAGTTAGGTTTGGGGTTAAATGTGCGGTGCATCCTGAATCTATACACCATATTTGTCTATCATTTCTCTCATCTGGTGAATCTTCAAATTTTTTACATTTGTTTCAAATGCTTGCTCATTAATTCCGCTTTTCATAGTATCCACTAGGTTATTTGAATGTTCCCTACTGTATTTGTGATTTCTATAACCAGGAGTCCATTTATTTAGGTATCCTTGTTTCTGTTTATCTCGAAACCAGCAATCATTAGCTAGATGTCCCTTTTTATTACAAACAAAACATATTTTTGGCTGAAATTGTTGGACTTTTCTATTTTTAATTCTGTATGCTTGTTCATGCCCATTCTCAACTGATTGATTTAATCTCATATTTCTTCTTGACTCTTCTTCTCTTAGAGTTTGTTGAATCTCTTCAATTGTTGCCTCTCTCTTTGATCGTAAGACAATAGCAATATTTTCATACCTTGGATGTATGCCTCTGACAATATGAAATGAAAGTTCTCTTGAGGTAAATTGATGCCCTAATGATGAACTTCTAGCAGCAATATTTTTTGCCCTTGTTATATATTCATCTACAGTTTCATTATCTTTCATTCTAATGTTCTTTAATTCTAAGCCTATATCAATAATTTTATCTTCCAAATTGCCTGTGTATGTTTTCCTCAGTGAGTCCCAAACTTTCTTAGCATTTGTTTCTCCTATGAACATTCAAGCTTGTTCATTTGTCAAAGTAGTGATGATTATCCCAAAAGCTTCGTCATTTTTATCACTCCAAATCTCCCAAGAACTTTTGTCTTCCATATCAGGTTCTGGATCGGAAATTACACATTTAAATAATTCTCTTCCTCTCAGAACTGCGCCGATTTTCAACGCCCATATTTGATAATTTGTTCCTGTTAATGGTTCAATTTTTCTTTGGGATAAAAAAATATATTCAGCCATTTTCGTCTTTTGAGCTAATATAAACAAACCAATATAATTTAAAAACAAATATATATATTAAATTTATTTAAATATTGGGTAGCTTTTAAACATGCAATATATATATATATATATATATATTGTTGCACTGGGCTGCGGTTTGGCAGATTCTTCAGTCTTGAGTCTCTCCTCAGACGTGTCTTGCATCTTTCCAGAACGTGTCTCAACCATCTTACAAGGTTAAACCAGTCAATAATAAGACAACTATAAATTTAGGTAGCACCTAGAATCTCCCTATATTTACCACATCAAAGTTTAAAGCATGTAGGGTATTTAGTGTATCAAAATACAAATGTTTTATAGTACATAATATTTTATATTAATAATCTGTTTTATAAAAATAAATAAATTTATAATTTAAATTTTAAATATATTGAAAATAATATTATAAATAATTTTAAAAATAGGCGCGTTAATCATGATGCAACAATATATATATAATTTAGCTTAATCTATATAAATACCTTTAATCTTCTTATAAGTGCTTCAGTTTACCGATCAGAATAAACTTCTTGCTTAATCTTCAGATTAAATATTTTCGTTTTTGAGCTTTATATCAATAAACCACGCTCTGCTACCAATTGTTGACTTTGCTTAGTATTATTAATGAAACTGATTCCAATAATTATTAATTAAACATTATATTTATTGATTAACAAGAGAGATAACAAAATATAAAAGGGAAACTTATATTGAAAACAAAGGAACTCTTTTTTTTTCTTGTTTTTTAGCGCCTATTTACCTGTGAGCTTACACACACTCTGTGGCAACAAATAATTAAAATATGTACAACAAAAGGCATGTTCAATTCCATATTTTCACGTAGACCTGTTGATTCATTGGATAGATTGCCCACTAACCTGATTTGGTCATTTTCTAACAAGAAACTAAGCAATGTAATATTGGATTTACCAAGAAGATGATTCTCCATTATAGCAACTTGACTTTTGCAGCTATTCATCCATTCAATCAGATTATTTGGTAACTGAATATTTTCAGGCAAACTATATGTTGGGCGCCATAAAACAAAATATGATATAATTAATTTCACAAATGGTATACTTTCAAAACTTCTAATCCAGATTGAAAAGTATCTCAAAAATTCAAATAAATCAAAATGAGTAGAATATCTTAATAATAATATATTTACACTGATATCATGGGCTAATATTGATGTAATAATTACATATATAGCTGAATTTAAAGGTGAAATTTCATTTCTGTTTTTAATATTATCGTCAGCTCCAGCATCTAAAAGTAGGTGAATGATGACTAGTTTTAAAGTACAAGAAGCTTTATACAACGCGGTCTCACAATTTTTATTTTTTGCATTTATTGAAGCGCCAGATTGTATTAACATTTTTGCTATTCCATTGCTTTTATTTTCTATTGTCATAGACAAAGGTGCATCACCCCATTTATCTTTTTCATTAACATCAGCTCCTGATTTGATCAGGAAACTTGCCACTTCTCGAGACTCATATAAGCATGCATGATGTAAAAGTGTTCTATTAGATACATACTTTTTGCCCATATCAGCTCCAGCTTCTAACAATAGCTTGAAATTTAGAAATTCGTTTGATTGAATTGGATAAAAGATTGCTGTAAGCGCGTTTTGGCAGCTTGCTTCTAATTCAACCTTGACTTTTAAAAGATATTTTAAGAAATTTGCATAACATATCTTAGAAGCATTCATTAATGGTGTTATTCCCCAGCGATCATGTAGATTACAATCTGCTCCTGCATTAATCAGGTGTCGGAATATTTGAAAATTGTTAGTATAGATAGCTTTCTGAAGTGGAGTTATTACATTCACCTCTCTTTGTAGCATTTATGTCTGCACCCTTGTCTAAAAATTTTCTACAAAGGTATTCGTTACCTAGAGCGGCAGCTAGATGCAGTGGGGAATTCAAAATATCGGTTGAAATCCTACGCCTTACAAGTTTTCTTTCAAATCTATTAGGTTGACTTTTTAAATATCCAAAGTAGTTACTCAATAAATTCCTGTCAAATTTAAAATTTACTTCAATTCCCTTTTCTAATATCATATCTACTTCTTCGAGGTTTTCCAGAATAATATTATGCAAAAATTTCATTTTTAAATCCATTATAAAGGTTTTATCCATTATAGGTGAGATTTATTTTCTGATGTTTAAGTTTTAATTATGTATTTGAATTATTAATTGATACACCAACAATGAGTTTCTGAATTATGAAAACACATCTAGGCGCAAAAACATAAATGAAGTCTGTAATATTCTAATAAATTTATATTAAAAATATTCTAATAAATTGATATATATTCTGTGTGTTTATATAATAAAGATTACAATTATTTTTTTTATATTTTAATTTTTAATATTAATAATCAAATATTTTTGTTATAACAAAAATCATAATAGTTCCTTATTTGCTTTGACTATATAAACAAACAATGTACTTTTTGCAAATAATTAATAAATGCTTAAAGATTTAATCGCGATAAAAATAGCCACTTATAAGGAATAAATATGAATCATTAAAGGAGAATTTAAAAAAAGAGGAATTGGTCAGCGAACATCTATAAATTGAACGAGGCTTAGTAATGTTCTATGTATTTCTACATACTTGAGATCTTCAATCACGATTTACTACTAATAAACACAATAGAAACATCCACTTAAAAGGATACGTTCACAACCTTCTTATAATAAAACTGGACGATTATTAATAGTGGTCATATAAGAAAACTTTTTATATAGGTGATGCTGTTGTTGTCGTTAACAATTAAGGTCTCAGATATATTCATGTATATGCATGTCCTGCAGTCGCAATGTCCTCTATCTTGGGTGCATAAAGCTGTTTTATGGGTCCATGTCAATTTTCTGACAGGCTGCGGCGTTTGCTAGTCATGAGAATATGTCGATAGATGTTAGTTCCACACCATCAAAATTGTCCTGTAGGTTCTTGTATATCTGTAAGTATTGTCATTTATTTATAATGTTCCATTCTGAGTCTCTTGATTGATTTTGTTATAATTATTCCAGGGTGTTTCTGTTGCATATTTTTCCCTTTCTTGGCTTTTTTGGAATATTTTGTATTATGCCAAAGATTCAGAATCAAATATTGAATATTGTTCTTTGTCTAATCACTCTACCTGGCGTCCTTTGCTAGTTAACCACTACCTCATTATCCACGATCCAAACATGTGCGAGAATTCAATGTGGAATGCATTTTTTCCTGATAATTCCAGTTGGTTTAGTAACGAGAGTATTAGGATATCTATACAATGATAGGGTAGGATTTGAAGACACATAATAATAGTATAGAGGCCAGAATAAAAAAATAACGTTTATATATTCATTTAATTACAAAGCATTTTTCTTACCTCATTATGATTATACATATTCTTAATTAGAAGTGTTCGAAAATTCAACAGTGACAAAAATCATAATATATAGTTCTGCTGTTTTTTTATAAACATAGCAGGTAAACTGTATCAATAAAAAAGTGAAATATTGAGAAATATACAAAGGAATAAAATGAAATACCACGATAATAAACTTCAGGCAGGCTGGCAGGATTGAAAGACATTGCTAATTGTTAATTTGGCAGAATAGTGAATAAAACATACGAAGGTGTAGTTGGCTTCTTTACAGACTGACATATTTTACATTTCAGAATATAATTTTTTATTTGTCCTATCATTCCTTTGAAATAATATTGTGTTGAGATAACTCTAGCCATTGGACTTATGCCGGGGTGTCCTAAACTTTCGTGAGCCCTACTTATCAATTGTTGTTGTAAGGAGGGTGGTACTATAATCCTATCTCTATTTTTTAGCCTAATATAAGTAATACCGTTTTTAATGAAATATAGTTTAGATGAAGGCTTAAGTAATGATTTTTGTTCTTGTTCTATATTTTGAACAGTTAAGAAGCAGGTATATGGCAGTCGAGACAACATGTCGGCTTCATGATTCTCACATCCCTTATTATATTTAAATTCCAAATCATATTCTGATAATCTTAGCGCCCATCGGAATAATCTACCGTTAGAATGTTTGAAATTATTTAACCAAATTAATGCCTTATGGTCGGTATGAACTATCACATGTTGACCTGAAATATAGGGATGATATCTTTTACATGTTTCTATTATCGCCAATAATTCAAGTTCTGTTATTGTATACTTGGATTCTGCTCCCCTTAAAGCCCTACTATAAAACGCTATTGGTCTTAAGGTGCCATCAGGATACTCCTGTTTAAGTACGCCTCCTAAACCTGCAATACTAGCGTCGCAAAAGATATGTGTAGCTAATAATGGATTATAAATTTGGAGTATTGGTTTCGAAACTAATGCTTCTTTAAGGGCTTCAAAACTCCTCTGACACTCTTCACTCCACGTAAATTTTACATATTTTTTCAATAGATCATTTAAAGGCGCTCTCAACTTATTAAAATTATCTAGAAATTTTGCATAATGCGTAACGCTGCCCAAAAATGACCTTAAGCATCTAACATCACGAGGAGGGGGCAAAGATTTAATTATACCAACATTAGTACTTGAAGGAGAGATTTGATCTCCAAAAATTTCGTAACCCAAATAATTTATCTTTTGCATAAAAAACAAACATTTATCTTTCCTAAGTTGGATACCTTCCTCTTGTAGGATTGCAAATATTTCCCCAAGGTGTTCTAAATGGGATTCGGTATCTTTTGAGAAAACCAATATATCGTCAAAGTAAGATATTATATTTTTAAGTTCATATTTCTGCAATATGGAAGTGAGGATCCTGTTAAAAATAGCAGGAGCTGTCCGCAATCTGAATGGTAATCCGCACCATTGGTAAGAGCCTTCTGTGGTGGTAAAGCAAGTAATAGGTTGATCTTTTTCATGTAAACCAATAGTCCAGTATGTACTTAGAATATCAAGGCACGAGAATACTTTTGAGCCTTGCACCTTTTGGATGATATTTTCAACTAAAGGAATTGGGAAACTATCTCCTATCAGTTTTGAATTCAATTTCCTAAAGTCGATACATAGTCTAGATTTATAATTTTCTCCCTTTTTATGTGCTAAAGTTACTGGCGAACTATATGGAGAAGAAGCATGCCTAATAATCCCATATTTTAATAATTGCCTAATTTGTTCCTTAATTATTTCGGTGTCCCTGGGATTATGTCGATAAGGTCTGAGACAAACAGGAGTTTTATCTTTGAGTCTTAACCTGGGGGGATCTACTTTTAATGGTCTAATATTATATTTGTTTTCACCAAAAATATCATTATAGCGACTTAATAAAATGTAGATATTATTCTTAAGTTTGCCATCATTATTTAGATAGCTGTCTTCTAGATTTGGCAAGGGTAAGGGTCGAAAGTTTGGTTGGTAAACAAGTTTAGATTTAAAACAAGAGGGGACATTTATGTTATATTGATCAATAGTTTTATCTAAAAGAGGTAACTTTTTTATGTGATTACATTTTCCTGAAAGTTTTAAACAATAATTATGTTTTTTACAATATTTAACATTATTAGAAACACCAAAATATTTTTTTGAGTTATCACAATATTGCAAAGCATTGAGTTCATCTTTAGAAAATGTATATTGAAATTTGGATAAAAACACATTATTTTGCATAATAACATTCTCATCAAAATCAATCTTTAGGTTAAAATATTTCAGGTACTTAGTGGATACTATCAGAAAATTCAAATTTGGATTATCAATAATATAGAACAACATATTGTTAGTTATATCTCCAATTCTGATCATTAAACAAATTTGTCCAAATATTCCAATACGGTGAGATACAGTGCTAATCAAATTAGGTGTGTTTGTGTGTTGTCGGCCAGAGTTATTTATCTTATCTAAAAGGCATTCAGGTAATAGGCGTACGGAAATAATATTAATGTCACTGCCTGAATCAAAAAGTACTAAATAGGTTCCCAAGAGTAATCAATCTACCCCAACGTCACTCATCACTCCTGGGCACCATCATTGTTGCCCTACATTACCTCGAAAGTCTTGGTGAACTGCTTTCGCCGGGTTTCTTGTCGGTCGCCAACCTCTCTGCTGGGGCGGGCACCTGAAGGAAGAGAATCCTGTGAAGGCGCTGCATTCCTTGAGTCGATATTTTGAAAGTCCCGTCGATATCTGGGGCCATTAAAGGGTGAAGATGTCTCTTCCTGTCGAAATCCTTCTTCCAGGGAGGATGCAATCTTAATCCACATGTCCAGATTAGCTGGATTGGCAGCGATCAAAAATGGTCTCAGCTTTGCGTGTACATTCGAAGAAAGCGCTTCTAGGGTCTGCTCCGAACTTATATTTAATATTTTTGCCAACTTCAGTTTATTAAAGTAGTAGTCCATAAGGGGTTGCGATGGTAGCTTCTTTTCAGTCCAAAACTGCCTCATCAATCCACTTGTCGATACCGGTAAAAATGTATTCATAGCTTGGTGAAGTTCATCCAACGTAAACACGTCCTGGCACATCGAGGCGTATATCTCTAACGCTTTAGCCTTAAAAATGCTCGGAATCATTGATAGAGCATCATTTTCTGAAATATTTTGAAGCTTGACTGTTCTTTCAAAAATATTTCGCCATTCTTGATACGTAAGGCCTGTATCCGGGTTGAAAATCGGCAAAATTTCTTTAATTGAGATGTCTACTCTCGTTCCGGTAACAACGTCTTCTTTCGGTAAAGTTTTCAAGTGTTTCTTCGATGTCATTTCGAATTTATTCCCGTAGGCAGCGATCCTGTCGACTAGCTGATGTAATTCTAGGTGTGAAAAAGAATTAGCAGTCGTTTGTGGCTGTCTCCGCCTCAATAATCATCTCTTTATTTTTTTCAAATCTTTTTAAACAAAAAAAAATTACATACACCATTTAGTTAAATCTTCAGTAAAAAAACAAAATAAAATTTACATTCTATCATTCAAAATGTATCATATATATATAGAAAAATAGTAACGCAAAAATGTTAATACACCAATTTTATTCTAAGGAATTTTGTTAGTTTTTATTCATATACTAGCCGAATGACCCGGGCAACGCTCGGGTTTTGCCCGATTAAATGTTTTTATTCTAATTTTATTCGTTACAAATATAAATTGGTGCCGTGGATGTCACCCTTGTGAAACGTCCCGCTCCAAATTTTGTGTCTGAGAAGCGATATTTTTATAGAGAGGCGATCTGTCTTTGTGTCTTCTGCTCGAATGAATGTTTTTCTGTTAGAATTTTTTTCCTGCATAATTAAAAGGAACTGGCTTCATCCGTGGTCTCTGCTTTTTGGAATTTTTCCCGATTTAATTTTGAATCTGATAATCACACATGATACAGCAATATTGTCATCATTATTTTATGACAAAAAAACAACTATTTTTGCCTAGAACCTGTCAATTTCAAATTTTCTTGGCTAAAAATCCGATAAATATCACTTACAGATTTTTCTCTGTGCCCTGTTAAAACACGCTTTACATGTACATTAGGTCAGCTGATATTACTTCCCATCTTCACCGCTAGAGGCGCTGCTTGCGAGCGAAAGGGCAAAATTGCAACGCAATTTGCGAATAACTCGAAAAATATTAGGGATAGAGACCTGAAATTTTCACTATAAGTTTTTCCAGATTCTAATATATATACTGTTTAAATTTCAGTCAGATTAGTTACATATTGTGGACGTGTATAGCCGACATAGGAACAAACACACATACATACATACATACATACATACACTGACTTTTATATATATAGGGATTTATAACAAAGATATAGGTTATTCAAATTGAAATTATGTGAAATAAAACCTCCAAATTTTCTAAATTATAATTTGTCTATTAACACCGTTTAATTTTTAAAAAGAACAACTATTGCTTGAAAATACAAAAAGGTTCAAAATGTTAAAATACATTTTAATCCAGTAGAAAAATAATGACACACAAAATTTGAAATTTTTACTTTTATTTATATAATTATAAACATTTTTATTTTTAACATTCTCAAAGGGAACATTCATAATAAATATTTACAAAATAATTGCCAGTATAAAGGTATTTTAAATATTTTAATTTGGTGTATCAACTGTGTATGATTCCAAATTCCAGCAATGTAATTGTTTGACGACATTGAATAAAACAAATTCCTTTGCCTTCTTGAAATCCAGTTCTTTGGCGACAGTGAAACATTTTGCAAGCAGCATTGCTTTTTCGATACCTTCCATGAAGCGTTCTTCTAAAATTTCGTGGTAGCTTGGATATAATTCAAGAAATAAAGGCATGTTGAGCTCCAATTCTTGGCGCGAACCTGTAAAATCATTTGACAAGAAGCCAGCCACTTTGTTTAGGTTCTTCTCCGTGATGAAGCTGTACAATGTGGTATTGGTTTTACCTATAAAATGGCTCTGCATCTTCAATACTTGAGTCGTACAGTTATTCACCCAGTCAGACATCTCAGTTGACATTTGAATATCACTTGACAGACTTGTTTTTGGGTCAAGCAGAATGGAATACTTGATTATTAGACGTATGAATTGCTGTGTTGAAATATTAATATCGGTTTGGTGATTCATCAAAAAACTGTTCATGTCAATATGTTCTGAATATTTTAGTATTAACTTCAGGGAATTAATTTTATCAAAATGACTATCGTTTGAATTGATGCGTTCAATGACAACTATATCAAATGCTGTTTTTCCATTTTCCTTTTCAAGCTTGATTTCGGCTTCACCTTCAAGAAGAGTTTGTAAAATTGTTGGTTTCAAGTATTCAGCTGCAATATGCAATGCTGTAACCCCATATCTATTACCAGAATCTAATATAGCGCCTGATTGTATTAACAATTTCATTAATTCATTGGAGTCACTCATTAGACATGCATACTCTAAGACAGATATTCCCCCATTTGATTTTTCATTAACATTAGCTCCTAATTTGATTAGGAATGCCGCTATTTCTCGATTTTTATTTGAACATGCTTTGTGTAATATAGATTCTCCTGCTGGATTTCTCATGGTGATATCAGCGCCAGCATCATATAAAATCTTGAAATTAGTGAAGGACGCTTTGGTGGAAATAAATAGGGCTGTTCTACCCACGCAATCTCTTACATCCAGATCTACATTTAATTTCAACAAATCCTTTATAAAATTTGCATTATTATGTCTAGAAGCACACATTAATATTGTCTCTCCACATATTGTTACCGCATTATAATCTGCTCCGGATTTAATTAAAAAGCGGAATATGTTTAACTGTTGATATCTGACAGCCTTGTAGAGTGGTGTCATGTTCATTTGGTTCTTGGCATTTATTTCTGCACCATTCTCCACTAGTAATTTGCAGACGTCTTCTCTGCCCATACTCGCTGCCAAATGCAAAGGGAAGTCCCCACGATCAAGTTTGCGATAAATTACATCTCTCAACAAAGAATGGGTGTTGTTATATACAGAAATCCCTCGTTATCACGAACTCGGATTATACGAACTCTCGGTTTGCGCGAACCGTTTCTTTTCCCCCGTTAAATTTCAATGCTTTCCAAAGAGATTTTGCCGGTTAAGACGAAATATTCGGTTATGACGAAATACGAATTAAATTTGGCCCCCAGCAGAACTAATCAATCGGTTAAAACGAATTCTAATATGTTTTTAAAGGCGAGTTATAAGTAAAACAATAAACTATTAAAACAACAAAAACGCCGTTGATATCAAGTATTGGCTCTCTTTGTCTTTTGTGTAAACATTCGTCCTTTGTTTGTTATGATGACTCATTTTCTATGAAACCATCCCCTTGGGGTCGTTCCATGTACTCAATCAGTGGAAAATTTCGACTCTATTGTGCCAGTATTGCTGTTTTTCTCGAAAATCTTTGGACGAAGTTGCACGTGGAGTGTTATCTAAGTCGCAAATTGCCGAAAATTTTCAAATTGCGAAATCCACATTATCAACCATTCTAAAAAACAAAGAAAAAATAGATGCGGCTGTTGCCTCAGGGTCTTCGAGCTCTTCAAAACGACTTCGTAAAGCATCCCATCAAGACGTGGAAGATGAGCTTTTAAAATGGTTTAAAAAAAGTAGACAAAATAATATTCCTGTATCCGGCGCACTTGTCAAAGAAAAGGCTAAAGAAATAAGTGTCTCATTGGGTGTGGAAAAACAGCTGATTCGTTTTCACTTCCAGAAACAATGCTTGATGAGCCTGAAGAATGGACCAAACTCCTTTCAGCTACAAACCCAGCTGAGACTTTGACTTTCCTGGAGTATGTTGCCCTGGATGAAGGGTTGGAAATTTGCGGTTCACCCGAATTAGAAGAAAAGAAGAAAGAAGAAGAAGAAACAGAAGACGATGAGGTGAAAGAAGAGATAATGATGCCTACTAGAGGGGAAGTAATCGCGGCCCTCGAAACCCTCAAGAAGCTGTCCAAAACCTCTGCGGATATTGATGTTCATTTTGAAGATGACCTAGATAAAATAAGAAGGGAGTGTCTGAAACAGTGCCCAATCAAATACCACCAAAAAACTATAACAGACTTTCTGAAGCCTGCAGAGAAAACCCAGATATAGGATACTCTATGCATACTGCATATGCTGCATACACATAAACATTGTATGTACCAAGTATATTATGTAAGTTGTTTCTTTTGTTGTTCTTTTTTATTTGTGTTTTTTTTTATAATAAACTTATATTCTCATGTTATTGCTTTACATTGTGATTATATTATCCTATTGTCTTTTAAAATAAAATACTTTATGTGCATACATATACATAATTGTTGTTGCTTAAAATTATAAAATATTTTCATTAATATTGTTTTCAAATAGATTTATTCGTTATTCCTCAGAAGTGTAGTTTTCTTACTCATCAGTAATACATAAGTACAACCCCCGGATACCAGGAATTCAATTCGTCTAATACGAATTCGGTTTATACGAATTCGGTATATATTCTTTTAAGACGAAAAGGGTTTTTCGTTCTCCCGTTGAGTTCGTCTTAACGAGGGATTACTGTATAATGATTTTGTCGAACCTTTCATTTATATATTCCCCTTCTTCAATTAAAGTCTTCACTTCCTCCAAACTTCCTTCACTTATTGTTTGAATAAGTTTCATTTTTGATGCCATTATATATTTCTTACTTTAATGTTGTTTTTTAATTCTCAAATTTTTGTTTATTTTGAAATGAAAATTTATCTATTCAAATAGTAGTAACTAGACGAATGGCCCGGGCAACGCCCGGGTTTTACCCGAGTGCATATATATTTTTTAAACGTTTTAATTCAAATACTATTCGTTACAATTATAAATTGGCGCCATGGATGTCACTCTTGTGAAACGTCGCGTTCCAAACTGTGTGTTTTTGAAACGTTTTAATTAAAATACTATTCGTTACAATTATAAATTGGCGCCGTGGATGTCTCTCTTGTGAAACGTCCCGCCCCAAACTGTGTGTGTCTTGAAAATATAAAAATAAAAATGTGAATTTTCATAAAGATTATATCATGTCGATTTTTTTTTTTGCATTCCACCTACTAAATCGATAGAGATAATTACATTTGCAACATGAACTTAGGTATATTGACTAAATAGAAAACTGCATTGTAATAAAGATCATTTTTTAAAGGCACCATATCGTTTTTTTTTTCAATAAAATCGAAACAAAAATTAACGATAAATAACGATAATTGCCTTAAAAAGAAATTGCCTTAAAAAAAGAAACATTCGCGGTGATTTTGTCTTGCATTCGTTTATACAATTATTATATACGAATGACCCGGGCAACGCCCGGGTTTTACCCGATTAAATGCTTTTGTTCAAATACTATTCGTTACAATTATAAATTGGCGCCGTGGATGTCATTCTTGTATAATATATAAATGAGTTTTAAAAATTGTAAAAAAAAAAAAAAATGCATCGGCCGGGAATCGAACCCGGGCCGCCCGCGTGGCAGGCGAGCATTCTACCACTGAACCACCGATGGTTATGAAAAATCCCATCCGTGAGCTTCAGACAAACAGACAGAATAAGGCAAATAATATAAGTAGATACGAATGACCCGGGCAACGCCCGGGTTTTACCCGATTAAATGCTTTTATTCAAATACTATTCGTTACATTTATAAATTGGCGCCGTGTATGTCATTCTTGTATAATATATAAATGAGTTTTAAAAATTGTAAAAAAAAAAAAATGCATCGGCCGGGAATCGAACCCGGGCCGCCCGCGTGGCAGGCGAGCATTCTACCACTGAACCACCGATGGTTATGAAAAATCCCATCCGTGAGCTTCAGACAAACAGACAAACAGACAGAATAAGGCAAATATATAAGTAGATATAAATGTAATCCAGGTTCTTGAGAGATATTTATAACCCAAGTTCCTAGAGCGCAGAGGGTAAATTATCGGGAAGTAAAGATTAAACATTATTTTTAATTTTAAAAATTAATAATAAACATAATAATATAAAGCAAAATTTCTTCAGTGAATATATTTTATTAAAATTACATATTAATTTATAAAAAATATTTTTCGCCTCAAATAAACAAAATATTTTGTGGATTATATTTTTGTGCTGATTGAGGTATTGTATTGGTTTCTTTGAATAGGCTAAATTTCTCAAGTTGAGAACATAGAGATCTCCACCCATGGTATTCATCTGTTGAAGAAAAAATAATACCTTAATCTCTCACCACTACCATATATGAACATATACATTAAAGAGTAAAAAACAATATAACACACATATACATTTGTATTTTTCACTTCTATAAATTTTATCTCATATATATATTTACAAATACTTATTAATTATTTGAATGGCATTTAATTTTAAATTATGTCATTATATATATTAATTATTGTAATGTTTCATTATATATATTTGAAATCAAAGGGGTGTAAACAAAAATCTCCTTTATGCAGAATAATATTTTTTTGTTCTATTACACATTTATCTATATATATATAAATTAATGTATGTGTGTGTGTGTGTCTATCCTTTATGCCTGACCAAACCACTCATTGGAACGCCATGAAACTTTGGGAAGTTATTTAGTATAGTACTGGGAAGATTTCTGAAAAATAATTTATTGAATATCCTTAGAGTTATTTTCAGATTTGTAGATTTAACTCGCAAGCAGCGCCGCCATTGCCACGATGTTAACAAGTTTTTTTATCTATAAGTTTTATTATCACTAAGCTTCTTATCTTAAAGATCATTTATCAAAAGTAAGATTATTTCAGGATGACACAGCAATTTATTTGAGACAAGAATAATGATACAATTCCAAGGCAAATATACTATTCCTTTAACTTCCAATTACCGAGGGAACCAATTAATATCGATTTTATTCAACTTATCGAGTATTTTTCAAGGGACCAGGAAAAAATGTTCATTAGATAAAACTATGATTTTGTAATGTAGAAAATTAGGAAAGACAAAATTCAGGATGACAACGGCACACAGGGACCGGGAAAAAATGTTCACTTTATCGAGAGATTCAAATTTACGATTTTCAAATTATCAAAATATATCTATTATTATTTTTTAATACGTTTATAGAGAATTGTTTTAACAAATGTTCGTTAGACAAACCTTTACTCGGGTAAAATCCGGGCGAAGCCGGGTACATCCGCTAGTTATATATAAGATTCTTGGAAAATTTAGAAAGTAAAAAAAATATAATCATGGATTTATAGAATTTTTCTGTGAAATTTAATATATTTTTATTTTTTTGCTTTAGTATTCAGGCTAATAATTCCAACAATAAACCTCCATTCTAAATGGTGAATCTAATGACATTTTATCATGCTAAATGATTTTAATATCTTGTTGAAAGCCTACATTTTTTTTTTTTTCACTGCAATGAAATTTACAAAGAAAGGTTTGAATTTGAAACCACATTAAAGTATTTGTAGAACCTGATGAATAAAGAAATCACATTTTTTATTCTCACATAAATCAGTGACTCATAATTGAATTAAATTATTTGAAAACATGGCTGAACAAAATCTGAAGATTTTCATTGTTTTTTTAGGTTGCAATATACTTTTCTTCAATTATTAGTTTACTAATTTGAACTACAATTAAAATACATTCTGTTTTTTCACAACAAATAATATTCGATAATTTTATCATTTAATATTTGACAGCTTCGCTATATTTGATATATATATAGTAAGAAATTTTATTTTGGGGCAAGGGGTTCATTTCCAACATTTTGTTTTTGCCTAAAGTAAGCATATTTCTTTCAAGCCACATTTTGGCATTTAATTATTATTTCTGCCTCTACTGTGGCATTTATTTAAAAAAAGGTACTTTGTGTTTCTTTTTTGCAAACTCTATGAAATACCAATAATTTAAAACTTCTGCAAACTTCTCAGTATTATGATATTTTCTTAAGAACCGAATAGCATTCTTACATTTTGGGGTTTTGAGAGAATAAGCAACAGGTATGTAAGTTAATGACAACCAAAATATATCACACACGCCTTCAAACTTATTCAGTAGAATCAATAAAGAATCTATATTTGGTATTATTGTAATTTTTTCATCAAAGTTTTCGATTGAGGATACTTGAACCGTTTTAGAAATTAGTATGGGATTCTCGAGATTGTAAATAGTTTGTCTAACTGATGGCATTTCAGGATTAAAATTAATTTATTTCTTCTTGAAATTGAGACTGTAATTAGGCAGACACAGAAATAACAATTATCATGGTGATTATCAGTTATCGCTAATAGATAAATAGATATTTTAATTAAAAAATATATTTTTGCGAGGTTATTTTACCTATAGTTTAGTAATGCAAATATTCCACAGATGTAACAGGACATTTCTTAATGATCTTTATATTAATGTTTTGAAATGTTTATGATTAATTAATATGGCAAAGGTAAATTATGGGGGTACACAACAAAGTGCAATTCACAAGGGCCCAAAGTAAAATTAATTTAACATACAGAAAACCTACACTCATCATACAAAAAAAGAGAGAGACATAAATAGTAATAACGTTTAGTTATAAAGAAACACATTTTTTTATTGCAGCTCTCAAAGGGGTTGACCAGGGTTTCTTAAGTATATGAGAAATTCACCAGAAAGAAACAACCGCAAGAGAACACTCGTAGCGTATTCACACTCCTGGAAGAGTCCTTGTATTCAAAGTGAATTTATTTAATTCTGCGTGTCTCATTCGTTTTATGCTTCAGTCCTTATTTTACCTACGAACCCCCTTTATATACAAACATGATAATATTCGACCAGAGAAGGAGTAAAGATAGTTATAAAGAAAGTAGTTGAATATTATTTTTATAGGATTAGGGTTTTTTTATTTTTTTTAAACAAATTATAGCTATGAAAAATTTACACTCTAGCTTAGGAAGTTACGCATCATATGAAAGGAACCTAAGGAAAAAATTAAATATAATGATAAGGAAAATATAACTTTTACCACAAAAATTATATTAACAAATAATTCATAAAATATCCCAAAAATACCTTTATAAAATTAGATTCTCTTCATTTTACTTTAAAGGTTTGATAAAATGTTAACATGTTGCTGTTTATTTCTTTTTATTATTTCAATATCTTCCCTTTTCATTATTTTTTTCTCTATATTGCGCTCATATGAAATGTAACTGCCGAAGGTTCAGCGTGAACTTGTTTTAGGTTCAAATTGTCAAAATAATATAAAAATCTTTTCGATACCTTAAAATATAAAATTTAACTACTTTCATTTTAACCATCTTCACTCCCTTCTCTCATACCAATTTTCGTTTCATATATCAAAGATATAACATTACTTAAATATATATATAAGCCCTCCAGCACTAATGCACAAAATAACATTTTTTAGGTCTTACGATTGATCTCCAAACCCTACACAATATTTCGGAAAAAATATATATTGAAAAAAATCTACAATGGGTGAATCCATTCGAAATATAACGCTTTTATATAATTTATAAAACATTTTATTCGCCTGTTTGTGATCACAATTTTATTATATTGTCGCGTATAAGGCCTTAAAATGACTACAACCTCCGCCAATAGTGGCGCTTTCGCCTGTTTCAATCTGAAACTGTTGTGGGAATCGCCGACTGCTGTGATCCTGTTTCCTGGGAAAAATGTAAGTAGATGTTTATATTGGCCCCAGGAGGTGGCGTAATGTAAATACACATTGTTTATTATCCCATTTAAATGTAATGTTTAGTAGTAAATGACAATAAAAGAAGTAGTGTTTGAAGTCTCTGTGCCGCTTGCTGTTGGTCCTCTCGCCATCGCCACATTTCTGCTGCTACTCTTCTGGTAAATCTCTCGTGTCCCCCCACCAGTGGTAAGGCCAAAGGATACTGCCAGAGGAAGGTAGTTCCAGTTGAGCGGTAGTTCTCGGACGGCTTTGGGTGCTTTGCAGGGTCCAGCTGCAGAGGGAGAGCAACGGGAGCCCGGGTAGGTGATCCACAAGGAAGAAGCGGCGTCGTCGCGCAAGAGCCGGAGGGTCAAGCCGCCACAATATATACAAGGTGGATCAAAAATTTCCTAAACATTTTACAAAATTAATTATTTATTCATAGTATTGTAATTTAAACATCATATTTTTCAAAATAGAAGCGTTGGTTATCTACACATTTTTTTTCCAGAGTGGAAAAAGCTGTTGAAATGCTAGTTCAAAGTCAATTATTCTGAGCTTTTTATTTCTACCGTCGCATTTTCAATTACTTCTGATGACGATGGAAAGTGTCGCCCTTTTAACCTCATTGTAAGTTTTGGAAAGAAGAAGAAATCACATGGGGCGATATAAGAAGAGAAAGGAGGATGCGGCAAGACCTATACAGAGTGTTTGGCAAAATAGTTTTGAACAATAATGGCTCTATGAGCAGGGGCATTATCATGCAGCAATTTCACACAGACCTTTCAATCAGAATCAAAGAACACCAAAGAAACATCTATAAACTAAACCCAAACTCCTTAATAGTTGACCACGTCAGAGAAACCGGACACACTCCAGACTTCAATAATACCAGAATCCTCCATACAAATGCCAAAACTAAAACCCAAAGACTCATTCTTGAAGCAATAGAAACCATGAAGCACCCTAAACCATTAAACAAAAGTATACAGTTGCCATCACAATACGTTCCCCTTCTATCCTAAAAATCTTCAAATTCTACACTAAATCCTTTGAACTGTTTATAGTTGATTCTTTATATTTATTCAATTACGTAAATTTCTTTTAAGATATTTTTGTACTATATTTTATTTGAAGTTAGGATCAGAAATGACGTGGCCACGCGGTGCTATTGAAACGAGGGCGATAGAGGCGTGGTAATTTTTGTTTTCTTTTATTTTATTTTATATTAAAAACGATATATAATCTCTCCTTTATGAGATGATAAAAAAGAAGAGAAAAAAGTTTCTTTAATAAACATGGCTCCAATTTATAATTGTAACAAATTGTATTGGAATAAAAACATTCAATCGGGTAAAACACGGGCGTTGCCCGGGTCATTCGACAAACATATATAGTCACGACCGTCTTTCCACCGTCATGTCACGGATGCGCGCGCATCATCATTATGATCATTATCATTATCTAATGATAATAATAAAAATTATTATTATTATTATCAACATATATAGTCACGACCGTCTTTCCTTAATTCCTCATCGCTGTCACGGATGCGCGCGCATCATCATTATGATCATTATCTTCTATAGAAGCTTCTATCTTTATAATTATGTATATTTACAAAAAGTCAATTCGCTCGCGCCTCTAGCGGTGAAAATGAGGGGTAATACCAGCTGACCTAATGTACATGTAAAGTTTGGAGCGGGACGTTTCACAAGAGTGACATCCACGGCTCCAATTTATAATTGTAACAAATAGTATTGGAATAAAAACATTCAATCGGGTAAAACACGGGCGTTGCCCGGGTCATTCGTCTAGTCAACATATATAGTCACGACCGTCTTTCCTCAATTCCTCATGTCACGGATGCGCGCGCATCATCATTATGATCATTATCATTATCTAATGATAATAATAATAAATATTATTATTATATTATTATTATATTTTATCAGCATATATAGTCACGACCGTCTTTCCACCGTCATGTCACGGATGCGCGCGCATCATCATTATGATCATTATCATTATCTAATGATATTAATAATAATTATTATTATTATATTATTATTATTAATTATTATTATTATCAACATATATAGTCACGACCGTCTTTCCACTGTCAATTCATCATGTCACGGATACGCGCGCATCATCATTATGATCATTATCATTATCTAATGATAATAATAATAATTATTATTATTACAGTAGAACTTGGATAATTTGAACTTCTTTAATTCGAAAACCTCTTTAATTCGAATATTTATCTTGGTCCCTAAAATTTGAAATAAATAAAATATCCGTTTTTAATTCGAATTTTTGGATAATTCGAATTTTTTTATGGTCCCTTGGGGTTCGAATTATCCAAGTTCGACTGTATATTATTATTATTAATATATATAGTCACGACCGTCTTTCCTCAATTCCTCATCGGCCGCTGTCACGGATGCGCGCGCATCATCGTTATGATCATTATCTTCTATAGAAGCTTCTATCTTTATAATTATGTATATTTACAAAAAGTCAATTCGCTCGCGCCTCTAGCGGTGAAAATGAGGGGTAATACCAGCTGACCTAATGTACATGTAAAGTTTGGAGCGGGACGTTTCACAAGAGTGATATCCACGGCTCCAATTTATAATTGTAACAAATAGTATTTGAATAAAAACATTCAATCGGGTAAAACACGGGCGTTGCCCGGGTCATTCGGCTAGTAATATATAGTCACGACCGTCTTTCCTCAATTCCTAGGGTCACTGAGGCGCGCGGATCATCATTATGATCATTATATTATTATCTAATGATAATAATAATAATTATTATTATTATATTATTATTATTATTTTATTATCAACATATATAGTCACGACCGTCTTTCCTCTTCAAGTCCTCAATTCCTCATGTCACGGATGCGCGCGCATCATCATTATGATCATTATCATTATCTAATGACAATAATAATAATAATTATTATTATATTATTATTATTATTATTATTATTAATCAACATATATAGTCACGACCGTCTTTCCTCATGTCACGGATGCGCGCGCATCATCATTATAATCATTATATTCTATAGAAGCTTCTATCTTTATAATTATGTATATTTACAAAAAGTCAATTCGCTCGCGCCTCTAGCGGTGAAAATGAGGGGTAATACCAGCTGACCTAATGTACATGTAAAGTTTGGAGCGGGACGTTTCACAAGAGTGACATCCATGGCTCCAATTTATAATTGTAACAAATAGTATTGGAATAAAAACATTCAATCGGGTAAAACACGGGCGTTGCCCGGGTCATTCGACAAACATATATAGTCACGACCGTCTTTCCACCGTCATGTAACGGATGCGCGCGCATCATCATTATGATCATTATCATTATCTAATGATAATAATAAAAATTATTATTATTATATTATTATTATTATTATCAACATATATAGTCACGACCGTTATGGGCCGGCCGGTTCTGTCACGGATGCGCGCGCATCATCATTATGATCATTATCATTATCTAATGATAATAATAATAATAATAATAATTATTATTATTATTATTATTATATTATTATTATTATCCATCCATCAACATATATAGTCCCGACCGTCTTTCCACCGTCATGTCACGGATGCGGGCGCATCATCATTATCTAATGTTAATAATAATAATAATTATTATGGAAGGCACTTCAATATCGTAACTAATCATCACGCACTATGCTGGCTTAAGAATCTGAAAGATCCGACAGGCCGATTAGCTCGATGGCCACTTATACTCCGGTCTCAAATATTTTATTCTCTTGGCAATGGAATATTTGTATACCTTTTGAATCTGCATCCTGCTGTTAATAAAATAATATATAATTCTGCTGTCAAAGAAATATTTGTGTATTACTGTCTCTGATCTTTTATCTGCTGTCAATAAAATGTTTATATTCCCTTGTCTTTGAATCTGCATCCTGCTGTCAAAAATATAATTTATATTCCTTTTCTGATTATTCATTCTAGTGTCAATAAGATATTTGTATACCTTTGTCTCTGAAGCTTTTTTCTGCCCTCAATAAAATATTTGCCTAACTTTGAATTTGAATCTGAACCCACTTGGTAATAAAATTAAGAATACTACTTCTCTGAACCTTTATTATGCTGTTTATAATAAATTTATATACCCTTGTCTTTGAATCTGCATCCTGCTGTCAATAAAATAATTTATTCCTTTATTCTGCTGTCAATAAAATATTGTATACCCTAGTCTTTGAATCTGCGTCTATCTGTCAATAAATTAATGTATACTCGTACTATCGTCTCTGATCCTTTATTCTCCTGTAAATGAAATATTTGTAAACATTGTCTTTGAATCTGCATCTACGTTCAATAAAATAACGTATACTCCTGTGTCTGATCCTCTATTTTGCTATCTATAAAATATTTGTATACCCTAGCCTTCGAATTTGCATCTACCCTAAATAAAATAATATATACTACTGTCTCTGATTCATCATTATGCTGTCAATAAAATATGTATACTACTGTCTCTGATTATTCATTCTGTTGTTAGAAAAATATTCTTATAATACTGACTTTGATCCTTTATTCTGCGGTCAATAAATTATTTGTAAACTACTGTTTCTGATCCTTTATTCTGCAGTCAATAAAATAACATATACCCTTGTCTTTGAATCTGAATCCTGCTGTTAATTTAATAATGTGAATTACTGTCTCTGATGATTTATTTTGCTGTCAATAAAATATTTGTATACCCTGGTCATTGAATATGTATCTTGCTGTTTATAAAATATTTGTTTCCCCTTCTCTTTGAATCTGCAACTCGCTCTCAATAGGAAAATAAATACTACTGTGTCTGATCATTCATTCTGCTGTCAATAAAATAATGTATACTCCTTTCTCTGATCCTTTATTCAGCTGTTAATAAAATATTTGCATAACTTTGTCTTTGAATCTGTTTCCTGCTTTCAATATAATATTTGTATACTATTGTCTTAGATCCTTCATTCTGCTGTCAATAAAAGATTTGTATATCTTTGTGTTTGAAAATGCATCCTGCTGTCAATAAAATAATGTATACTACTCTCTATTATCATATATCTGGCGTCAATAGAATATTTGCCCACCTTTGTCTTCGAATCTTCATCCTGCTGTCAATAAAATATTTCTATACTACTGTCTCTGATCCTTTATTATGCTGTCAATAAAATATATTATACTCCTCTCTCTGATCCTTTATTCTGCTGTCAATAAAATATTTTTATACCCTTTTCTTTGAATCTGTATCCAGCTGTTAACATAATAGTGTAAAATATTGTCTCAGATCCTTTATACTGATATAAATAAAATATTTTTTCATCCTTGTCTTCAAATCTGAATCCTTTTGTCAATAAAATAATGTTCACTCCTGTCTCTCATACTTTATTCTCCTGTAAAAAAAAAATATTTGTATACTACTGTCTCTGATCCTTATTCTGCTCGCAATAAAATCTTCGTATACCTTTGTCTTTGAATCTGGATCCTGGTGTCGATATATTATTCGTTTACTCTCTCCGATCCTTTATTCTGCTTTCAATGAAATATTTGTATATTACTGTCTCTAATCCTTTATTCTGCTGTCAATAAAATATTTATATACCCTTGTCTTTAAATCGGTATCGTGCTCTATATAAATTAATGTATACTATTCTATCTGATCCTATTTTCTCCTGTCAATGAAATATATGTAAACTTTGTTTTTGAAATTGCATCTGATGTCAAAAAAATAAGGTTTACTCCTGTGTGTGATCCTCTATTTTTATGTCGATAAAAAATTTGTATACCCAAGCCTTCGAATTTGCATCTACCCTTGAAAAAATAATTTTATCATTGTTTCTGATTCCTTATTATGCTGTCAGAGAAATATTTGTATACCTTTGCCTTTAAATCTGCATCCATCTGTCAATAATATAATGTATACTACGGACTCTGATAATTTATTCTGCTGTTAATAGAATATTCGTATACTACTGTCTTTGATCCTTTATTCTGCGGTCAATAAAATATTTGTATATTGCTGTCTCTGATATTCTATTATTCTGTCAATAAAATATTCGTATACTACTCTCTCTTTTCCATTATTCTGTCGTCAATAAAATATTTGAATACTACGGTCTCTTTTCCTTTATTCTGTCGTCAATAAAATATTTGAATACTACGGTCTCTTTTCCTTTATTCTGTCGTCAATAAAATATTTGAATACTACGGTCTCTTTCCTTTATTCTGCGGTCAATAAAAATAAATATATACCCTTGTCTTTGAATCTGCATCTTGCTGTTTAATAAAATATTTATACCCTTCTCTTTGAATCTGCAACTTTCTCTCAATAAAAAAATGAATACTATTGTCTTTGATCATTTATTCTGCTGTTAAAAAAATAATATATACTTCTTTCTCTGATCCTTTATTTTTCTTTTGGAAAATATTTGCATTCCTTTGTGTTTGAATCTCTATCCTACTGTCAATAAAATATTTGTATACTACTGTCTCTGATCCTTTATTCTGCTGTCAATAAAATATCATATACTCTTGTCTTTGAATCTGCATTTTGCTGTTTAATAATAATGTATATTTCTGTCACTGATCATTCATTTACTGTGAATAGAATATTTGTATAACCTTGTCTTTGAATCTGCAACTTGCTCTCAATAAAAAAAAATGAATTCTCCTTTCTCTAATCCTTCATCCTGCTGTTAATAAAATATTAGCATACCTCTGTCTTTGAATCTGTATCCTGCTTTCAATTGAATATTTATATACTATTGTCTCTGATTCTTTATTCTGTTGTCAATAAATTATTTTTATACCTTTGTCTTTGTAAAATGCATCTTGCTGTCAATAAAATAATGTACACCACTCTCTATGATCATTTATTCTTCCATCAATATAATATTTGCATACCTTTTTCTTTGAATCTCCATCCTGCTCAAAAAAATATTTGTATACTACTGTCTCTGATCCTTTATTCTGCTGTCAATAAAATATATTATACTCCTGTCTCTGATCTTTTATTCTGCTGTCGATTAAATATTTATATACCCTTGTCTTTGAATCTGCATCCTGCAGTTAAAAAAATAATGTATACCCTTTTCCGATTCTTCAACCTTGTGTTAATAAGAAAATCGTATACCTTTGTCTCTGAAACCTTTTTATGCTCTCAATAAAATATTTGCATAACTTTGTCTTTGAATTTGCACCCGCTTGTCAACAAAATAAAGTTTACTCCTTCTCTGAACCTTTATTATGCTGTCAATAAAATATTTATATACCCTTGTTTTTAAAAATGCATTCTGCTGTCGATAAAATAATTTATTCCTCTATTATGCCCTCAATAGAATATTTGCATACATTTGTCTCTGAATCTGCATGCTGCTGTCAATAGAATATTTGTATACTACTGTCTCTGATCCTTCATTCTGCTGTCAATAAAATATTTCTATTCTCTTGTCTTTGCATCTGTATCCCGCTGTGAATATAATAGTGTAAAATACTGTCTCTGTTCCTTTATACTGATATAAATAAAATATTTGTTCACCCTTGTCTTTAATCTGCATCCATCTGTCAATAAAATGATGTATACTCCTGTCTCTGATACTTTATTCTCCTGTAAATAAAAAAACTGTCTCTGATTCTTTATTCTGCTAGCAATAAAATATTTGTATAGCTTTGTCTTTGAATCCTGATGTCAATAGATTATTTGTATACTACTGTCTCTGATCCTTCATTCTATTGGTTAATAAAATATTGGTATACCTTTGCTTTGTAAAATGCATCTCCCTGTCAATAAAATAATGTATACTACTGTTTATGATCATTTATTCTGTCATCAATAGAATATTTGCATACCTTGTCTTTGAATCTTCATCCTGCTTCAATAATATATTGTATACTTCTATCTCTGGTCTTTTATTCACCTGTCAATAAAATATTTGTATGCCCTTGTCTTTGAATCTGTTTCCTGCTTTCAATATAATATTTGTATACTACTGTCTCTGATCCTTCATTCTGCTGTCAATAAAAGATTTGTATATCTTTGTGTTTGAATATGCATCCTGCTGTCAAATAAATAATGTATACTCCTGTCTCTGATCTTTTTTTCTACTGTCAATAAAATATTTATATACCCTTGTCTTTGAAAAATGCATCCTGCTGTCAATAAAATAATGTATACTACTCTTCTATGATCATTTATATGCCCTCAATAGAATATATGCATACCTTTGTCTTTCAATCTTCATCCTGCTTCAATAATATTATTGAATCAATGAAAAATTGAAATACTACTGTCTCTAATCCTTTTTTCTGCTGTCAATAATATATTTATATACTACTGACTCTGATCCTTCATCCTGCTGTCAATAAATTATTTATATACTACTGTCTCTGATCCTTTATTCTGCTGTCAATAAAATATTTATATACTACTGACTCTGATCCTTTATTCTACTGTCAATAAAATATTCATATACTACTGACTTTGATCCTCTATTCTGCTTTCAATAGAATATTTATATACTACTTTCTCTGATCCTTTATCCTGCTGCCAATAAAATATTTGTATAACTTTGTATTTGAATCTGCATCCTTCTTTAAATAAAATAATGTATACTACTGTCTCTGACCTTTTATTCAGCTGTCAATAAAATATTTGTATACACTCGTCTTTGAATCTGCATCCTGGTGTTAATAAAATAATGTAAATCTCTCCCTCTGATTCTTTTTTTTTTTTTGCTGTCAATAAAATATTCACATGCCCCTGACTCTGAACCATTTTCGGTTGTCAATGAAACATTTGTATGCCTCCCCTCTAATACTTAATACTGCAGCAATAGAATATTTGTATAATCAGCTTCCAGAACTGAATCTTTTTGTAAATTAAATTTTGTAACTGAATAAATATTTTAAATATTCTGTTGTTTATCATCATAAATATTTGCAGTCATCACCCCTTCCCATGCTTGTAAATTACCACTTGAAAAATACTCTTGACACATTTTGCAATATATAGGTTTAATTAATTAATAAATTATTTTCAATTAAGCTTTTGGAATACTTGTCTTCTCTACCGTGACATTTGGTGGAGATTAAGCTGGATCATCCCTACGTCGCCCAAGCCGTCAGAAGAAGCCGTAGAATCCAAGGACTAGAGCCTTTAGAAGTAAAAATGATGACAGAACAAGCTATTCAAATCCCCAAAGGTGAGAAAATTTATCAACCCTTTAGACACTCCTCTGCTTTTTCTGGAGAACCTGGCCAAAATGCCGAAAATTGTCTAAAGGAATTTCTTTGGGTCGCTCGGTATAACTACTGGGACAACACAATGTGCCTTGCGAACGTTTATTTTTTCCTTTCGGAAGAGCAAGAAGCTGGTTCGAGAATATCGAGGAACAGGTAAACTCGGTCATCACACCAACCAAAAAGAAATATTGATTCAAAAATTAAAACCCTGAGCTCAGGAAAAAAATGAGCTTTGTGACATCTACATTCAAGAAGTCCTCAACCTGTGCAAGCAAATCGACCCCAAAATGAGCGAAAGCGAGAAAGTTGCACATTTATTGAAAGGTATATCGGAGGATATTTATAGATCAATTGTAATTTTGGACATATAGACACCACTGAAGATTTTATTAGGTTGTGCAGAAAAAACGAAAAATCAAACAAGCAACGTGTAAACAAGCGGATAGTGTTCGAAAGACTACCCAACGTTGCTTCGATCGATCCAGTAGAGACCGAATCAACGGAGGACTTAATCAGACGGATAGTCCGCGAAGAAGTCCGTCGTGCATTAAACGCCGCACCAACCGCTCCAGAACCCTCGCCTCTCGAGACAATCATCAGAGAAGAAATCGGAAAAAATCTAGCCGCTATTTCTAATCCGGTCCAAAGACCACAACCTCAGTACAAAACCCAAACAAGAGTATTCGCCCGGACACCTAGACAGCGGTACCCTGACCAAGACACATCGGTATTCAACCAGACGCCAAGCCAAAGACGAACAGACCAATGGAGGACCCAAGACAATAAGCCAATCTGCTTTCATTGTGACCGTCCAGGCCATGTCAAACGCTACTGTAGAGATCGCCAGCCAGTAGACCAATATGAATTAGAAAGACCTAAAAGATACATAAAGAGCCGCCAAACTACTCAATTCAATGAGGAACATTCTTTAAGATCTCAAACCTACCGCCGACAATCGCCATACCCAAACAGAGAAAGATCCCCAAGACGCCAGTCCATTTCCCCAGGCCGTCACACAAGCCAATCCCTACGCCGCTATAATCTAGAAACAACTAAGCGTCGCGTCTTCTTTCGAGGGGGAAGCCGCGGATGTTAAAACCCCTCCATCGACGACAGCCGCCAAATTAGAACACAATTTCGTTGAAATAATTATAGATGACGTTGATTTTCTGCCTTGGTCGACTCGGGAGCCACATTCTCTGTTATCTCGAACGGGTTAAGACGAAACTTTAGAAAGCCGATGTTCAAGGATGAAGGAATAACTCTTAGAGTCGCCGATGGCAAAAAAAGTTACATCTCTGGGTCGATGCCCAATAAGTTTGAGCATAAATGGGTTGAAACAGCCGCTTGAATTTATCGTCTTTCCCAGTAGCAACCCCAGCATCATACTCGGATGGGATTTTTTGGAAGCAACAAATGCCGTGATCGATTGTGGACGTGCCGAAATCAGGCTTGAAGAAGCTAAAGACGATTTGAATTCGCTAGCGACCGATTGCAAACTCTAGCCCAATAGCACAAATTATCCCTAAAGGGATATTTCGAGGGAGAATACAAGTTTTTGACGAAAATCACTTGACTGCTATCTCGGAGTGCTCTGATCTTGAAGAAAATTCGGCGCGAGATATTAGTCACAAAAATGACATTAAGGGTGACGTTGCATTTTTACAGAATTTGATTAGTAACGACCTATCAGCAGATCAACAATCTAAAGTCTTATCAATCTTGAAACAATTTGATAAGGTATTTGATACCAATAATGATACAGTAAGATAGACGCCTCTAACAAAGCATAAAATCGAACCTGGAGACCATCGACCAAATAAACACAGGCCCTCTCGAGTTTCCCCAACAGTACGACAAGCAATCCAACAGGAAGTGGACTAGATGCTAGATGCCGGGATAATACGCCACTCAGAAAGCCCTTGGTCATCACCTATTATTTTGGTGAAGAAGAAAGACGGCAATTGGCGCTTCTGCTTTGATTACAAGCGATTGAACAAGATAACTAAAAAAGACGTTTATCCACTCCCTCGAATTGACGATACTCTTGATTCTTTAAAAAAGTGCCCAATTTTACTCGTCAATGGACCTACGCTCTGGATATTGGCAGATAGAGATAGACAAGGCAGATAGAGAAAAAAACCGCCCATATAACCCCAGATGATTTATATGAATTTCTCGTGATGCCCTTCGGCCTATGCAACGCCCCTGCAACATTTGAGCGTTTGATGGACAGAATCTTAAGGGGATTGAAGTGGAGGCAGTGCCTATGCTATCTAGACGACATTGTAGTTTTCTCCAAAACGTTTGACGAAAACTTGCACCGACTCAGAATCGTCTTACAATGACTTAGCAATGTAGATTTGAGCCTCAATTCAAAAAAGTGTCTTTTTGGAACCAAACGAATAAGAGTGTTTGGACATCTCGTCGATGGCAACGGCATCTATCCCGACCCTGAAAAGATAGAAGCTATCGCCAAGTTTTCGACCCCACGATCTATCACTGAGGTGAGGAGATTAATCGGCATTTGTTCGTATATTCGCCGATTTATAGAACACTCCGCCGATAAAGCTGCCCCTCTCCATGAAATTCTCAAAAAAGGCAAGATATTCTCTTGGAACTTAGAAGAACAAGAAGCTTTTGAATCACTGAAAAGGGCCCTAATGTCTGAACCTGTCTTAGCTCATTTTAAAGAACACCTGCCAACCCAACTTCATACTGACGCCAGCGGTTATGGTATCGGAGCAGTCCTCGTTCAGGTCCATGACGGGAAAGAGCGACCAGTGGGTTACGCCTCAAGAACCTTAACAAAGGCAGAGAAGAATTACTCCACTACAGAAAGAGAATGTTTGGCCGTGATATGGGCAAAAAACAAATTCCGCCCCTACCTCTTTGGTCGCGAGTTCGTCATCGTTACGGATCACCACGCCCTTTGCTGGTTATCAAATTTGAAAGACCCGACAGGAAGACTGGCGAGGTGGGCCATTAAACTCCAAGCATACGACGTTACGTTAGCTTATAAGAGCGGGCGTAAGCACCAAGACGCAGACTGTCTCTCCCGAAGTCCTCTCGAGAGCAAATAGGAAGAGGCAGAATAAGATGATGATGATATACCATCAATAACTGCTCTGACCTGCTTTGATACTGAACAGAAAAATGACCCTAGAATTAGAAATTGATAGAAGAAATAGAAGAATCCGGAGACGAACCAAGAGGATATGAAATTGTGAAAGTAACCTTGTACAAAAGGAACTTCGACCCCCTGGGAAACCCAAACCTCCTCGTCATCCCCAAGCACCTACGATTGGAACTGCTGAGAAGCCTACACGACGCTCCTACAGCGGGCCACCTAGGATTTTCTAAAACTTATGAGAGGCTTAGAAACCAATACTTTCGGCCAGGACTTCTCAAGGATATACGAAAGTATATAGCACATTGCAAATAATGCCAAAGAAGAAAACAGACAAACCACAAACCGCCTGGATTGCTCAAACCTATTCCTCCTGCAACCTTCCCATTCCAAAGAATCGGAATAGATCTTCTTGGGAGAGTCCCGAAATCCTTTGAAGGTAATAAATGGATCATAGTGTCTACTGACTATCTTACTCGATTTGCCGTTACTAAAGCCTTACCCACAGGGGAAGCAAAAGCAGCAGCCAAGTTCTTAATGGAAGATGTTGTTCTCAAGCACGTAGCCCCCAGAGAAATCATCACGGACAGTATTCCAATCCAAGTTGATTGCGGACCTCACCAATCAATGCTCGTCGATACATCGGTTCACGACAGCGTATCATCCCCAGACGAATGGACTGACGGAGAGGTTAAACAAAACCTTAGCCAATATTATCGCTATGTATGTAAGTGTTGAACAGAAGGACTGGGACGTAATCTTGCCCTACGTCACGTTCGCCTACAACACCGCAAAACAAGATACGACAGGTTTTACCCCCTTTAAACTGAACTATGAACGCGAAGCAGTAACGACTGTAGACACTCTTTTCCCAAATCCGCATGAAGATCTCCAAGAGGAATACAGTCGGGAAGATTGCCTCGCGAGTCGAAGACACTAGGCGGCTGGCAAGATTAGAAACCTTGAACCCCCAAGAAAAGGACAAGGCCAGATATGACTCAAAGCACGAGGCAATGGATTACGTAGGTGACCTGGTATGGATTTTCATCCCAATAAGAAAGATAGGACTCTCAGAAAAACTGATGAAAAGGTACTTCGGGCCATACAGGGTTACTCGGAAACTCTCTGACGTGACCTACGAAGATGAACCTGTGGACCAACCAACCAGGAGACGCCGAACAAGAGACCTGGTCCATGTACTGAGAATGAAACCCTACCATGACCCTGAGGACCAAGCTGATCTGTTCAAGTGATAATTACAGCGGGACGCTGTTCATCTAGGAAGGGGGCAATCTCACAGATTAATTATTTCTGAATAATCTGTGGCTTATCATCACGTTAATATTTGCATAGTCATAACCCCATACCATTCTTGTTAATTACCACTTGGAAAATCTTTTGACACATTTTGCAATATATAGGTGTATACACCAGAGGATTCCACCTTACGATAGGTTTAATTAATTAATAAATTATTTTTAATTAAGCTTTTGGAATACTTGTAATCTCTACCGTGACAATATTTATATGCCCCTGATTCTGAAACTGTTTCCCGATAACAATATAATATTTGTATACCCCTGATATCTAACATAATTCCGCTGTCAATAAAACATGTGTACATTCCTATCTCTGAAACTGTATAACGCCTTTTATACATCATTTGTATACTTATTACTCTGAATGTATTCTGCTCTCAATTTAATATTTGTATACTCCTGCATTTCAAACTGTATTCCACTATCAATAAAATAATTTCTATTCTCCTGCGTCTGAAACTGTTTTATCCTGTTAATAAAATATATGTATACACTTACCTCTAGATCTGAATCCTTCTGTCAATAAAATTATGTTTACTTTTGCCTATGATTCTTTATTCCATTTCAAAAAAATATTTGTATACCCCTGGCTTTAATACTACACCCAGTTGTCAAAATATTCTACTATTCCTGACTCTAAATCTATATCTCCTGCTGTCAATAAAATAATTGTATCATTAGCTCCTGGATTAAATATCGTTGATATTTAAATATATTTATATTTCTTGTTCTGAAACAGTATCCTGCTGTCAATTAAATATTTGTATACCTCTGCCATTGAAACCTAATCCAGCTGTTAATAAAAGATGTTTATACTCCTGTCTCTGAAATTGTGTCCAGCTATCTATACATCATTTCTATACTCCTGCTACTGTAACTGTATCCTGCTGTCAATAAAACAATAAATACTCAGACCCTCTGACACTGTATCCCTATGACAATAAAATATCTTCATACTCCTGCATCTGAAACTTTTTCCTGCTGTTAATAAATATTTGTATACTCCTTTTACTGAAACTGAATCCTGTTGTCAATAAAATATCTGCATCATTCTGCCTCTGAAACTGTATCCCGTTTTCAATGAAACAGCGTAATACCCCTGACTCTGAAATTCTTTCTGCTATTAATAAAATATTTTTTTACTCTTAACTCTAAATCTGTTTCCAGCTGGTATATAATAAAATTTGCACACTTCTTCTCCTAAATCTGAATCTCGCTCACAATAAAGTATTATTATACACCTGCTTCTGAAACTGTATCCTGCTGCCAATAAAGTATTTGTATACTCCTGCCTATGGAACTGAAACTCGCTGGATATAAAATATTTTCTTACTTCTAATTTCACCTGAAACTGTATTTTTGTCAATAAAATATTTGTGTACTCCTGCTTCTGAAACTGACTCCCGCTCTTAATAGAATAAATGTTTACTTTCGCCTTTCAAACTGAATCTTGCTGTTAATAAAAATTTATATACTCCCGCCTCTGAAACTAAGTTTCGCACCTTTCTTCAAAATATGCTCTTTTTTTCTTATGGGGCTCTGTTTCTCATTCAACTATAAATAAGGTTGACCCTTTTTCTGTTGGAGAGTAACTTCGCACATCAGCTGTTGCCTAGCAACGACACCATCCTACCAGACATCACGTGACCTGGCGCCACACTGTCTATACCTGTAGTTTAAGTTTTGGTTTTCTTCCTGCTACTGCGCTTGCCTTTTGTGACTCTTTTTGTTCTTTGTCATCTTAATATAATATTATTGTTAATTAAACAATACTTTTGAGATACAGCCTCTGGTTCTCTTACATGGCAGCAGAGCTTGGTTGGTATCAAATATTTTTTGTTTATCTAAGCTGAAATTCGTTTGCCTACTCAAATGACAACTGAACTTCCACAAATTCAAAAATTCAACGGCGATAATGGAAATTTCAAATGAAGATTATTCTAGAAGCAAAAGATTTTCTCGGTATAACTGATGGCTCTGAAGTAAAACCTGAAATAGAGGATATTACAAAGTTCTCTGAATGGAAAAAGAAAGATGCAAAATCCAAAATGCTGATCACTACTGCTCTAGAGTTTAAATATCTTCAACAGATTGTTAATTGCCAGACTTCAGCAGAAATGTGAAAGAAATTATCAACAATATATGAACTGAAATCTGAAACAAACAAATATTTGCTGCAACAAATATTTTTCGAAGATAAAATGAATCCAAATGATAACATTGCTTCTCACATTTCCAAAGTTGAAACTCAGGCACAACAAATGAAAGATCTAGGTGAGCCAATCTCTGATGTTGCCCTAATTACAAAGATAATTTGCAGCTTGCCTGATAAATAAAATAATTTCTTAACAGCCTGGGATTCAGTTTCATCAGAAGAAAAGACTCTAGAAAACTTGACGGCAAGATTACTGAAAGAAGAAAGCTTACAGGATCATTGGGATTCTTCAGGAAAATTTAAACCAGATAATGTTTGATGATTTTTTCAAAGTTCAACAGAAATTCAACAGCTTCCAACAAACAACAGCAGCATCAACAATCCATTAAATATAAAAAGAAGAACACACACTGTGGATATTGCAAGAAGAAAGGACATTGGTGAAAATAATGCTATAAAAGAAAGGAAGAACAAAAAGGACAACAGCCAAGTTCTTCAGCCAGAGATGATAGCTGTGCTTTTTCAGCTGAGACAAGTGCCCTTCTCGCTGAAACAAAGGATTCCTGGATTGCAGATTCTGGAGCAACGGATCACATGACTTTCAGAAGAGAATGGTTATCTACGTTCGAAGAAATACCAGAAGGTGTTCATCCTGTGTGCCTTGGAGATGGAAAGAAGATCTATGCAAAAGGTAAGGGAAATATTGATATTCTCTCTTATGTTGATAGTCAGGAAATTAATGCAACTCTTTTGGATGTTCTCTATATACCTGAATTGGAGACCAATCTTTTTTCAATATCTACTGCAACAAAACATGGTTTGACGCTCATTTGTAAAGGAAATCAGATAAAATTGACAAAAAAAATCGAAAGTGCTAGTTACTGGAATAAAGGACAATTCAAATCTTTATAGGATTTTTATTAAAGCAAATCAATCTTCACAAACTCATGTTGCTCAGTTAAGTCTAGATATATGGCATCAAAAAATGGGTCATGTAAATTCTATAAAATTAACCCAAATGTTTAAAAATAATGTTTTTGAAGAAAACATTAAAATTAGAGAAAAGCCTGATTCTTTTCTATGTGAAGCATGCTTCTATGGAAACAAAATAGAAAATTTTTCACGCGTCAACAAGTCCAAATTCGACCTATCCAGGAGAGCTGATCTATTCAGATGTTTGTGGACCAATGAGTAAAATATCACCAGGTGGATCATTATATTTTGTATCATTCAAGGATGATTTTTCAAGATTTAGAGTGGCCTACTTCATTAGGCATAAATCAGATGTACTTGAGAAATTTAAAGAATTTGTAAAAAGAGTTAGGACTGAAACTGGAAATAAAATAAAAATATTCAGAACAGATAATGGCACAGAATTCTTAAATAAGAATTTTTCTGATTTTCTAAAATCTCTAGGAATTGTTCATGAACTCACTGCTCCATATACCCCAGAACAGAATGGAATTGCTGAAAGAGATAACAGAACAATAGTTGATTCAGCTAGATGCTTGTTACACGGAAGAAAAATGCCGCTTGAACTGTGGGCTGAAGCCGTAAACACAGCAGTCTATCTCTTAAATAGATGTACTACTAAAGTATTGGGAAATTCTACACCTTATGAAATATGGTACAAGAGAAAACCCTCCATCTTACATTTGAAAACTTTTGGATGTAACGCTTATGTGCATATACCAAAAGGTAACAGAAAGAAATTAGACAAAAAGAGTATTCGTACATTTTTGTTGGATATACTGAAACTAACAAAAATTATAGAATGTGGGATCCTATTGCTAGAAAAATTATCATAAGCAGAGATGTAATATTTACTGAAGCTAATACATCAGAAAGAAATTAGACAAAAAGAGTATTCGTACATTTTTTGTTGGATATACTGAAACTAACAAAAATTATAGAATGTGGGATCCTATTGCTAGAAAAATTATCATAAGCAGAGATGTAATATTTACTGAAGCTAATACATCAGAAAATATTCAGGATAACCAACAAGAGCAGGTAACTATATATAGTGAAGAAAATGTTGATAGCACAAATACCAGTTCCAAACTAGAAGAATCATGTCGATACCCTCTCAGGAATAGAATCAGAGAAAAGGAACAATCATCAACCAACTGTAAAAGAGCTATTTCATATGCTTGTTATGTCCATGGCAAAGAACCTTTGAACTAAGAAGATGCAATTGTAGGACAAAACTAAAAAAGGTGGAAACTAGCTATGGACGATGAATTCAATTCCTTGATGAAAAATCAAACATGGACTTATGTGACACTGCCATCAGACAGAAAAGCTATTGCATGCAAGTGGGTATACAAAATAAAGCAAAATGCAGATGGATCAAATAAAATGTTTAAGGCTAGACTAGTTGCGAGAGGTTATTCACAAAAATCAGGACTTGATTATGGTGAAACTTTTTCTCCAGTAGTAAAATTCGATTCAATTAGAACAATTTTATCACTTTGTGCATCACTTGATATGGAAATGATTCAATTAGATGTAAAATCTGCCTTCTTGAATGGTGATTTGGAAGAAGAACTTTACATTGAACAACCCCAAGGTTATGAGAACCCAGATTTTCCAAATCATGTTTACTCTCTTCAGAAAAGCATCTATGGTCTTAAGCAATCCCCCAGAATGTGGAACAATAAATTTCATGAGTTTTAAATTAAGATTGATCTCAAACCTAACATATCAGATTCATGTGTCTATACAATGAAATATAAACAGGCTTACATATTACTTGCAATATATGTAGATGATTGCTTAAACTGCAGTGTAAATAAACAACATTTAGATGATATAGTACAGTACTTAAATTCCAATTTTGAAATAAAAACTTTTACTGCCGATTATTTCCTTGGCCTACAAATATATCGAGATAGAACAACTAAAATGTTATTTCTACATCAAGCCTCATACATTGAAAGAACACTTGAACATTACAACCTTCTTGAAATTAAGTTACAATCTGTACCTTCTGATCCTTACTTAAAAATAACAAAAGAGATGTGTTCAAAGGATAATCAGGAAATTGAAGAAATGAACAAGATTCCATACAGACAGACAATTGGTAGTTTAATGTACCTCATGACTGGAACTAGACCTGATATTGCCTACGCAGTCAGCAGGGCTAGCCAATTTATTAACAACCCAGGACCTTCACATTGGACCGCAGTAAAGAAAATATTTGGATACTTAAAAGCTACGAAAAACATCGGTATTTGTTTTGGTGGGAGTTCCTGCACTACATCTCTGATAGGTTTTTCCGATGCTGATTTTGCTGGAAACCTAGACACAAGAAAATCAACCACCGGATATGTGTTCATGTTGAATAATGGACCTATTTCTTGGTGCAGTCAAAAACAGAATTGTGTGTCTCTGTCAACAACAGAATCTGAATATATTGCGGCTTCCAAAGCAACAAAGAAGCAATTTGGCTGAGACAACTTCTACGCGAGCTACATCAAGAACAAGTAAAGCCTACAATAATTTTTTGCGACAATCAAAGCTGCATAAGACTTGTTCACAACCCAGAATACCACAAAAGAACTAAACATATTGATATTTCGTATCACTTTATCAGAGATCAATTTCAAAAACATGCAAATGACCTTCTTTATGTCTGCTCCAATGATCAAGATGCAGACATATTTACGAAAGCTCTACCTCCAGAAAGGTATAGAAGACTAAGAAGCCAACTTGGACTGTTTGAAACAACAAAGTGCTTGTTAGGTGGGAGTGTTGGAGAGTAACTTCGCACATCAGCTGTTGCCTAGCAACGACACCATCCTACCAGACAGCACGTGACCTGGCGCCACACTGTCTATACCTGTAGTTCAAGTTTTGGTTTTCTTCCTGCTACTGCGCTTGCCTTTTGTGACTTTTTTTGTTCCTTGTTATCTTAATATAATATTATTGTTAATTAAACAATACTTTTGAGATCCAGCCTCTGATTCTCTTACACTTTCTCATTTTTTTGTCTTTGAAACTGAGACCTATTTCATAAATGAGTATTACCATGTCTCTTTATTATTATAAATTTGAACAACTAAATTATAAATACACTTTATAACAAAATATTTAACGAATCAAGAAGGAGGTTTCAAGTTTTATTAAAATATTTATATACAAAGACGCGCTTGCGTCGACCAAACATGCAAATAATTGAAATATATAAGAGTCGAATTATATAAACAAGAACTCCAGTGCAACTGAACTGCACACCCATTACAAGTATTTAAGACTCAATATATGGCATGGAACGAGCTTATTTTGAAGAAATCTGTTCAGATATTTTCCAGTAAGTCTTTTTATACTGTATCAATGCCTCACCGGAAGAATTGGTGCTCATCACGAATATTTGTAAGAGTTTGAAAGAGGCTAGTTGGTCAAATCGAATAATCGCACGACATCTGTGTCGAAATGTGTCAGCTATTAGATGATGTTGGCGAGAGTGGGTCAACAATGGAAGAATGCAACGTCAGGTCGGCAGCGGTCGACCAAGGAGCACAACAAACGGTAGGAAAGAGCGATTGTCAAAACGAATTTCTCAGCTACGGATTCGACATTGTCAATCATACAACGTGAGACCGTAACACAAGTGTCCCAAATGATCTTCAACAGACAACTGATATAGCTGGATCTAAGAGCTCGCTGACCGTTATGGTGCTTACCCCTTACACCCATACACCGATATGTTCGACTACTTGGCGTCAGGAGCGATAAACTTGCAACTGAGCTAATTGGGGACTTATAGTATTTAGTGACGAGTACAGTTTATTACTGTGTACTGACGACAGTCTTAAACTTTCTGGAGACGTCCTAGGGAGCGTGCAGATTTAGGCTTTACTTCGAACACCACTCAGTTCCACAAGTGGTTATTGTTGGGGTGCTATTTCTTTTGATAGCAGGATCCCATTGGTTGTCATTAATGGCACTTTGACTGCACAACAGTAAGTAGAATATATCCTACGGCCTGTTTTGTTGCCATTCCTCTTTCATCAACCATGGCTTACCCTTCAACAAGATATTGCCTGGCTACACATTGCACTTATTACTATGGATTGTTTTCAATCATGCCGTACTAGTGCTTGGCGTGCAAGGTCGCCTGATCTCTCACCCATAGAGCAGATCTGGGACGTGGTAGGAAGGCGATTGTTACCATCCCGGAATGTTGATTATTTATCCCGACAGTTGGAGAAAATTTGATAAGAAAACCTGCAGTACATCAATTGGAATCGTTTATCAGTTCATGGCACGTCGGGTGCCAACGACATATTGACTTTCTCAATTTGTGACGATCAAACTCTGGCATTAAACAATAATTGTTTTGAAATATTAATCGTTTTTCCCTTTATACGTGTTCATAATATACATCAATTTTTGTTCCAATCTGACAACTACTTCATTATGCATAGAAAAAATTGTATAGACTGTATAGAAATCTGAGAAACTGTTTTTGATTGTTAGAAATTACGAATTGAGGAGAGAGTCTTCAAATTTGTGTATTTCACTATCAATTTGATTGAGACTCATTAAGAAATGTATGGTTTTGAAAATAGAGCAATCCATATTTAATTCATTAGATAATAAAAATGCATATATTGGATTTAATAAAATATTTATTTTGCCAATATTTCGGCTGGCTGAACGCCAACCTTTATCGAGGCATTACATCTTTGTAAGGGCATCTTTACAAAGATGTAATGCCTCGATAAAGGTTGGCGTTCAGCCAGCCGAAATATTGGCAAAATAAATATTTTATTAAATCCAATATATGCATTTTTATTATCTAAGAAATGTATGAAAAACTTATATAGTACTGACTGCCTATTTAAATTGAATATGTTTATCACCTATTATTATAAATTAATTAAATGGTACTGTGGTGTTTTGCATAACAATAGTTATGTTTTAGATAAATTGTCGAGATATGCAAATAAGGTTTTGCATAGTGTTTGTTTGTTTGTATGTTAATTATTTTTATGTATATATATGTATCATTAAATTGTAAATATTCAGTCATATTAGTGTTATGAGCCAATAAAGATTTTATCTCAGACTTAGTGGATCTCGGTGACCTGGGGTAGTGTAGAGACACAACAGGTACCTTCTGTCAAATAATTTGATAAACTTTACATATATAGAAACATATTAAGTAAAATCGAATTCTTTGTTAGGTGTAGTGAAGAAAATGGATAGAAAACATAAGTGGGAAATTGGTAGAAGGTTTGTTTAGTTTTCTATAGATGTGAAACCTTAAACACTGAATAGGGGGTGGAATATATTCTCTTCTAAATCCATTAGTGAAATAGAGAAAGAGAAAACATCTCTGTGACGTGTAGAATGACGTCATAACTCTTACAGGCGTTTGTTTAGAAAGTTGGGTTGGAGAGGATGATATCCTGGGGGTCATGGAAAGCTCCAGTTACAGAATCAACAGCGTAATCTTTTGGTGTTGTTGTTACAATTGATGAAATTTCCCAACATGGGGAACATACATTTATATTTAATCAATAAGGAATCAAGGGCTTAGTTTCTTTTCTTATTTCTTTTATATCTAGAGCTTTCGGGCCAACATGCCCTTCAAAACGAAGATCCAGAAGTACTTCTTCTATCCAATTATAACACGCTCACGGGTTATAACACGCAGTTATATGATGAAATTTTGCCAGCGTGTTATAATTGGATAGAAGTTGTACTTCTGGAATTCCGTATTGAAGGGCATGTTAGCGCGAAAGCTTGAAAAATAAAAGAATTAAGAAAAGAAACGAAGTCCTTGATTCCTTCTTGAATAAGTTAAAGTGTAAAAGCAGGGAAGAATCTTTATTAGAAATTTATATATAGTTCAGACAATTGTTCCTGATTATATATAACACTGAAACGAGTAGTCTTATTTTATTTTCCGTCAAAATTATTCAAGATCCTCAACGTCATCAATGCAATGCAAGATGGAAGGGTTGCCACTCAAACATTAAGTTGCTACCTAGCGAATATAAAAGAAACGCTTCCACTCCGTCTTCCTATTACAAGTGTTATAATTTTATACGTTGAAATTCTGATGGATCTCGTTGTATACAAAGTATATCAGATTGGCGGAGATATGTGCGCACTTTTAACATGACCTGGAATTTATATAATACTGGATAGTTATACTTCATACAGCAAATCTACATGTTTCTCATTAACACATAGGCTGGTAACTGTCAGTATTCATGTCCTCTAGAATCTTCCTTTTTTCTATTATTTTCAGAGTATTGTATGGTCTAACTACCATAAATGTTTAGAAATTTCATTTTTCTGGTTTTCTTAGATCTCTACAGCAATACATTTACCCACTCTGTGTGGTGGATAAAATGTCCAAACATGTTGATTCACTTCCTATCGTCTTCAGTAGGTTACATCCCCATCACATCAATCATTTTTAGGACAGCTTCATTGCTTAGTCTATCAGTCGATTGAATTCATATCATTAGACAGAGACACCTGAATATACAGAAAACTGATGTAATAAACTCGACTAACGTATCCATTCAAATATTTTCAATTACAAAAATAGCCATTCTGAAAAGACGCCAAAAAGAGTCAATTCTTTAAAATTTTGTTCGGTACAAGAAACGGCGATAAGAAATTAATTGATTCTACCCATCAATAGCGCCAGTAAGGCTGTAAACAAAAAGTAACTAATAACTAACATCTAGGAAGCATATAGATATATGAAACGAAAGTTTTAATTATCACTATCTTTATTTACTAAGGCCTATTTATATACATATATTATACAAATTTAAAATTTCTTATATTTATGAAATTATTTTAAACTATCTTTCTATTGTGCTACTGAAAATAAATGAGCGTTTTATAATTTGATATTAAATTACTCGAAACAATTTCTAAACTCATATATCAATTTGATATTTTGTCTCATATTTTGTGAAAATATCTAAAGTTTGCTTCATGAAACCTAAAAATTAATTTATATATTTTAAAAAGCCTCTTGAATTTATACCAGATAATAGGGTAATTATTTTGTTAAAATGGCGTCATTTTATTCTTGAGCGGATTTCTAGGTCGTCTGCAATAGATGGGGTGAGGTGAAATTCTATCTCGTTTCCCCTGGGTAATGCGGGTAGATTTGTCACCAGGATAATACAGCCTCACTGTTTGTGGCAATAGCATTTTAGATAAATATTATGCGGTTTAATCTCACTCTACACTCTACGTTCACTCAATGTGTATTCATTTTTTTTTGCTTATCCCTAGTACACGTGGTACAGGCCATGATAATTATGGTGGGTAGAAGTAGGCGAATGCTTTTAACTGTAAGTGGACCACATGTCTACACATGTGAAAAGCAGTTAGACTTTGCACTTAAAAATGTGCCAGGCCCCGTTTGGTTACTTCCACTTGCTGGTTGGGTTGGACTTTTGTAAGAATCGAGGGCCATTGGAATTTTTTTTTATCAGAAAAAAGAGCCCGATGCGGGAATCGAACCCGAGTCGTAGCGGTCGAAACCCAACGAAACCCTCCCCCTATGTGTATTAATCGCGAATTTAAATGCCACAATTCCTGTAATCTACGCTGTAAGTGTCAAATTATTTGTCAAACATAGCAGTTTTAATCTTCTCAGTTATGCCGGAAGAATATTGTTTATTTGTTAAGTTAACTGATTTTCCACGCCTTCTCATTGGACGAATGTGGCCATGTTTGTATATAAGAGAGGGTTGAAACGGAATGCCAGGAGTCGTGGTGTGGTGTTCGAGTGGAGACGCTTAAATGGTTCTCTGTGTGCTTGCATGGTGATCTCCTCACATACCCGTGAAACCCCGGTCCGCTCCTTATCAACGCTGCAAATAAAAGATAAGTACTGTTTTTATTTTATTTAACAAATCGTGATTTTTTTTATTTACCCCCTTTTTGTTTTTGGTGTTGTACTCTTGAGTGTACCTTTTTCTGTGTTTAAGTTACTCTTACTGTAGGCCCTAGTTTATTGCTTTTTGTGTGTTAACCCGTAACTTTAGTAACCTTTGTCATACGCACTATAATATAGGCCTAGAATATTGGCTTTAGTCACTGGACATGCGTCGGACTCAGAGGCTGTTGGGCCCTTCGCTACCTGGAGTATAAGAGCTCCATCTATGCTTCTTTCCTGTGGTGAATCTGTATAAGATCAGTGGTCTTAATAAAGCTGTATGTGTGTGAAAATATGCTTTAGAGGCTCTTGAATATAGCTTTAATTGTTGTAACTTTTCAATCGTATAAATGAAGATATTAAATTTCGTTTTAAAAACAAAAAACATTCGCTATTTTAGATATTTTTGTTAGTTAATATATTGAAAAAAATTATTTAAAACAGACGGATGAACATGCGAGATTTGCGGGACAAGAATGGAGCCGGGGCTACATCACCATATACTCTCATGTATGGGGCTGAAAGACGAACGGAGAAGTGCTCCTCAGTGAAATAGGCCTTGAGGGACTCTCTTTGGAGCTCCTGTTGAATGAAGTGGTGAGAAACAGAGCTGGAGCGTTTGCGTTGTTCAAATTTTGGAAGACGGCTGAAGAGAAAAGAAAGCTATATACATAATCTAATTGATGTAAATAATCATATGTAAATAATCTTTGTCAGGATTAGAATGACGAATCCTGTATGGGACTTTGATTCCACTAAAAGACTTGTTACTGCTGTTGTATATAGTCACAGTGTAGAAAATACTATACTATACCTACTACATATATCTCTGTATTCTTAGTTCTCTTCTCTTCAATTACTCTGTAAACTGGCGAATCCTTTATAGGACGAGAGGTCCTCAATAAAGGCTTTTGTTGTTGTTAAAAAAATATATATTGAAAAAAATCATTATCCAATTTTATTTATATATTTGGATATTCACTTATAAAATTTTCCCGGTTATCCCTTGAAAACTGGATTAAACGAGTTTTACTGTGTAAAAACATGTTTTCACATATATTTAATTATATATTAATAGCAAATGTTCCCGGCTTCGCCGGTTTTTACCCGAGTAAAAGTTTTTTTTTATATTTTTATATGCGTTTTAATATATTTTTGAAAACATTCATTGAATTTTAAATGAGATATTTTTCTTTAAATATATATGAATATTGATATGCCAAGTGTTTTTTACAACGTCATTCGAATATTATATTACTAAATGCTCAAATTAATTATTGAATTTATTATACTTAGAATACCTTTTGGTATTTTTACAATTTATAGATGTAATTTCACCAGATGCCGGGAGACGCGCTGCTTGCGAGAGAAAGTAGAAAATTTGCAAATAAAATTGCTACAAATATTAATTTCAAATCATTTTCAAACCAGAAACCTTCCCAGTAGTATAGTAAATAACTTCCTAAAGTTTCACGGCGATTGGATAATCTTACCTTTTAAAACCATTCATCGTGTAAATAAACTAACATTCATCGTGTAAACAAACTACGTGTAAAATTATTAACCAATCAAATTCGTTTATCGTCGCGACCAATGCTGCGCCAAGCGGTAAAAGGCTGGAACTAACGCTTCTCGGTTTTACATTTTAAAAAAAAGAACATTAACCCTTTTAGTTTTTTTGAATAGCCTATATGTTAAACTAAATCTTCAGCTACCTACATGCGAAATTTCATAATGATTGATTCTGTAGATTTTGCGCAACGCGATAACAAACATCGATTTTGGATTTCATTTTTATAGAGATAAAGGATGTTGTGTGTTGAGTGCTTATATATAAAAATATATTTAATCTATATTATTATCTATATTAATATTTTCAATCATATATAAGAATTATTATGTTTTCAAATAAGTTTAGAGGAAAGAAATCTGAACATTTTTTTACACACACTTGTATTATAATTTCCAAAACCTTTTATACGATGAAAATTTCGCACTCCAAAATCCGCTTTTTAACTATTACTTGATATGGTAAACGAAAGATATAGGACTGAAATCGTTGGAACTGTGATCATACTTGAATGGACCCGAGATTTCAGAATGGATTCTCATCTTCTTCAGGTCACAATATCCTCACTGACTTCACCATCCATCCCCATCTACCATCACTACAGGTCTTGGGATCTTTCCATCTTACTGATGGTCTACCCTGTCTTCTAACCATAGGTCTTGGTTATAGGATCTTCTCCTCTTACCTTTGGTCTCCCCGGTCATCTCACCATATGTCTTAGGTATCAGTCAGCGAATTTAATAGTTCAGTGATTCTGGCTATGTGTCCGACGCAAATCCTTTTACCATTATACATTGTGGATGTTACATATCTCTGACAACAGAATGTATTTTTTTTATCTCAGAATGTAGTCTATGTACAAGTTTACTTATTCCGCATATACGTTTATTAATTTTTGGGTCGCTAGTAAACCTTGATTTTTTTAAAGAGGTTATAAATTCTGACATAATAGTTTAGTGAATGTAAAATATAATTGTTTGCATAAGCAAACCAGAAAAACAAATACAGAAAACCTGCTATAAAGGCTGCTTAAGATGTAGAGGTAAATGGATGGATAGAACAGGTTGGTTAAGATTCGAGTTCAAATATTTGCCAAATGCAGGCTTTGTAGTATTTGTCACGTACATCAGTTTTCCGTTTTCAGATAGGTCCGAGGATGATAAAGAATGAACCTTGTAATCCTTATGATAGGAGAGAGAGTTTGGTTGTTTTTACTCATTAAGTGTAAAGTAGAATTTGTACAAGACCCGAGGGGGGGGGGCTGTGGATAATGAGAGAAATTTTCTCCAATATTTCAATCACTGAGGTGGAGACGGAAGAAGCCTGGTTGGAATGGTCTGATTTATCATTAAAAGATCCTCCTTTCCAATATCTAATATTAGCGTATTTCCATAGTACAGGGTGATCCAAAAGTCCCGCACAACTTTAAAAATTAATAACTCCGCGAATATTTGCGCTAGAGCAATGCGGTAAACACCATTGTGTTCAGAATGCAATGGGATTTTTTATGGCAAATATTGAAAATTTCGAAATTGATTTTAGTTACAATTTCATTCCCTAGATGGCGCTGTACCAGAATCAGAAATTCAGCGGCCAAATTGTTTGATTAATTGAAAAATATAACTGATCGACACGTATTTTTCCTTTTTGTATACCAGGAAAGAATCCTAATAATATCAAATCGTTAATTAATAAAGCACCATTTCGCCAAAAGTTAGAAGAAATGGTTAACGATTTTTAAATACAATCTGAGATATGTAAAATAGGTATATGCAAATTAAAACATGTAGCAAAAAATATTTATATTTTTGATAGAGTTTTGTCAAATATATTGAATGTTTGAAAAACATAGCTGAATTCAATACACGATTTTTTGAAATGTTAATATAGTACCAAAAATTATGATGGTACTACTAATAGGATTTCTTGCTATAAGGAATGTGTAATTTCTTGAATAATTGGCGACACTCGACTATTTAACTGGAAATTTGTCATGATCCAACAAATGAAATATAGATGGGAGTGACAAAATACATTTGTCGTACTTTATTCCAAATATCCTATGGGCTTGTCAAATGTTATCATTGTTTATTATACTGTACACGATTTTTAAAAATGTATCCCCTCAAATAAATATAATTTTTAAATCAACCTTTTGCGTTGAAAAACGTGGTAGTAAAATCATTTAGTATTTTTTTTTTTTGCCCAAAATTTCTAAAGGTGGGGGGTTACAGAGAATATTCCTTATGCTATTTCTTTTAATGAGCGAAAAGCGATAAATTAAACATAAGGGGTAAAATTGTGTGTACAGTGTTATTCGAGAAGTTATAACACTTTGGTCTGCACGACATAATATAAGATGTGAGCAAATGACAAACAAACAAAAATTACTGTTCACAAATAAAAAAGAGACAAGATATGAGGACAGAATTTATTTACCCATAACCCAACACAAAGAGTTTCAAAATATTGGTAGATAATATAATACATGGCAGCTTATATAGCACATGAGGTAACTTGTCTCTTGGCGGCCTTGTCTCTTGTATTAGATCACAATCCTTGCTCAATGTGGCGCCCTTCATTCTCAAACACCGCCTGTAGACGATAGATGACAGATTGGACAGCATTAAATAACATATCTGTTGAAATTGATGAAACGTGCCGTCTGATAGAAGCCTTCAACATGACCAATGTGGTAGGCCGGCATCGATAAACACGCGACTTAATGTACCCCCATAGCCAAAAATCGCAAGGCGTCAAGTCTGGTGATCTTGAAGGCCACTGGTGTATAAAGTGGCGACTTATCACACGATCTTCACCGAACGTATCCTTCAGCAATTGTTTGGCACCGCGGGAGATATGAGGAGGTCCTCCATCTTGCATGAATGTTATTTCGCTCAGTGCTTGTCTGTCCTGCAATATGGGGATAACCTTTTCTCTCAAAAGTTGAACATAACGTTCACCAGTTACAGAAACGGTTTTAAAAGTTCTTCCATTTATTTCTTCAAAGAAAAATGGCCCAATAATAAAAGAAGAAGTGAACCCACACCAAACTGTAACTCTGGGCTGATGAAGTGGCATTTCTGTAAAAATCCTAGGGTTTTCTGTTGCCCAAATGCGGCTGTTTTGAGTGTTGACCTCTCCATTTAGAGAAAAGTGAGCTTCATCTGTCCACAGAACATTCGACAGCCAGTTTTCATCAATATCAATTTGCCGGGAAACCCATGCAGCAAATTCTTGACGCTTCTCAAAATCGCCGACTTTTAGCTCGTGAAATCTTTGAATTTTGTACGGGTATTTTTTAAGAAAAATTCTTAGAGCTCTCCAAACTGTTCCATACGAAATCCCCGTTTGTCGAGAAACTTGTCGAGCACTTACTTCTCCATACGCGGATAACGTTTCAATAGCTTCAACATTCTGCGAAACCGTAACAGCCACTGACTTGCGTGTCGATGGTCTTCCACTCCGAGGTTTTGCTTCCAGAGGTCCAGTCTTCTCAAAATTTTTTATCATTCTCCTTAGAGAGTAGCAACTCATGGGTCCTTTACCTCTTCGAATACCTTTAAAGTTACGAAACGCTCGTAAAGCTTCAGTGGAAGATTCTGAATTGCAATAATAAAATTTCACCAAGAGTACTTTATCCTGTAGTGACGGCATCCCAGAGTAAAATAAATGATCAGGGATAGTTGAATTTTTCAAATGAATTAAAATAAACATAATCGATATATGGCTTCTGATGCCAACTGTGCGGACGTGTTTGGCATCGCTTGTCTCGTACCGCGAATGGGATTTAACTCTGCATATCACAATATAGTATTAAAAGTAACTCCTAAAGTTTACCAAATTTTAAGAAAAATGGGTAATGAGATAAACACCGATTTTGAGCGATGTTCTACACAAGAAGAATATTTGTAAGACAATGCCAAAATTGTTTTGAATTTAATACGAACCATAAAACAAAAGACTGCCAAAACATTAAAATATGTAAAATATGCGGTGTACAGGGTAGCCACAACTGTACTGAAGCGCCAAATTGTCACAATCGCTCTAAGCACCCTAAATTTAAAAACTTTTCTACAAACCATAAATCAAATTCAAGTGAATGCCCGATTTACAAATCACAAATAGACAAAATTATCCAAAGGACACAATATTCTCAAATATACGAGGGAAATGATGTAGCAAATACAATTTAAAGCTTAATCATAAATAGATTAATATCCTATATGATTGAAAATGTGAGATCTATTCAACAAAATGTAAGAAAAAGTTTTACTGCGATAAGTAAACTACAGGCCAACACTAGAGATGACCCACCTGACAAGGACGAGTGGGTAACACACTCGTTTCCAGACAGTCATGAACCGGGATCGAATCCCGCGTTAACATTTTGTTTGATATGTGAATATCCTTCACCTGACATTCTTTTGATTCAAGAACCATATGTTTTACATGAAAATGTTATTTATGATATGGACTCTCAAATTATATGTTCGAATAAAACTGGGGAAAAATATACGGCAACTATAATTTTAAATAAAAATATAAAGTTCAGCAAAGAGGAAAAATTCACAAATTCTTTTGTACAACAATATCTATTTCTACAGTTAAAGCAAAATTAATTATTTCTAATTTCTACATTCATCCGAATACATTTAACCCTGTTCATCAAACATTCATTAGAGATCTGCTCAAAACGTATATAAATCAACCTGTAATCCTTTGCGGTGATTTTAATTCAAGACATACTATATGGTTTGTTATAAACTCTAATGGATATAGATTACAACCTATTATAGACGAATGTAACCTCTTTATACATAACCTGAAAAAACACCCACCTGCCGCGGAGAGTAAGTATAATTGATCTCACAATCTCGAATAAACACTCACTAAGTTTAATAAACAACTGGCATACCTCTGATTTGACTAATATTTCCGACCATGTTGCTGTTAAATTTGATATCAGGTTAAAGAATGGTCATTTATTCAATAATCAAATTTCCACTTTGAAAAAAATGCGAATTGGGCAAATTTTTCTAATAACATATCATTACAAGAAACAAAAAACTGGGAATTGATATAAGCAGAGTGAAAGATGAGGAAGACATTGATGGGATAGTGAACGCACTCATGAATTTATTGAGAGAAGCAGCATATGAATCTTCAAAGGTTAAATCCCCCATTAATAAACATGTTTCCAGAATTGACTGGTGGACTAATGAACAGGAAATAATAAAAAATCATTTTCACTATATTAGAAACTAGTATTATCTTCATAAAACAATCAGTTACAATACATTTAAGTTGGTAAGAAACAAATACACTAATGCAATAAGAAAAGCTAAAAGAACTAACTGGCGAAACGTTATTGAAGAAAATTACACAGATAATCCATTTGGTAATGCTTATAAGTTCTTCAATAAATTAAGATCCTCAAATGTAAAGAATGGAATTCCCATAATTGACAATTCACCAGAATATCTAAAAGAGCAAACAATGACCATATTAATGGACGATTTAATTCCTGAAGACGATCCTAATTTGGACAATTTTCAACAACAAATAATTAGAAATTTTAAGCCACGAATGAATAATCCAAGCATAATTATTATCGAAGTAGAAGAACTAATGAATATCATTTCTAATTCTGATGTTTAAAAAGCTCCAGGTTTAGACAACATAAGTAACAATATTGTAGCGTAGAAATCAAGCCTTGAAATATCCTAAGATATAAAATAATTTATTGATGACGTCACAAGGACGAGTCGACAATTATTAACACGTCAGCAAAACTATCTACAGCTAGGGAATCTTAAGCAAGCAAGCAAAGAAATATTTTAAAGATGATTTCACAAATACAGAGTAATATATTTTTTTATAATCTGTTGAGTATTTTCATTGAATTATATTAAATTAAATAATAAAATATTTCTTCGCCACAATATGATCAAATGTGCTTACCCAAAAATTAAGCATATGTTATGCAAACTATTTAATATATGTATTCAAAAAGGGGTATTATCCGGAGAAATGGAAAATAGCAGCTCTAAAGATAATTCCTAAACCACATAAATCTAATTTAGAATCAACAAAAAGTTATCGACCTATCTCATTGATTTCAAATCTTTCAAAAATTTTCGAAAAAATTTTGAAAAATCGAATTTATGAATTTTATGAAAGTAATAATCTTTTGAGCTCCAGACAACATGGATTTGTCAAATCAAAATCAACGACAACGTGCTTGAATAAAATATTTACGATCGAGGATCAACAGCGATACGACTTGGATATTCCAGATATAATTGAAAATTTGATTAAATATAAAATTACACTATTGAAGAAAAATACTAACCAAACATTTCAAAGTTTCTTTCCCGCTAATATTCCGAATTATTTTCGGGCAAATTTCCACAACTCTCAATTTATTACAAATCACGGAAATTTTAGAAGCTTTTTAAAATTCATCAAAGCAGTGCAGGATTCAAGATGCTTCTGTGGATGTGAGGAACAAATTTCTATTCATCTGCTGCTAAATTGCCCCGTCTTCCAAGAGTATAGAGAGAGAAATAAGGATAACCCAGGCCCCTGGAGCGCAAGAAACGCCAACTGCCCGGGCTGTCCAGCTAACTTGTAGAAACCAGTTACTCTAGATTATATTTATATAGAGCCAATTGCAGAGCCGAACCAGCTGGTCAGGAAGTTCCATGCCTGCAGAGAACCCGGGAGTCCAGCCAACGAGACTGGGTCGAAGGAGGTCTTCCCAAGCAGCAGATCTGTCTTCATTCTGTGTTGCATGAAAGCAGGGCATTTGAATAGAAGGTGGTCCACAGTCTGTTGTTCCTCCATACAATGTGGGCAAGATGGGTCTTCCCCAGGACGCCAGAGAACCAAGTCTGCCCGAACATGGCCATGTCCTGTAAGTAAGGTGGTGGTGACTTCTCCAGGACAGACCTTAGGGAGGAATTGGAGCAGCCGGTCTGGAGTATGGGCTATTCTCCTCAGGTGTCTGTTGTAGTGGTCCTGGCAATAAACCTCCGTCCATGCGTCTAGGGCTGCCGCGCGTGAGTGGTTACGGGCCAGGCTTCTAGGCAGAATGGAAAATGATGGCTCTAAGATCAAAACGGCCGCGTTCTTAGCAGCTCTGTCTGCTCTTTCCTTTCCGTCGATGCCGCAGTGTCCCAGCACCCAACACAGATTTACGTTTTGGTTGGTGTTCAGTGCGAGAATAATCTTAGCTAATAATGTCGATCGAACTGGACCTGACGTACATATGGCTGACAGAGCTGATCTGCAGTCCGACGCGATAGTGATCGCATTTCTTGAATAACCTTCCTTCACCAGACGGACCGCCCAGCGGATTGCCAGAAGTTCAGCCTGGAAGGCTGTGCAGTCGGGATGGAGCCGTAAGAGAACGGGCTGCTGATCTTCTGATGAGGGAACAATTGCAGCGCCCACCCCAGCCTCATTTTTTGATCCGTCTGTGAATATTATAGGTGTTGTTATCTCCTCGATGTTTAGACTGAAAGACAATTGACGTCTATCTGGAGGGTATGGCAAAGAAGCAAGGCCTGGTCTAGATTCAAAATTTCCTTCATTGATTTCCTTCAGGAAGGCCGTACGAGACCTAACAATAATATCGAAAGGAGGGCTGCCGGTGATGGAGATGGCGGAGACTGTAGGTGTGTAAGGACCTCCTCTCAGTACACGTTTCGCAAAATTCCAGTGAAGGCTCCTAAGTTGCCTAATGCCTTCGCTGGAGAGAGCACGACCTCCCCATGCTGACGCTCGGTCCAGCTGAAAGGAATATTCCAAATTTACCCTGTATGGTGTGGGTGAGTCGTGGGATTATTGATCTGCATCTACGTGTGATCTTGCGTAGGTGGGCGACAAATCCGCGGGTCTGGTAAAACTCCACTCCTAAGATTGTGACGGTCTTCTTGATGTTTAAAGGTTGACCAAGGACTCTAAGCCCTGTCTCGGAGTTGGGGTGGACATTACGCCATTGGAACAGGCAAGCTTGAGTCTTAATGGGGTTTATATTAAGACCATTTATCGTGCACCAAGATGTCAACCTCTCCAAGAAGGTGTTAGTGGCAGAGACCGGCAGGCGACTACGAACCTGAGTCATAAGGGTGAAGTCGTCCGCGTAAGCTATTAATCGGCTATCTATGATGGAGGGAAGGGTGAAGATGGTCCGAGCAACTATGTTCCACAGGAAAGGACTTAGCGCTGAACCCTGGGGAGTGCCGAGTTGGGAGGACGTACATTCTGTTGCTGTCCAAGCTGAGTAAGAAACCGTCCAGTCTTCCAAAAAGCTTTTTACTAAACAGGTAATAGACTCTGAACAATTTAGACGTTCAAGATTTTGTATGATTGCCTGCCTCCAAACAGTGTCGAAGGCCTTACTGATGTCCGAGCTGATGACAAGAGTTTTCCTCCAGTGAGCTTGTCTTTCTTCAATTAATTGAGTGATACTCGCCAGTGCATCTTCCGCTGAACGACCATTTACGGTACCCAATACGGTTTTGTATTGATCTTCAAAGAACCATCCATGACGATCCGCGAGCCTCTGAAGTCGGGCCAGGATACATCTCTCAAATACTTTGGCCATAGTGTTCAATAAAGTAATAGGTCTGTATTTCTCCAGCTGAATGGTGGCTGAATTGGAGGATTTAGGCAGAAGTATGAGGCGGCCTTCTTTCCATTGACGGGGGAAGTGGCCCATACGAAGGCATTTGGTGAACAATTCGGCCAGCAGGAATTGCAAGGAAGGGCCGCCCAGGTCTAGGCATTTTGAACCAAGACCGTCAGGGCCCGGGGCTTTCCTTTTTCCACAGCGATGAATGGCTCGCAAAACTTCCCAGGGTTTGAATTCAGGTTCGTCTGAGTGAGCAGAAATTGCATTCCTTTGCGGGTGAGGTCTGGTGTCATGTAGGAAAAAGTGATTTTAACAGGGTCTGGCAAGTCTCATGAGGATTGTAAAGAGAGCCGTTATCATGTTTGAGAAGTGGCGGACCTCGGGGGGAGCCGCGGCCCCGGGCGATAAATCGATGTATGTCACTCCAGTATGCGGATGACACCTCCTTGCAGAGATTAAACCAGGATTTACTTTTAGCTTTCCGTATAGCCGCCTTCAGTCGATTATGGCACGCTCGGTATAAACCGCGGAAGAAATTCCTAATAGAACACCGGACTTTCTGACTATAACGGCGGAGGGAGATAACCAACCTTCTGATCCGACTCAGTTCGGGGGTCCACCACGGCTTTAACGGTCTTGTAGTATTGGAGCGTCTCCCCATGGAAGAGTCACAAGCTGATTGCAGGATGGAAGTCAGAAGGAGGACCACCCTGTCAATATCTTCTGGGCTAGAGGCCTCGTTTAATAAGGTAGTTACACCATCAAATTATAGGGGCATTGCCCTTATAAGCAACTTGTCAAAACATTTTACATCCATATTAAAAAATAGACTAAGTAATTGGATTGAAAATAGAAAACTCATAGCGGAAAACCAGGCATGATTCAGAAAGGGCTACTCGTGCAAAGACCATATCTTCACGCTTACGTCACTAATTCAAATGACATTAAACCGCAAAAGGAGGAAACTTTACACATTCTTTGTTGATCTTAAAAAGCGTTTGATACAGTTCCACATCTACTATTATGGAGAAAGCTTGCGCTTGTTGGTTTAAGTGGGCGCGATTTAACAAACTTATACAGAACTACTATGCTCAAATGATGGCAGCGGTCAGATGGAGCGGCTCTTTTACAGAATTTATCAAAATACAATCAGGTGTTCTTCAGGGTGAACCTCTTTCACCGTATTTATTTATTATTTTCAATAACGATCTGGTTGCTACGCTGGATGATTCTGACCTGCCAGGTATATACTTACCGGGCCATGGAACTATACACCTGCTCCTGTTCGCGGATGATATAGTCTTCCGTGGTGAATCCAAGATAAATATCCAAATAAAGATTAATTTAATAAAAAATATTTTGAGGAAAATAGTTTAACTCTGAACCAATTCCAGTCTAAAATCGTAGCGTTTCGAAATGGAGGCCGCTTGTCTAGATCTGACGTTTGGTTTTGGGGCCAACAACCTTTGACAGTTACCTCAAAATATACGTATCTTGGCTACCCCTTAACAATCAAGAATCCAACTGCTTACGTGGCGCAGCACTTTAAAAGCAAAGCATTGATTGCTACAAACGCAGTATGGAGAATACTATCTAAGTCAAGAACCATATCGTTCGGAGCAGTGATGAAATTACTTGACTCCATAGTTTTATCCACGTTATTATACTCGGCCCCACTGTGGGCGACGAATCAGATAGGAGTTGTAAACCAGATCCAGGATATTTTTCTTACGGCGATTTCTTGACCTTCGCAAATTTACACTCCGGGCTATATCTTACGAACAGAAACCGAAAGGATTTCCCTTGAATTAAACATTACGAAATTGATTATAAAGTTCTAGATACGGATTTTAAAAATGGACAGGACAAGATTACCTTATGTTTGCTTGTTTCAGCTCTAGGAAGTTTCAATTTTGGGAAAAGCGGGAAACAACTTTATTTATAACCTGAATAACATCATTGACTCTTGGGGTTTTTCTTTTCTTAAGAACTGTGAAGATTATATGGTTTTGCGAGGAGAAATGCCTAGAATAGTTCAAACCACAGTGGACCAGCTACTCCAATTGGACCGAGCTAAGATACAAAACTCAACTCATTGTATTCACTATCAATCTCTAAGTAGCTCCTTTATGACGGAGGACTACTTACTATCAAACCTCTCTTTGAAAATAGCCCGTCAAAGGATGCTATGGCTATTTTCCCCCGAGGATATCACGGGATTTTGGAACAGCGACCCTTTAAATTTCTACTTCTGCAATGCTGGCATCCAAAAAATTTGTTTCATTATCTATTCCATTGCCCATTCCTACAGGAAAAGAGACTGGAAATTCGCGAAATTTCGGGGCTAACTCACTATAATGAACAACATGTATATACAATTTTTACTACTCTCCAGCTGGATAAAACATTTGTTTATAAATATTTAAAATTTTTCAAGGCGATTGACAAAATGAGGGAAGAAGTGCTCAACTCCCCAGACAACGGCTGATTGCTCCACCTCCCCTCTAAATTGTTTTTCCTCCTCACTCATGTACATATATAACCTCTTAGGGGAATCCCCTTGTAAGACAATAGTGTCTTAATGAAGGTTTTTGTTGTTGTTGTTGTAATAGGGTAGTTACCTGGTGGAGAGAAGAGTTGATGAAGGATTTAAAGGTCTGTTCTTTACATGAGGATTCAACCCAGGAGGATTTTGTCTCGTTATTGACCATGTCTAGGAATGTAGTCCAGATAGGTATATGGTCAGTGAAGGCCATCTCATCTAATAAACCTCTAGTGACATGGATAGCCAGTGAGCTGGATGCCAGAGTTACATCTATAGAAGAAGATAAAGGCCCATTTGACCAGGTCGAGTCCACAGGAGGTCCCAAGAAATGAAGATCATTGAAGCTGGCGAACTCTTCAAGATTAGCACCCTGGAAGTCCAACCTCGCACCGATGCCCCAGGTAGGAGAGTGGGCGTTAGTGTCCATACCCAGGATCACTGGAAGAGACGCCCGTCTTATCGTATCTTCCAGAAGAGGGATGAAATCATCGGCAGCTCTAAGGCCGTGCCAATAGGCCGAGTGCACCACGATGATGCTCTGCTCTAGACATATGGCTATGGAGGTTATGGCGGTGTCTGGGGAGGTTAGAGGGATGGGATGAAGGTTGCTACATGCCACAATTCCCGAGGGGATGTAGGCGCCTGGGACAAAAAAAAAGCCTGAAACCCACGTGTGGGCCAGAAGAAGTTAGTTGAGAGTTCTTGCAGGAGCACGATGTCGGCCTGTGTCGAATTTGCCAAATTTGCAATTTCAAGAATGACAGTTGGTGATTTTTTAGCGTTCACCTGCAGGACACGCAATGGCCTAGACATTGTTTCCTGTTCGGGCTATTCTCTCTTTTACAAAGGGACAGGTAAATAATGTGGAAAAGTGGTTGTGGGAGCTCCAGATTTTTTTTTGCAGCGGCAGCAGCGGCTTTGGCTTGGCTCGACCGAGCATCGGATGCCCTCATGCTCTGCAGAGCCGCAGCGATAGCAGATTGGATGGGCAGCTGGACAGGCAGAAGCGCGGTGGCCGAAGCCACAGCAACGGAAGCATTGCTTTAAAGTATGACTGCGCTCATACCTGTGCACTAGACCCGCCACAGGAATACGTCCATGTTGACCGAGGATTTCGGCGACTTAGTTGTCCACTTCGATGAACACTGTACTAGTGCTGTGTGCCGCATTATTCGATCGATGGACTACCCTGATTTCACGCTTTTCCAGGAGTGACTGCACGGAGTGGTTGGAGCGGAAGCTCTCGCATATCTCATCGTCCCGCACCTCCCCGTCCACTCTGAAGAGGCAGTATCTTGGTAGGATAACCGGGCACTCGGGGCAGCTTAGGCCCGTTGGCAGGGAGGTCAGCCCAGTGGCCAGCTACTTTGCCATTTGGGTTGTTTTGGGGTGGAAAACCACCTCGCCGCTGGTGTTGATGGACGCCACCACGTGTTTGATGACGCTAGGGAAGGATGAATCTTTTGAATTTCCCTCAAAAATTCCCTTGGGTTGCTTTGGGGTTAGCCGACCTGACGACGACATGCGATTCGAAGGAAGGAGCCAGATTCACAAATGTGGATTTCGCTTTGGGTTTCGGAGGTGCAGGCTTTACCGGCTTGTCTTTCTCTGCCACAACCGAGGCGAAAGAGGTGGAGGGAATCGGGACGTTGGCTGTGGGATTGGGTCTTCCTAGACTGGCTCCCTTGAAGGCGTCCTTAAGAAGAAGTTCTGCCTCTTGGACGAGAGTCAGTATCAGTCCTTTGGTGGCCATCTGTATTTTTTCGGGGGAGTCCAGGCTGGTGTCGGCAATGATCGCTTCGAAGGTTTGGCACTCAAAGTTGAACAAGTTCGCCGTGCTGTTGAATTTAAATTGGTGATGGGAAGACGGGAGGAGGTCTTCGTCCTCAGAACGCGGCCGCTTGTTGGCCTGCTGACTTCCTCCACCACCGCCATCATACTGGTTCAGCTCCATAAATAAAAACTATCAAAAAGCAAATCTACTCCAAAGAGAGTAAAAAAAGGCAGACCAGACAAAGAACATTATTCCGTTAACGAGATGAGGTGTGTATGGTTATTGGTTCGGCCAACAACAAATATCCAATTTATATACACATATATTTTTACATAATGAGGTTTTGAAAAATGCAAATAATCTTCATCTATTTACATGCACAACAATTTATTTTACCATCACTACAGCATAAATCACTCTTGGTGAAATTTTTTTATTGCAATTCAGAATCTGCCACTGAAGCTTTACAAGCGTTTCGTACCTTTAACGGTATTCGAAGCGGTAAAGGACCCATGAGTTGCTACTCTCTAAGGCGAATGATAAAAACTTTGGAGAAGACTGGATCTCTGGAAGCAAAATCTCGGAGTGGAAGACCATCGACATGCAAGTCAGGGGTTGCTACGGTTTCGCAGAATGTTGAAGCTATTGAAACGTTATCCACGTATGGAGAAGTAAGTGCTCGACAAACGGGGATTTGGTATGGAACAGTTTGGAGAGCACTAAGAATTTGTCTTAAAAAATACCCGTAAAAAAATTCAAAGACTTCACGAGCTAAAAGTCGGCGATTTTGAGATGCGTCAAGAATTCGCTTCATGGGTTTTCCGGCAAATTGATATTGATGAAAACTGGCTGTTGAATGTTCTGTGGACAGATGAAGCTCAATTTTCTCTGAACGGAGAAGTTAACACTCAAAACAGCCGCATTTGGGCATCAGAAAACCCTAGGATTTTAACAGAAATGCCACTTCATCATCCCAGAGTTATAGTTTGGTGTGGGTTCACTTCTTCTTTTATTATTGGGCCATTTTTCTTCGAAGAAATAAATGGAAGAACATTTAAAACCGTTTCTGTAACTGGTGAACGTTATGTTCAACTTTTGAGAGAAAAGGTTATCCCCATATTGCAGGACAGACAAGCACTGAGCGAAATAACATTCATGCAAGATGGAGGACCTCCTCATATCTCCCGCGGTGCCAAACAATTGCTGAAGGATACGTTCGGTGAAGATCGTGTGATAAGTCGCCACTTTATACACCAGTGGCCTTCAAGATCACCAGACTTGACGCCTTGCGATTTTTGGATTTTGGGGTACATTAAGTCGCGTGTTTATCGATGTCGGCCTACCACATTGGTCATGTTGAAGGCTTCTATCAGACGGCACGTTTCATCAATTTCATCAGATATTTAATTTAATGCTGTCCATTCTGTCATCTATCGTCTGCAGGCGGTGTTTGAGAATGAAGGTCGCCACATTGAACAAGGATTCTGACCTAATACAAGAGAGAAGGCAGTTACCTCATGTGTTATAAAAGCTTCCATGTATTATATTATCTACCAATGTTTTGCAGCTCTTTGTGTTGGGTTATGGGTAAATAAATTCTGTCCTCATATCTTGTCTCTTTTTTATTTGTGAAAAGTAATTTTTGTTTGTTTGTCATTTGCTCACATCTTATATTATGTCGTGCAGACCAAAGTGTTATAACTTCTCGAATAACACTGTACACACAATTTTACCCCTTATGTTTAATTTATCGCTTTTCGCTCATTAAAAGAAATAGCATAAGGAATATTCTCAGTAACCCCCCACCTTTAGAAATTTTGGGCAAAAAAAAAATAACACAAAATGATTTTACTACCACGTTTTTCAACGCAAAAGGTTGATTTAAAAATTATATTTATTTAAGGGGATACATTTTAAAAAATCGTGTACAGTATAATAAACAATGATAACATTTTACAAGCCCATAGGATATTTGGAATAAAGTACGACAAATGTATTTTGTCACTCCCATCTATATTTCATTTGTTGGATCATGACAAATTTCCAGTTAAATAGTCGAGTGTCGCCAATTATTCAAGAAATTACACATTCCTTATAGCAAAAAATCCTATTAGTAGTACCATAATAATTTTTGGTACTATATTAACATTTCAAAAAATCGTGTATTGAATTCAGCTATGTTTTTCAAACATTCAATATATTTGACAAAACTCTATCAAAAATATAAATATTTTTTGCTACATGTTTTAATTTGCATATACCTATTTTACATATCTCAGATTGTATTTAAAAATCGTTAACCATTTCTTCTAACTTTTGGCGAAATGGTGCTTTATTAATTAACGATTTGATATTATTAGGATTCTTTCCTGGTATACAAAAAGGAAAAATACGTGTCGATCAGTTATATTTTTCAATTAATCAAACAATTTGGCCGCTGAATTTCTGATTCTGGTACAGCGCCATCTAGGGAATGAAATTGTAACTAAAATCAATTTCGAAATTTTCAATATTTGCCATAAAAAATCCCATTGCATTCTGAACACAATGGTGTTTACCGCATTGCTCTAGCGCAAATATTCGCGGAGTTATTAATTTTTAAAGTTGTGCGGGACTTTTGGATCACCCTGTACATATAAAAACCATATTTTATATCGATTTTGATATATTAAATTATTTAATTTCTTATTCAAAACATATAATATGCAAATAATTTGTAATTTCTACTTGAAACAACCCCTAGGTGAAAATGATCTATTTTCACGACGTTTCGGAGAATATATTTGTGAGTATTGTATAAACATAGATAAGCGGGGATATTCAAATATTTTATACCTTCTATATATGTTTATTTTGGTTTCAATCTTGATGCTATGCATCAAACCATCGTAAGAAATAAATAATTCCTTCTTTCCGAGATATACACTCATGGACAAAGCTTAAGGAAGTTGTACATTTTAGCATGTATATATCGGGATTCAGATAATAACTCGGAAATATATTTGATACATAGTAACCTTTATTGAAGACACACGAGATAATCAAGTGTGAACAAAATTGCCTCCGTCTCCTTAAAAAAAAAAAACAGACGACAGGCGACATCTAAGAATTTACACGCCCCTAAGTTTTGTCCATGGGTGTACTTTGAAAAAGATATATATAGATAAGATACAGTTCAGTGTGTCCAGCTTTTAAAGAAACTTCTAAATATTTTCAAATAATATTTCAGCCAATAAAATATCTGTAACCAAATAAATGTATTATGGGTATGTGCATTAAGTAAAACAATCCTCTATTTTAGAATTTATATGGAAATAAGGAATTTTCTTATTTTAGAAATTCATTTTGCCGTTATCTAATGATTTCAGATAGGTCCTGCCATCTATAGGAATTGAAAGCATTAAAGAACGAATGTTTCTTTTACACGTTAAACGAACTTCTAATTTCCATACTGCGATGAAAAATGTTGGGAAGGCTTGGCTAATCAGTTATGAATCCTCTCCGCGGTTTCGCCAATATAATCTATCAGACCGCTTTTTAGAGCTCCAATACTGTTTGGAGGTTTCTGCTTATATATGCGCCAATGAAGAGTGGAATCTTAGAAATTGTATTCAAGTAATTATGGACATGAGCTTTTAGGACAATAGAATTACTAATGAATATTTGCATCGAGAAATGCTCTTACGCAAACAATAAGAACTAGGTCAGTTATGTATAAATTAATTATAAGGCATTAACGCGCTATCTAAATTGGCGAAACTGCTGGGAGGGTTCACCACTGATGAGCCCCTCCAAATTTTTTTTTTCTTCGCAGTAAGAACAGTAGAAGTTTGTTTTATGTGTAAAAGAAACTATCGTGCTTCAATGCTCTTATATCTTATATGTCAATTTAGGTTCAAAATGATTTTCTAAACATAAGTGTTTTTCCAATGATGAAAAAAAGAGCGTAAATTATTTTATAAAAATTAGAATTTTAAAGGATATATAAAAGCCTATTTCTAAAAATGAGGTTTATTAAAAATATTTTAATTAAAGAATTTTCTAAATTTTTTGAAAATTTTAAGAATTTCAGATATTAAAGAGAAAATGTATATGATTCGAGATCAAATTAAGGAATCCCAGTTTATGATTAAGAAACTGTATTTATTACCTTTTATCACAATAAACCCGAAAGTTGGTCATGTCTCAGAAGTTTGATGAATTTTCTCGGATTGTCCTAAAAGTCCGGTTTATTGACTTGGATAGGCACATTTGTCGGTACCCTGCACAGGGCTGTGAACTTCGTGTTAGGAAACATCGGGTCGCGTGATATTTACAATATCGGTGGAATTCTTTCTAAGTGTTGGTGGATGGGTTTGAAATTTATTGGATGAAGGAACAAAGAAAATGAAACTAAACGAAAAAACATGGTGAAGGAAGACGAGTTTCTTTTATTGATGCATAGGTGCAAGCTGCATCAATAAAAGAAACTCGTCTTCCTTCACCATGTTTTTTTCGTTTAATTTCAAATCAGGAAGAATTATTCATCTATAAAGGTAATGAATGCACATTATTGGCACATCTTTTCAGCTTGTATTGCAGACGGCGACGCTGACACATTCCGCGCGACTTCCGCGTCACAGACATTGTCGTCGGACTTCCACAGAGCGTCCAATGCTCTATTCCGTTCAGTCGGGTCGCCGACTCCAACTTCGGGGTGCTTCGACCATCTAGTCTTGTCACACTTCCACTGAGCACTTAGATTCGTTTTGTTCCAGACCGTTTTCGAACTTCCTTCTTCAGGACTCCATCCTTTCGAACTGCTGTCACCAGAGTGTCTGTTCACCACGCCTGGCTTTTCGTCAGCTGACCCCTTCTTTGATCCCACCGTCCCCCTGGACCAATAGCACTTCCTTGTCTATCACCCACGTCGTCTTGGCTCTTGTGAAGAAAGAGTCAGATTTCACAATATATACACTTTTTAGGTATATGGCTCCTAACTCCAAAGTGTTATAAGAAATAAACCTGAAATATTTCTTATAGCCCTCATCGTATTTTTGTAGCCGTTTGGTCGTAAAGTTGAAACCAAAGTACATATCCAAATACTTAGATAATATATTCTGGCACTGAAAAAAAAATTACGAATGATTCTAATTATTATTATTTTATATATATATATATATATATATATATATATATATATATATATATATATATATATATATATATATATATATATATATATATTAAATATTATCTCCACAAGTATAACTCTTAAGTTTCGAGATAGAATGAAGCTTAGGTATTTAATGGCTATGGACCACTGTTCTATACGCATATAGGTTATGGATAGTGCAAAAGTATAACTGCTTTTCACATGTGTAGACATGTGGTGCACTTGCAGTAAAATCTGTCGCCAACTTCTTCCCACCATTATTATCATGGCCTGTACTAGGGATAAAAATACTGATATTATATTTATTTTACCGTATATGTTTGTTTTACAGTTTGTTAGGTAGAAAATATGGAAACCTTTTGGAAACCTCCATCCTTGAAATACTTCACAGATTCAAAGCAAATTTGTTCAACTCAATCCTGAGAATACTTAATCATGAATACTGATGATAGTTTAAACAACGAATACCTGATTCACATGGTAACTATACTGATTCATCCATTTCACCCTATATAATAATCCTTAATAACATGAAATAAATGTCTAATATCATACACTGGACTAGCCATGCCTATATTTATTAAAATCCAAAAACGAGCGAGTTGATCAAGCAGTTTTAGGACTGGCTTTTTAACGCTAAACAAATTCATAAAAAGCATGATTATATTATTTTAAAGCCAATATGTATATATTTTTATATTATTATTATATCTCTAGGGTTGGGTGTGTTACTTGAGGCTTTGGCTGCTTATAAAAATTCGTTATTTATAATATATTCATAAATTATATTTTATACATTTAGGTGTATCTAATATTTACTGAGTTTATTGAACGCAGTCGTATGTTTGAATTAAATAGTTAGATGATTTTGTTTCTGCGATAGTTCACGTTACCTCTCTTGGTATAGGAATTTATTAGAAAACGTTACATTTAGAAGGATAAATGGAATTTTTTATTTCTACATCAATTAAATATAACTAGAGACCAGTTAAAGGGTTATTGCCTTACAGAAAATATACAAAGTGAAATTAATCAGGTCTCCAGAGAAAAGTGCCTTTTCAAAACATTTTTATTCTCTAGCTTTCGGGCACGGACGCCCTTCTACAGGAGAAAACCTGGTCTAATTATAGGGTTTCTCCAGGTTTCTACTGTAGAAGGGCTTCCATGCCCGAAAGCTAGAGAACAATAAAAATGTTTTGAAAAGACACTTTCTCTGGAGACTTGATTAATTTTACTCAATATTGATGCATGGGATTATTTCATAGATAAAATATACTAATAGAGTGTAAAAATATAAATATATATATTTATTTTTACAAAAGGATACCATTGAGTTTTATTCCGACTGAGTAATGAGGTGATTCGATAGAACGACTGCGCAATGTAAACATGATAATGGAGAATACGTATTTTCAAGATAATAAATATTGAGCAGATAGACACAAAACACACGAGCGGACCTGTGTTCCCCTTTAATAGATAGTCTAAATGGAAGAACCAAAAATCATCCGAGTGGTGAGAATTATTGAAGAGAGCCAACACCTAGCCATAACTAGGGCTTCCAATCCAGGTACATATTTTCAATCCCGGGATTCGGGATTGCTTTTTTCTCAATCCCGGGATCCCGGGATATCCCGGGATTGAAAAACATTTTCGTCTTTCAATGCCAAGAGGTATATCGTTTCGTTCGTTATATTTTTAATTTTTTCTTTTATATAGTGCCAATGACGTGGCACTTACTTCGATGAAAACAACCTGAAAGCCATATATTTTGCGCCTGCTTATGAACTAAACCATTGTTTTTGGGTTACAGTTTGAAATTATCTGTCAATTACTGTACACACATCTGGAAAAAATTACTGTTCTTGGAATTCTTAGACCACATCTCTTAATGCAGTGTCGGGCAGTAATCCATTCAAAGTAATACATTGCCTTGTAATTACGATTACTTTGCAATGCATTACTTTTCAAAAAAAATATTTGCATTAGAATGTAAACATAATTACTCGTAATTCTATATACAGAGGGTGTTCACACTTATAGGAAACAAGTTTTATTATAAAATATTAAAATTAACACCATATTTGAATTTTTTAAATGTTCTATTTGAAAGCCTTTTTGTTTATTTACAGAACGGCACCTGATTTTCCACGATAGCAGACACTTTCTGATCATGGTCATACTAAAAAAATCCCATTCTTCCTTTACTACTTTCCAGAGACCATCAATTGTCCTAGGGTGTCTCTTTACAAGTACTCTTTTAAGGCATCCAAAAATGCAAAAATCCATCGGTGCTAAAATCAGGAGATTTTACAGGGGTTCTGTTCTTTGGAATAGTGTTGATTCCTGTTCTTTGCCTTAGATCTTCCAAATAAGCTTGGGTTGAAGATGAGGTATGACTTGGGGCGTTATCATGGTGAAACCAGACTTCGCTACTCTGTTTTCCATAGATAGAGGGAATATCATTCAAAAATATAGGTTCTAAAATGTTATTTTGATAGTACTCGGAGTTTATTTTGGCATTTCGTTAAACTTTTCTTATTTTTAATTTTCCTTCATATGATATACCGCATGCCACCATAAATCCATTGGGGTAACTTTCGGCACATTCCTTCAACCAAATTGGCCTAGATTTTTCCACCCTTTTTTGATAGTATATAGCTCTTTTTTTGTCGCAAACGGTTATATATACCCATGCTTTGTCATATGTAACAATAAATTTCCATCTATCAGCAGCCAAGAAATTTTCATGAAAATATCTGCTGATAGTGTGTCGCTGACGAATATGGCTCTGAAACAATTTGTGAACCGCATGTTCTTTTGTAGCTTTTAGGCCTAAATCTTTATTTATTATTTTATTTATTGTTGACACTAATGTTCCTATTAATTTGGCTATATCTCTTTGTGTCATAGGATTTTATTTTGTAATATATTTTTTCACTTTTTTGACAGTCGCAGGAGTTCTCACAGATATAGGGGGTGATAATTTTTTGTCCATTTCTCCGTAGGTGCTTTGAATAAAAACTTGATATTTTTGTAGTGAATAATATTATAAATACGTTTTTTAGAAATGTTGATATCATCTTGTTTGCATATTTTATATATACCCAAATAGGTAAGATTAACTCTGGAAAGTGGTAAAGGAAGAATGGGATCTTTTGAGTATGACCATGATCAGAAAGTGTCTGCTATCGTGGAAAATCAGGTGCCGTTCTGTAAATAAACAAAAAGGCTTTCGAATAGAACATTTGAAAAAGTTCAAATATGGTGTTAATTTTTAATATTTCATAATAAAACTTGTTTCCTATAAGTGTGAACACCCTCTGTATAATGATAGCACACAATTGCGATTAAAATTACTTGTAATTGTAATTATAGCAAATGTAATCATGATTATTTGCTATTGTGATTATAGAAATGGAATCATTATTGCATTTTGCCCAACTATGTATTAATGTTTAGAAAGAAGACAGCACCGTTTTAAAACCACGATTTACTTTCTTTTAAGGATAAAAATTCAATTTCGAGAAAGGTTTGAGCGTAGGAAAGATAATTTGTCAAGAGTGACAAAAAAGCTAGCGAGGGTTTCACAAAATGAACAGCAGAGTAGTGCGTTCATGATTACCGGAGTACCAGAGTACAGGATGGAGAGTATAAACATAGATTAAAAAATTATATATATAAAACAATTTGGAGCCCAGATAAGAGGTTAGTCCATGTTACACGCAGGTCCGCCACAAAAAATAAAGGGATGCCGCTACTATCTAAAAAGCCACTATTTGCATGTCAACAAAAACCGGGGCCCCCTCCATGTATACTGCTGCATACTCCCAATCTAGAGGCTGCCATTTTGGAAAGATCTTGAAGAATAAACCTTCGTTATTAGTGCATGAAAATAATTTCAAATCTCTCAGAAAAATAAAAGACCCGAAATGCAGCTGTATAAACAAAACGTCAAAAGTGTGCTATCTCATCATCTGTTTGATTACCAAAATTCTAGATAAGAAAAAAATATTTTTGCGCTGGTTTTCATGCACAAACCAGTAATCCCGGGATTTTTCGAGCAGAATCCCGGGATTTCGGGATCATTATTTGGCTCCGGGATCCCGGGATTGGAGGCCCTAGCCATAACCCACTAGGAAAAATAACTTACTTGAAGAAGAGATTCGGGCATTTTTATTAATATATTTTAGGATTTTGTCGTCGCACGCGCGCGCACTTCATAAGGGATTTATTTAGGATTTTATAAATAATATTTATTATATGCAATATTAGATAGAATGTTTTTCATCTTTAACTTGAATTTTTTGCTTTAAGGTAGTAGAAAGACGCGTAGGTGAGGCTTTAATCTCTCAATTTTCTTCGAGCTGAATTTTCAAAAGACAGGATGGCATCAATAGCATCGAAAATAACTGACATATTATATTTTGCAATTTAAACATTTTCCTGAAGTTGAACCTCAAAAATTAGAATGGTCTAGCTATTTTATAGAATATTCGAGATGCATTATAGACGCTACTCTAGACGTGCTCTAGGATCTTAGACTGTCTAGAAGACAGTCTGGCAGAGCCTACAATTAAGAAGGAATTCCTCCAGTGGTGTTCAGACAACTTGCTATTGTGTCGCGACAGCAGAGTGACAATCCCCGCCCACACGTCGCGGTATAAGTACCATCCTCGAGTGGGACTGGTATCACTCGAAAGGCTCTACTCCTGGTGAGTACCTGATCCTCTCCTCTAGGACCTCGTCTCTAGAACGTGGAGCGTGAACGAATTGTCTTTTCAACGAAAAACGTATTCAGGATAGAGTTCTGTTAATCCTCCCAATAATATATTTTCTATTATTTAAAAATTCCTAATATTTTATTTTTTGATTGATTTTCAATTTTATGAGTTCTTGATCCTCTCCTCTAGGACCGATTACTGTGAAGAACATGGAGCCTGTACGAAATGTCTTTATAACTAAAGCGTATTCAGGATAAAGTTCTGTTAATTCTAGCAATAATATATATTTTTATTATTTTATAAATCCTTTAATTTTATTTTTTGCTTGATTTTTAATTTATTGAAGTTTTGATAAGGTAACCGTAACACATGCAAAGTTTACATTTCTGCGATTCAGATGTCAATATCGATATTTTTCCTATCACTAACAGGATTACTATAGAATGTGACATGATATGAATAAAGGTATGAATACGTGAAGTTTATTTTATTTAGAGAGCGTATTACTAGCTTTGAACCTCACATAATATACGATAACCTAATTTTTTAAAAAATGCCTCGCCTTCACATAATTCTTCTCTATTGTGTTTTCAGTGATCATTAAAACTGACTTTATAAATTAAAAATAATCACATCTTAATGATATATTCACTTATCGTCAATTCGTATGATGCTTTCATAGTTTGCTTTAATTATCTTAACAAGCGCTTCACGATTATTTGCATGCCAACATTTTGAAAGAGCCATACTGTTCTTCTCTATATCATCACTATTATAATTAAGATAGACATGTACTGCAAAGTGAAAAATATATTTCTGAATTCGAACTCTTGAGTATATTAGTTTCTAAACAAAATTTTAAATTTCATCTTAGCTCTATCGCTCCTCCCCTTATCCCGAAAAAAAATGTTTAAACGATGGCATTTGTACATTTTAAATACCGGATAGCGAATTGTGAATGTAATAAGTTTTAAAACCTCAGTTAGCATCGATAACCTATGTCTGAACCTTTATTGCTATAGATAGAGTTTTTTTTATAGAGAAATGGTGAGGTTTTTCTTCCATTGCGGTTGAATATTGCACAACATATGCTATAAAATACTCAATCAAGTATTCCCCAAAAAGGTTTCTCCACAAATTTATTAGTAATTGCAAGCTTTCAAGTTGACAAGAATGTTCGATTTGTAGAAGATTATTTCATCTCGAAAGGTTGCGAATATTAATAAAGCTGTGGGTCGGTGGAAGGCTGGTTAAATCGTTTGGTTTTCGACCACTACGACCCGGGTTCGATTCCCGCATTAGAAACTTTTTTTCTGTTTAAAAAAAAATGCTCCGATGGCTCCCGATTCTTGCAAAAGACCAACCCCACCAGCGAGTGCAAGTAACCAAACGGGGCTCTTGCACATTTATAAGTGCAATGTCGAACTGCTTTTCACATGTGTAGACATGTGGTGCGCTTAGGTAAAAGCAGTCGCTAACTACCCACCATGATTACCATGGCCTGTACCACGTGTACTATGGATAAGCAAAAAAAAAAAATAGTTAAAGAAACCTTTTGTTTAATACTTTATTAAGTATTTTGAAATTGGTTCGTGTATATTTGTACGAAATATATGCATATTCAATAACTTGAAGAACACTCATAGATCTTATATAATGTGATGCATTAGTGCAGTATTTCTTATAAGAAATTGAAACTATTAATATATCATTCCAATAAGGAAAGTAGAAAATTGTTTAATAACAAATGGAATCATATACGTCTGTAATAGCCATACCTCTTGATATAAAAATTAAACTATTAGAGCTAATTTTTCTTTTCATCTTCCTAATGACTTTGTTGCGCAGGTAAAATATCAGAAATGCCTGGCTTATTAATGTGGATTCGCCAGTTTATTCTACTAACAAACAGTATATTGGGCAATTCTTTTCGTCCATCCAGCACTCTAGAGAAATTCTTGATTGATATATTTAATGAAATTATGGGCGTAAGCATTGAGTACAGCTGAAAAATCTAAATATATAAATTAATATTGTCTACTGAATAGCCATGCTTGATTCAAGTATTTGTAAATATTTTATTGCCCTCATTAAGTACCCTAATCATGTATTCCCTCACAGAGCCGTATATAAAAGCAGAATAGTCATAACAATGCTAGATTATTTATTCAACTGACGAAATACCTGAGAGTTTACTACTGATGCGAATTATTCTCTCAATATTTTCATCGCAGTAAGAACACTGGATGGTTGCTTAAATTTGAAAAATGGAAATTCATATTGATTGCTTTATTTCTTGTGTATAGATGGCATGTATTACCTTGTGATAGTTATTTTAAAAAATATTAAAATAAGTTTAAAAGTACTCTTCCTAAATCCAATGGCAATGTCTCATAATACAGGATCATATCCAAAAATTAACGCGCTTAAGGGATGTCAGACATTAGCCACAGTTCACAAAACCAGAACTACAAACACTGAAAAGTATAGATCTTAGAATTTTTGTAGGTTATTTCGCGAATTATGCCATTAAAACAGCTTGTTTTACTATTTAGGTTAATATTTTTGCTTATAGAAGGGCCACTAATCCTGAAGGTGAAAGATAATATATGAAATTTCAAAATAAACTCATTCCTGTATGACCTATGCTGATTTTATATATAACACAAGTCTACAAAAAAGACTTATTTTTGCCGGAGAAAACCTGATGTTGATTCTAATGCAACTTTTCATGCTGAATTCAAAAATGAAATCAGAAGTTTTCCATCACCCATAGTTCTTGCGGGATAACCATTTTTTCTATAAATTGGTATATACAGTAATAATGCAGAAATATTTACGTAAGCATTTTTTACGTAAACATCATTACATTAACCTTTAGGCTCTAGGTTAAAAGGCTGGAATCTGCGGCATAAAGGCACAAAAGTATGCTTTTTTCTCAAGCGTCAAGGTGAATTTCAATGCTTTTTTTTTCACAAGAGAATGATTCAGTATATTGCAATGATGTTGCAATGGAAGCGCTTGGTCATGACCATGATACAGATGAGTGGCGTTTATTCGTTGATTCTTCAAAAATTAGTTTGAAAGCTGTTCTCCTTCACAACGGAAATAAGTTCCCATCAGTGCCAATAACACATGCATCTAACATGAAAGAGACTTACGAAAACATGAGACTGCTTTTGAAAAATATAGAATATTAAAGATACGGTTGGAAAATATGCAGCGATTTGAAAGTCATTGCTCTCTTCCGTGGATTACAGCTTGAATATACAAAATTTTGTTGTTTTCTGTGTGAGTGGGATGGCAGAGATAGGGAAAGGCATTACATTAAAAAAGATGGCCAAACCGTGATATCTTTACTTCATGACATAAAAATATTATAAATCCTCCCCTGATCGATTCAGAAAAAAATTACTTACCACCATTACATTTTAAACTGGGATTAATGAAGAACCTTGTGAAGGCAATGGATCGAAATACCAGTGGATTTGCCTACTTAAAACAAAAATGCTTTAGCATAAGTGATGCGAAAATTAAATAAGGTATTTTCGTTCGACCTCAGATTCGAGAATTTCTGCTGGATGGAAATTTTCAAAATAGTTTGAATGAAGTTGAAGCAGCAGCATGGAATTCCTTTAGAAACGTTTTCAAGAACTTCTTAGGAAGTGTCAAGGTTGAAAATTACCGAGACATTGTTAATGATCTGTTGCTTTCCTACAAGGCACTGGGATGTAACATGTCTCTCAAGATCCATTTCCTGCATTCACATCTGGATTTCTTTCCAGACAATCTTGGTGCAATCAGCGATGAGCATGGTGAGTGGTTTCATCAAGATATATCAAGCCTTGAGAAGCGGGTACCAATGTAAATGGAGTCCCGGGATGCTTGCTGACTACTGCTGGACACTCAAGAGGGATGTACCACAAGAAAAGTATAGAAGAAAACTGCCTCTCAATAAAATAAATATATTTCGTTCATATAGGCCTATATATTAAAAACATTTCCAAATTTCAAGTAGGTGTATCTCAAAAATCTTGCGTGATAGAAAAACACTAATGGTATATTTGTAATCAGCACAAAGAATTAAATTTAGATAAAATGCCGGTTTTTTTTTTGGGACAAAGAAAAATAATTTTTGATAAACCAGTGTAATGTAATAAGGTTTATGCAAAAATGCTTACGTAATATTTTTTTTGCCTTTTTTGCTGTATTTATCCCAATACCAAAAAAAGGCTGTCACGCAAAAACCATGGGTGATGGAAAATTTCTGATTAGATTTATGAGGTCAGCATGTTACACTAGAAACACCATCAGGTTCTCTTGGGCAAAAATGTTGTAGACCAGTGTAATTTGAGAGAAACAAGAGATTAATTTATTGAATACTAGCGGATGTGTACCCGGCTTCGCCCGGGTTTTATCCGAGTGAAAGTTTGCCTAACGAATATTATTGATAATAATATTCGGGAACACACAGAATATTATGATAATAATGATAATTATATTCGTTACGTCATATATTTATATTGATACGTGCTGTAAATATTTCATAATTATTATTTTCATCTTTAACTTTTCATAGAATATTATTTCAATAATCATCATCACTTGACATTGTTTACATGCGTACTTTGTAAAATGGCTGAAGTGAGTTAAAAATAAAAAGCTAACAAGACATACATTTTTGATTATTTCTTTCTTTTACATTAAAAAATAGCGACAAAAGAAAAACTACATACATCCGCAACATATTTGGCGCAGCTCGACAAGGATACGAAAGAAAATTAAAAAGGTAAATTTTTAATCAAAAGATCATATATTTCAAATTTAAATAACTCACTTAGAGACATCTTTATTGTTATAATGGCAAATTTACATAGATTTGAAAAATATTCTGGCAGTAAGAATAACATAAAGATTGAAAGTTGGATTAAGTTGTATGAAGTAGAAAATTTAAAGGCAAATGATGAAGAAAAAATACACAATCTTATCTACTATTTAGCAGATGAAGCCTTAGAATTTTTTGCTGATGAAATTCTTACAAATGCACATATAAAGAAATGGGAAACTGTAAAAGATAAACTCATTGCCAGATTTAAGCCTTGCATATATAGTCCCATTGTATTAGCATCTAGCAGAAAGCTCCTTGCAAGTGAAACAGTGGAGACTTATTTTAAAGAAAAAATGGACTTACTGAATCAAACATCCTTGAAAAAGGAAGAGAAAATACAACTACTAACAGATGGGCTACCTTTGAATTGGAGGGATGTGTTTGCAGCAGCACAACCTGCAGATCCAACCAAATGGATACAAGTTGCACTTTCTGTTGAGCATAACAGGCAACAAAGTAAACTAAGAAATTTGTTTAAACCCAAAGTATGCACTCTATCTCAACAGGAAAGATCAGCTTCAAATTGCCCATTTTTTGGCCCAATTTGCATAAAGAAAAGAATTAAAGTGAAACATTGGTTGAATGAATGTCCTGATTATGACCCAAATTATAAAACAGAGAGATCATCTAAAAATACACAACCAAAGCAATCCATTACAACAGTCACAGAATCAACCACAAGTAATGAAACAAACAAAGTAACTTGCTTATCAACTCATAATCCTCCTAATAAATTGATAGACTTTAAAATTTGTGTCAACAAACATCCTTTACAAGCCTTCATGGACACAGGTGCTACCATATCTTTAATAAATCAAAATTTAATGAAAAGTTTGAATTTACATCCTTTAATAGATTCTCCCATGCAAATTAAACAAGCTAACTCATTAACCAACACTTTGGGATATGTTCATGTAGACTTGCAAATTCATAATAAAACTAGAAAGGTCAAACTCCATGTAATACCTAATTTAAAATTCCAGCTACTCATTGGCTTGGATATTGCAGAAGACTTTGAACTTATTGTTGACACTAAAGATAAAACAGTCTACACTAAGCAATCAGCAGAAATGGCACTTGTTTGCACAACCTGTAATCAGTTGCAACAACAACAACAAAACCAGATCCAACAGCAACAACTACAGAACCAGATCCAACAGCAACAACAACAGAACCAGATCCAACAGCAACAACAACAGAACCAGATTCAACAACAACAACAGCAGCAACAACAGAACCAGCTCCAACAACAGCAACAAAACCAGGTCCAACAGCAACAAAACCAGATCCAGCAACAACAGCAGCATCAGCTCCAGCAACAACACCAGATGCAACAGCAGCAGAGACAACAACATCAAAGACAGGCAGATCTCAGCTTCATTGAAGACCCTCAAGATCATCAAAACACAGTGATGGTCAAGAAGAGAGGACTACTCAGGGCTGTGGTGCCTGCTTCTTTTAAAGAACATGTTCTGAAGGAATATCATGATAACATGAGTCACCCATCCATGAACAAAACAGTCAAATTAATAGTTCCTTTATTTTGGTGGTCAGACATGGTACAGGAAATTAAATCTTATGTGAGATCATGCAAGACATGTCAACTGACCAAATCATCTAACCAACCAACTCTAGGACAACTAATAATTCCAGACACAGAACTACAACCAGCTCAAGTAATAAGTGCAGATACAATAGTTATGGGAACAGCAGCTGAAAAGACAAAGCACAAGTACATCCAAGTGTTCATTGATCATCTTACAAGATATGTTTGGGCATTTCCCACTATCAAAAACACAGCTCAAGCAACGCTACAATGTTTCAACAGAATCCTTCAAGTCTCGCTACCCATAAAACATATTATCACTGACAATGGAAAGAACTTTAATTCCAAGGAATTCAAAAGGTGTTTGAAAGTTCATAACATCAAACAAACTTTCACCACACCATACCACCCCCAGAGTAATGGAATGTGCGAAAAGGTTAACGGAACAATCATGACCAAATTAAGAACGGCCTTGCTTGATAAACCGAAGGTGAAATGAGCACACTTTTGCCCAAGGTCATTACTGACTACAACAACACCCCTCATGACGTAACAGGTTTTCCGCCATCTTTTCTACTTTTTGGTTACAATGTGCAGCCACAATTTGCTGATAACCCCTCAACCTCGGTAGAAGATGCTAGAAAACTGGCTATAAAAAGAACTCAACATCATCGTGAGATTTCCAAAAGGAGACATGATTCAAGACATCCCGACATTGAATTTAAAGTTGGAGACCTCGTTCTTAAAAGAATTCTCTACAATGATCCGAAGTTAATTAAAACAGCTCCCAAATACGAATGACCATTCCAAGTTTTGAGAAGATTGTCTAAAGTGACTTACGAACTCTCTACAACGGATCAAGACAACCCACCAAGAAATCCCACAGGAGATCCTATAAAGGCTCACATCTCTCAATTAAAGTCATTTATTCTCCGTGAATAAATGCATCAAAGCGGGGGTAAATGATACGTGCTGTAAATATTTCATAATTATTATTTTCATCTTTAACTTTTCATAGAATATTATTTCAATAATCATCATCACTTGACATTGTTTACATGCGTACTTTGTAAAATGGCTGAAGTGAGTTAAAAATAAAAAGCTAACAAGACATACATTTTTGATTATTTCTTTCTTTTACATTAAAAAATAGCGACAAAAGAAAAACTACATACATCCGCAACAATATAATATAGCGGATGTACCCGGCTTCGCCCAGGTTTTTCTCGAGGGAATGTTTGTAGTCTAATAATAAGAAAATATACTACACCTAAAAACTATCAGAGAAAAGAGAAACCACGGAAGGTGAACAGAAAAATGCTTACAATGGATGTATATGTTTACGATATCAAGTTAAATAAAAACAAAGATAAAATTTGCATATGTTGGTCACTATAAATTTGTATATTTGTTAGGCGAAATTAGAAACATGATAAAACAATATGAATATTTTTTAGATTGAGATTATTAGCTCGTATGTAAAAAAATTAACTCTGTTGAAATTTAATTTTGTATTTATATATAAATAAAAATAACTCTGTTGATTTTTTTTTGTATTTAATCGATAACAGCGAAGTTACGCATGTTAAAGTTAGAAAAAAATATTTTGATGTTAAGCAAAACCTGCTCCATCTCGTTTTACATAAATTTTGAAAATTTGGTCGAAATTGATGCTTTGTAACGAAAGTTTTTAGCGAACACCACTTATGAAATTTCCATTTTATTAATATAGATTCAATAATGCCAAAGGCGCATTTTGTATTATTGAGAAAATTATTTTGGTTAAACCACATATTTCAATGTAATAGGCTAACGTTTCCTTGTGACTACAGTGTTATTTACAGTGATAGCATGACCAAAAATGATTATGAAAGTAAATTGTTCCAATCCTTGACAGTAAGTACCAGGATCTGTGTAGGTTCTGACTATCCTAGTTGCCACAGCTACGGGCACTTGGTCCATGGGCTACCCTGCTGGTTCGAGATATGTCGTCCCCAGAGTTACACCGGTACGTATCAATCCCCTACCTAGCTCTGCTTGTAACTCATAGCTTATTTCATTAATACGTTATTTTGAATAGATTTCGCAATTTGTTATTTTATTGGTTTAAATATTTATTAATTGATATATACCGAGGCGTAGGAAAACATGATTTTGAATTTAAACGCTTTTTATTTATATTAGAATTAGTATCAGTTATACAAGGGTTTTAGATTTTTAATTTATGATTGTATTTACATCTTTAACTCAATACATACTCAAAATAAAGCATTTTAAAGGATTTTAAAGGATTGAGAGATATTTTTGCATATAAAAACGAATAAATTTAAAAATAAAATATCCGTATAAAAGAAATTTGAATTACGAGAGATTTGACCTTTAGAATGATCAAATGAATAGATTACGCGACAATACCCTTACCTGCTTAATATTTATTCTGGGACGCGATGGCTGGCGAATTGCAGTCCCGTTCCAGTTGGTGGTGGCTTGGCGAGATAGCTCAGGAGGAGGTCGGCGCTTATTCATCAAAAAAGGCGAATGCTTCTTTCGTTTTCCTCTGCTCAAAGTTGATCAACTTGTTCGCAACGATTTCATCCCAATTCTGAATTTTCTGAGAAGAATTTGCATCACCGACGCCGTTTATAATAAAAAAAAATTACATGATTGGCCATTGTATTAAATTTAATAGAATGCTTTTCTTCTTTTAAGCCATCATCTGTGGATAGATGACGTTCGTTTTATGTACTTGATGGAAGTATCATAACCCTGCTCCTCGTCATATGGCCATCCGCCAAAACCGATTGGAAACAACCATCCTCTCTATCTCCAACGCCCCAAAACGCGGAACTCACCATGCGCGTTGCCGTACGGCCGATAGAGAGATTTATATATATACATATATATAAACAAAATATATTACACCATTTAACAGTTATTACATTACAATTAAAATTTCAATTGATACATAAATTATCTGATTCATCTGAGAGGGGTTGTTTCATCAGTGGTAAATCTTTATATAGAATAAACATCGCTGTGCAGTATATAAGGCTGCAAAGATAATATTAATAACATATATCGTAAGAAAAATAAATATCAAAAATAATATAAAGATATATCAGGCTTCTTAGATGAGAAAATGTATTTACCTTTGTTAATACCCTGATATTTTATTATTCATTTTTAAGCTTTTTGAGTATGCTATTATTTATACTGTGGAGCACTCTATAACAACAACAAAACAAAAATAGCCACTTAATCAAAATTTCGTACAAAATGAAACTTTAATAACGAGATATACTTCGTTGAATACAAAAATGGTTTCATTTCTCAATCAATTTCGATAATAGTTTATACCATCTTTTATAGATAAAATAACCTTGAACACTCTTAATAATAATAAACGGAGGAAAGAGGTTTTTTTAAGGTGTGTGAGAAAATATCAGGATTCCGGGGATGTTTCTTTTCCCTGGAACCCTATCCTTGAAACCTGATATTTTCACAATATTGATACAAGGGATTATATTATTGGATTGTGAACTCAAGAAGGCGCGTGATTTAAGATAAAGGGAGATCCTATAATAGTTAGGTGTTCGGTGTTCAGCAGGTAGAAGAAGTTGGGACCTATCACAAGCCTGAACCACAGGTCATCGTCCTTGAGAGCCAGGAGCCAGGACTCGGTCGTCCCCAGACCAGAATCGCACCTCCAAGTCTCATCCTGGTCCAGCAAGCTCCAGTAGACAACAAGCCAGTACAGATTCAAGCCTATCTGGTGTTTCTACAGAACTCTGGTATCCAGAACATACCATCCCAGAACATCTCTACGCCTGCCTCTCTTCAGGAGAAGTCTAACAACCGCACTGAGAGTAACAGCCGAATGGAAGACATCACCAAGACTTCGTTCCTCATCGTATTCACCGCCCCGAAATCATCACCTTGAGAGCATCTTCCATTTATTCCTTACTGCCGTTTTATAGAGCTGTTCAATAGCAAACACACTACTGGAAATAACATATAAATGTATAAATAAATATATAAATTTGGCTTTATTCCTTTTTGTGTCTCACATTTATTCCCAACCACATCTGACAAACAAGAATCATTATGAATAATTGTTTAATTTACTTAGAATTTTTAATGAAACTTATTCCCAGAAAATATATTGTTTTTATTAAACAGTAGCGGACGTACCCGGCTTCGCCCGGGGTTTTACCCGAGTAAAGGTTTGTCTAGCGAACATTTGTTAAAACAATTCTCTAAAAACTTATTTAAAAAAAAAAAAGATATATTTTGATAATTTGAAACTCGTAAATTTGAATCTCTCGATAAAGTGAACATTTTTTCCCGGTCCCTGTGTGCCGTGTCATCCTGAATTTTGTCTTTCCTAATTTTCTACATTAGAAAATCATAGTTTTATCAAGTGAACATTTTTTCCTGGTCCTTTGAAAAATACTCGATAAGTTGAATAAAATCAATATTAATTGGTTCTCTCGGTAATTGGAAGTTAAAGGAATAGTATTTTCGCCTTGGAATTGTATCATTATTCTTGTCTCAAATAAATTGCCGTGTCATCCTGAGATAATCTTACTTTTGATAAATAATATTTAAGATAACAAACTTAATGATAAGAAAACTTGTTATCATCGTCACAATGGGGGCGCTGCTTGCGAGTTAAATCTACAAATCTGCAAATAACTCTAAGGATATTCAAGATATTCATGAAATTATTTTTCAAAAACCTTCCCGGTGATATACCTAATAATATCCCAAAATTTCACGGCGATTGGATGTATGGTTTTTGAATCTATAGAGTACAGACAGACATTCAATTTTATATATATAGATTTACTCTTCATTGTTGGCTTTTATCTTACATTCACTCTTCATTGTTGGCTTTTTATCTTACATTCATTCTTCATTGTTGGCTTTTTATATTACATTCACTCTTCATTGTTGGCTTTTTATCTTACATTCATTCTTCATTGTTGGCTTTTTATATTTCATTCACTCTTCATTGTTGGCATTTTATCTTACATTCATTCTTCATTGTTGGCTTTTTATATTACATTTACTCTTCATTGCTGGCTTTTTATCTTACATTCACTCTTCATTGTTGGCTTTTTATATTATATTTACTCTTCATTGTTGGCTTTGTATCTTACATTTATTCTTCATTGTTGGCTTTTTATATTACATTCACTCTTCATTGTTGGCTTTTTATCTTACATTCATTCTTCATTGTTGGCTTTTTATATCATATTTACTCTCCATTGTTGGCTTTTTATCTTACATTCATAGGAATGCTCGTGGTCAGGATATGCTTTCTTTATTTTTAATATATATATAAGAGTTTTGACGGGAAAGGTGCCCTATGCTTCTATGGAAAATATTTCCATCTATATATAAGAGTGTAATAAATATTTTGACTGAAAAAAGTTTTTTTTTTTTTGTTACCGAAAAAGCTACCGTACACGCCTCGTCCGATTTTGCGACAGAATAAGGCAATTATATAAGTAGACTAGCGGATGTATCCGGCTTCGCCCGGGTTTTACTCGAGTAAAGGTTTGTCTAACGAACATTTGTTAAAGCAATTATCTATAAACTTATAAAAAAAAAAAAATAATAGATATATTTTGATAATTTGAAACTCGTAAATTTGAATCTCTCGATAAAGTGAACATTTTTTCCCGGTCCCTTGGAAAATACTCGATAAGTTGAATAAAATCAATATTAATTGGTTCCCTCGGTAATTGGAAGTTAAAGGAATAGTATCATTATTCTTGTCTCAAATAAATTGCCGCGTCATCCTGAATTTTGTCTTTCCTAATTTTCTACATTACAAAAAAATCATTTTATCTAGTGAACATTTTTTCCCGGTCCCTTGAAAAATACTCGATAAGTTATATATAATCAACATTAATTGGTTCCCTTGGTAATGGGAAGTTAAAGGAATAGTATCTTGCCTTGGAATTGTATTATTATTCTTGTCTCAAATAAATTGCCGTGTCATCCTGAATTTTGTCTTTCCTAATTTCTACATTACAAAATCATCATTTAATCTAGTTAACATTAGCAAAATTAAGATATTCACTGTATGCAAATAGTATAATATTTTAAAATTTGTAAAGTTTAAAACTAGTATACGCTAAAACATTTCAACATAGAAAAGCCAAGCAGGGGGTCACTCCAACTCGACCACCTACCAGGGCATATCTAAAGGATAACTATTAAGGAATTATATGATAAATTTCCGGTTGTTCTATTTTCCTGTTGATGCTGTTTGTTTGTGATGAAATGATGGATTCTAGTACCAATCTGTGCTGCTTATTGTTTATGTGTTGATATAGGACTTTGGGTTGATCTAAGTTAAAATTATGGCCAGTGTTTGAAATATGTTGGTATATAAGTGATTTCGGGTCTTTATTGTTTATGTTTCGTTTGTGTTTAGTGATTCTGATATACGCCGTTCTGCCAGTCTCCCCCACATAGGAGGCTGGGCAATCCTGGCAAGAAACCGCGTATACTGCGCCGGTGGAGTGGATGGGATTGTTGGGTGTGTCTGCTTTGGTGATGGGATTCCTGAGGAGGGCAGCAAGATCCCCCAATCGCCCCCCCAGGCTGTTGAAATAAACTTGGATACCATATGGGCGAAGAATTCTGGAAATGGAAACAGAGAACGGGGAATAGGGGAGATAGCAAATGGCTCTATAAATCGTGGAGGTCCTCGGAGCAGTGGAATCAAACGTGTGTTTGTCTATGAAATTTCCTGGGTATCCTGCAGTGGTTAGAAGGGTGGTAATTCTGTTTTTTTTTTCTATGGCTTTGAATATAGGTAATGAGCAATGTGTATGTATTCTTTTGGTTAAGGTCCTGACTGTATTTATTTTATAGGCTACAGGGCTATTGTAGGAGAAATGAGTGTATAGGGATGGGATATTCTTTATGTGATACAGTGAATATCTTAATTTTGCTTATACAATAATCTAAAATTATATCTAATTTATGTAAATATTCATGTATATATAATGGCTCAAAATATTTTGAAAAATTGGTTGTATTTCTGCGCTATCCTTGCCTGTGGAAGAACTGCAAAGTTCGAAAGCTTGCACAAATATAATAAAAGATACTCCTTCGTAAAAACTTTTGATTCGTTTTACACATAAAACTATGTCACCATAACCTTAATTAATTTCAACTGTAAAATTATTTTCTCTATTCCTGGCTTCTCCAGCTTTAAGTATACTCAAACCATGTTCAGCCTTCTTCAACGGGGGCCATATGTCATAATATATACTCTTCCAGGAATAATAAAACAAACCTACAGCCAACCCAGAAAGAGATGGGCAGCTAAAGGGTGTCACTTTAGACATCACGACATTCCAAGGGGGCTCCTGGGGTCCGTCACTCAACACCTCGGGACTTTGGACAGTTGGTGATTGTGTGCGACACGAACGGCCGCTCAGCGGTGGCAGCCCCCTCTCGCTCCCCCTCTCTCTCTCGGATTGCCTGGGTCCCATCTTCCAAATCGTGGTGCCCTTATTTCTCTTTCCCCACATTATTATTATATTATTACCACATATATATATATATTAAAAATGGCATATCCTGACCAGGAGCACATGTGCTTTACAGAAGGCAGAGCGCCATCTGGTGGAACAGAAATCAATTGGGTTGGCCAAATATCAGGGAACAGGTTAAATCAATGTTTAGTTGATTTCTGTTCCACCAGATGGCGCTCTGCCTTCTGTAAAACACATGTGCTCCTGGTCAGGATATGCCATTTTTAATATTGATTTCAACACCTGATCTTTTTATCTTTTATTTTTTTATTTCGTTTTTTAATGTGCTAAGCGTATTTACGCAAGTTTGGCCTTAAATACCCATTTCTTGGTTTTTCAGGAAGCCATTGGGATCAAAAAATCTTTTTTGGTCTCAATGGTTCAGCCTACTCCACGCTGACGAGCGCCAAAAAGCGCGAAACGCGTTCGTGGATGGCTTTTCTTGATTTATCAAGAAATTGGGTTGGCCAAATATCAGGGAACAGGTTAAATCAATGTTTAGTTGATTTCTGTTCCACCATATGGCGCTCTGCCTTCTGTAAAGCACATGTGCTCCTGGTCAGGATATGCCATTTTTAATATTGATTTCAACACCTGATCTTTTTATCTTTTATTTTTTTATTTCGTTTTTTAATATATATATATATACAAGGTATTCATTGGTTGCGCCCACCGCGAGAAAGACTCCGCCACCGATGGACTGCGAGAGTTCTTTCCCACAGAGTGGGCAGGTCGAGGTGTTGGCTGGCGTTACCCAACTCAAGACCAAGATGGTACTTGTAGATGGTAGCCTTCGCCACACTTGTTAGCTTCAGAGAGAGAGTGAGGGTACAAGTAGAACTTTTATTTCACAACATCCCACCAAAGGAATTAAATTTGCAAAAAAGAAAATGTTTGCCTCTTTTAGTAAACGATTAAGCATCCTCCCGTAATTTTAAGTTATTTATTTGATTGTTGTATCTGCACTGCTGGCTACCCAAATTGCAACACCAAGAAAGACAAGAGATATCATAACAAAATGTATTTGTAGATACGGTGTTTAAAGAACGGTATCAAAGTTGTGAATTTGGATATCGGCATGTTACTGTGGGATAGGCATTTATTCATAGATTGCTTATTTTTGTCAAAATATGAGTTAATAAATACTCTTCAAAATCTTATTATAGATAGATAGATTTTGTATAACTATTATTTTAAATTAGAGTTAACTAATTTTAAAGAGAGAACATTTTTAATATAATGTCAAAAATAATAGCTTAATTGAATTTTTAAACTTGAAATATTATATATTATAGTATTTTCGCTATTGAAAATAGAGCAAGCCATAAATAAATCTAATTTAAAAGGCATATATTGGATCAAAATATTTATTTTACAAATTATATTAATACCTTGATAAAGGTTGGCGTTCAGCAAAATGAAATTTTGGTAAAGTTAATATTTTGATCCAATATATGCCTTTTTAATTAAGTTATTTGCTATGTGTTAACAAAATTATAGATATTCTTTCATCAAATATTCTGGGTCAAAAGGTATTCCATTTATAAAACGAATTAACGTATTCTAATAATGATATTTTTAATTAAAAAAAAAAAACAAATATATTTGTATAAATATTGATTTTGTTTAATTTGTAATTTCTTTAAACTCAAATTGATAACAATAAGATTAAAATATCGGAACTTTATTAAAATAAATATGTAAAATTAGTATGAAGTATACCATGTCAATTTACATATTAGTCAGCTGTTGGTAGACAATAAGACAATATATATCCCGTCTACAAACTGGACATGTTGCATTGATGTCAACCCATATCATAAGACATTCAAAGCACATAAAATGTTGACAATCCTTGTTCCTTGCCATTGTTTTTCCTTCTTCTAAACAGATAAAGCAATCATCATCTACTGAGATACCTTCATAGGATATATATTCCAATGGTTCTAAATTATTTTGAAAAATATCTCGTAGGAATTCAATTCTCATAAAAGTTTCTTGTCGCTCTATTACGTTTGTCATGTTTCGCGCAAGTCGAAGTGAATGAGTAGATGGCGTGTAATTTAAAGTTAGTTTCTTTAAAATGTTAAAAGTAATACGATCAAGTCTCAGTTCGCCCAATTGAAGGTATCGTCTATTCATTTCAATTTCTTCAGATTCATCTTCAATATTATTTTTGATTGAAGGCAGTAGCCAGATTTCTTCTTCAGAGCTTCCTAGAGGAGTATTGACATTTATACGGGAAATATTAAGATGTCCAGATTCAGTATTCCTGTACTTGTTAGTAAGAACCATCGACAAAGTTTTAGTTTCATCAGGTTCCTTCCATAGAACCAGAGTGTAGTCATTAGTGAGGACTAAAATTTCATAATTCTCAAAGATAAAACTGCCAGGGTCTGATGGAGTGTCATCATACGCGGCATCTGTCCTTAGAATACTGATCATTGGAAGTTGGGAAGAGTCTTCTTCACTTTCATTTTCCATTTCGTGAATGACTAAACATTGCCTTGTTACAGACATTTTATGAGGTTTAATAAAGTACAAAAATTTCTACTAACTAAAAAGTATAAACAAGGTAATGGAGAGATTATATAGTATTTTTAAATATGAATGTATGTAAATATAGTACATAAAAAGTTAGAGAATTTACATAATTGAATAATTTTGAAGAATTGACTATGAGCAGCTTAATCTTCTTCTTTCTTATCTCCATGTATATCGGGATTGCTACAATAACTCTGAAATTTATTATGGAGACAATATATTATGATAATAAAATCAAGCGTTACTTTAAAACCATAACGTATATGAACCATTAACAAATAATTCTCTGACAAATATATTCAAAGAAATCCATTAAAAAATAACAAAATAGAACTTATAAACAAATCGAACAGCAAAATATTCGAAAAACTAAAATCAGCAAACACTGACTTACCAATATGTATGGCCCCTATAAAAGGTACACAAACTTAATAGCTCTCTATTTCCCATTGTATCCTATGCTGGAAACCCTATATACCCCTTGTCAAAATAGCTTTACTTTATGATTTCATATTTTCAAAAATAATTACTCCATTTTGTTCCGAACTACACGGCAACTACAGCCTATTTCAGCTACCAACCCAATCTTTACTGAAACTGAACTCCTGCTATATTTGAATAGTATACTCATTTCTTATTTTCTCCTGGTAATATGATGGCATTCTTGAATTGTTTTGGAAATAAAATGATTCTAGACTAGCTTGTGGTTTGCTATATAAAAAGATACATGTCACGTCAAAAGGCATTTTAATGAGTAAATATTAGTTCTTAGGCTTTAGAACAAGTAATTTCTGGTGTGAGTCACTAGAGGTCGACATCACAAATGTCTTTCCAACGTTTGGCGATGTCCCGCGGCCCGACGACCAGGTTGCGGCGAGGGGAGGAAAGATCGAAGTCGATGTTGACCCAGTACAGCGATCCCCGCATCAGGTACATCTTCCCGTCCGTGTAGGAGTAGTACACCGAGTCTAGTCTCTTGGGCAGAGGCCTGCGACCCTTGGAGATGGGGAACTCCTGGCTCAGGCTGCGCGGATACCCGGGTAGACAGCAGCCCTCTTCTCCCCGTGACAGATCATAGCCATACACCTGGGGCACCAGCTTCTTGTAAACACTTTTATTTTTCAAAATGTTGTAACCATTTATTTTCAAAAGGGCAATTTAAACAAAAAAAATTAAAATAAATTATTTTGCATTCTTTTTTCTCGTTTAAAAAAAAAAACAAAACTACTGAAGTGGAAAATGGATATTCATTGGAACTTGATAAGGTGTTGCCCAAACTCGTCTTCGTTGAATGAAGAACTGAATTCTCATTATCATATTTTCACTTTTTAACGCTAAATGTTGGGTATAATTTTTTTCGCAACGAAATAAGTAATATGACAAATATAGGGCTAAAATATTCCTTCGATTTGAAAAGAATCGCTTAGTTTGTGAGAATTATTCAATAGCCCAAGAGTCTATTGCAAAACAGACGATAGGGGCCACACACACACACATTTGAGACTTTAATAAAGAAGATTTATCGCACATATTTTTAAACGAGTTCTAGTCTTTCAAAAAGTATAAAATTATATTCTCTCTCTCTATCAATATAATATATTGAGAGACCCCGATGGACCTGAAATTCATATCCAGCATTGGATAATATAAAAAACAATCCACCTTCTACCAAATGTAGATTATCGTTATGGAAAACAATTACCTTATTGCCCTTGAAGAAGTAGAGGTTGCCATCTCGGTGGTCGAAGAAGACCGCGTCGAGAAAGTTGGGGATGCTGCGCGAGCCACTGCCGGGGATAGCGCGGAAGTGATCCGATATGTTCTTCGGGTAGCCAGCTGCGACCTGGTCCATGGTGCTGTTGTACAGCCAGAAGTGTCGGCCTGCACATACTGGATGTCACCCATGTTTTGTCCATGAATCTCTATTACATGATACACTCGAGGAATAACACCACAGCTTAAAGAGGAAAAAATTGAGCTTAGAGGAATGTTTTGAAACTGAAAGATTCTAAAAATTCATATTTTTTTATCTAAAAGTTTCAAAAATAACGCTTTCGCTAGCTTTTTATGAAGGGCTTATTATAGAACTCTTTTTTTTTTAATTCGGATTTGTTTATACTTATACATATAGTGAGCGTTTCTGAATAATCGTAGCTTTAATGATAATCTGAAATGATCTAGTCGCGGTGCAGCCGTCAGGTTTTAAAAAATAAATTCTACAAATAAGTATAATTCATTTTCTTAGAAACTCAATAAACATTTTAAAAATCAGCTACGAATTTTACACGAAATTTCTATTAAAAAAAACATATATTATAATATTAATAGTTTATTCTAATATTATTATATATAATGAAAAACCTTTTACGCGTGAGATATGTGTGAATTAATTATTAAAATATGCATCAATAAAATCTTTAAAGAGAGAGTATAATAATGCTGGAGCCCTGGCGGCGGACGGTTGGCTATTCGGTAACACTGGAGCTGACTCACTTCCTGTTTATGTCTTCCCTCTGCAAGCGGCGTCTCGCCATCGCTGACTTGTTTTCTTTCTCTTCATGTTTACCATTTACTCTATATATAATCCCTTTACCTTATAGTCAATTAAAGTATAATTAACGTTGAGCGCTGTGTGTAATCAATTGGAATACAACAAAGATTATGAGACTGAAGAAGCCCAAGGCCTAAAACGTGAGACTGAAGACGCGCAAGGCCTAAAACGTGAAACTGAAGAAGCACAAGACTTAAAACGTCAGACTGAAGAAGCGCGAAGCCTAAAACGTGAGTAACCAAATTTCCTTTGATTACTTGGACCATCCTTTTTTCTACTTACCAAATATTTTGTAAAATGGCAAACACGACGATTACAAAATTAAATGGTGCTAATTACTCCAGCTGGAGCTTCCAGATGAAACTCGTTCTAATCGAAAACGATTTGTGGAGTTTGATCAATCCAGGAGAGGCTAAGCCTGACCCTAGTGACCTTGTTGCAACAAAACTTTTTTTGTCGCGGGAGGGTAAGGCGTTTGCAAAAATTTGCCTCGGGATTAATGATGAACAACAATTGCATGTTCAACATTTGAATACTCCGAAAGAGGTCTGGGAGGAACTGGAAAAATTATACGCACCAAAGGATAGTAGATATCGAGCCGTACAACTAAGAAGGCAGTTATATGGCGAAAGGTTAACTCAGCACAGCAATATGGAAGGGTATATGGGGAAGATAAACTACATTGTAAACGAACTGGCCCAAATTGGCGACAAAATTGATGATGGCGATTTGGCTATGGTTCTTTTGGGTGGATTACCAGAGGATTGGGACACCGTTGTCTCAACCATATGTAACTTGCCTGATTCAGACTTCACGACCGCCACAGTTAAAAGACGGCTGTTGGCAGAAGCAGAAAGGCGTTCGTCAAATCTACCAAAAGATGTGGGTGCCATGGTCGTTAATGCCTCTTCGAAGCCCATTGAAACAGAAAAAACAATTTAAAGCAAAGGTTGTTTGTTTCAAATGTGGAGGTAAAGGCCATTATGCAAGGGAATGCAGGAAGAAAGGAAAGAATGAACAAAGACCAAAAAGGTTTGACCAAAACAAAGGCGTAAATATGTCGGCAATGTGCAACACTTTGTTTGGAGCTACCGCCGAGACCTGGATCATAGATTCTGGAGCGACGCACCATATGACTCCCAAGAGAGATTACTTCACATGTCTGAAAGAGTGCACAAGCAATATGAGTTCCATCACTATTGCGAATGGATCTTCTATAGAAGCATGTGGTATCGGTACTGTCAGTGCCAATATTGTTGGACACGAGGGAGATGCCAGCAATATGGTTGCCCAGAACACCTTGTATGTTCCAGATATGCGTCACAGTGTTCTGTCTGTGCTCCAAATGATAGAAAACGGTAGAAAAGTTGTCTTCAACAAGAGTGGTTGCCACATTATGGACATGAAAGGTAAACTCTTGATAGAGGGAAAGAAGTTGGGTAGACTTTACTACGTCCAGACTACTCCATCCTCTCCGATAGATCAGAAAGATCGTGTTTCTCTTGCATCTGAATGCAAGGAAGAGCTTACACTGGAACTTTGGCACAAAAGGCTGATGCATGTAAATGCATATACGATAGCTAAGATGGCCAAGAACCAAAGCGTAAGAGGACTTGATTGCAGCCCGGCAAAGCCAGAAAAGTGCGAAGACTGCTTGATCGGCAAGTCTTACCGTCTGCCATTCCTTCAACACTCACACAAGGAGGAAAAAGAAATCATGCCATTGGACTTGGTGCATGCGGACTTGATGGGTCCACTCGACGTATTGAGCTGGGGAGGAGCCAAGTACGTCTTAACCATCATTGATGAATCTACGAGATATACAAGTGTATTTTTCCTGAAAAACAAAGGCGGAAAACCCTGGGAAAAGTCAAAGAGTGGATTCAAGAATCTGAGAAACAAACCAGCTGGAAACTAAAACGAATACGTACGGATAATGGCTTGGAATTTTGTTCCAAAGAATGGGACACTTTCTGCACGAGCGTCGGAATAGTTCATGAACGCACTATGACGTATACACCTCAACAGAATGGTGTGGCAGAAAGAATGAATAGGACACTCCTAGATCTTGTCAGGAGCACTATATCTGGAAGTGGCCTGCCAAAGGCTTCCTGGGCGGAGCTGACTTACACCGCAGCCTATGTCAGAAACAGAGTTCTCAACAATCACAATGGTGAAAGCACGCCATATGAACTGTGGACAGGGAATAAGCCTAGTCTTAAACACCTAAGAGCTATTGGCTGTCAAGTATTTGTCCATATTCCAAGACAAGTCCGTAAATCCAAACTCGAAAGGAGAGCTGTCAAAGGTAACCTTGTTGGATATGCACTCAGAGGACGTGGCTACAGAGTGTGGATTCCTGAGATGAAGAAAGTGGTGGAATCTCGGGACTGTGTCTTCAAAGAGAGTGATGTATCGAGGAACGACAGCAACCGGGAGGTGCTTCCATCAGTTGAACACTACAGCTATGGGACTCAACGGGAGATTGAAGAGAATCCAGTGTCTTTATTAGATCAAGAAGACGTGATACCTACATAAGAGGACAGCCGTAATAAAGATACTGTGAAGCCTTCTCCTACTCGATCTCATCCAATGATCCTAAGGAACCAGAGAAATGCTCAGAACTCAATTGAACTCCTCAGTACTGAAGTAAATAAGTGGAAGAAACCTACACGAACTTCATCGTTCGAGACTTATGGACGGCGAAGTAATCCATAAAGAAGGGATCACTTCGAGGGAGGAGATTGCTGGAGCCCTGGCGGCGGACGGTTGGCTATTCGGTAACACTGGAGCTGACTCACTTCCTGTTTATGTCTTCCCTCTGCAAGCGGCGTCTCGCCATCGCTGACTTGTTTTCTTTCTCTTCATGTTTACCATTTACTCTATATATAATCCCTTTACCTTATAGTCAATTAAAGTATAATTAACGTTGAGCGCTGTGTGTAATCAATTGGAATACAACAAATAATTAATAGGCTAATCCCTTAATAGAATGTTCAAATCTTAAAGCTTGAGGGATGAGTTTCTTTTGCAAATAAATTTATTTCGAGCTTTCGGGCAACGCCCTTCTACAGGAATTTACTTTATTTTTAATTTTCCTGTAGAAGGGCGTTGCCCGAGAAAGCTCGAAATAAATTTATTTGCAAAAGAAACTCATCCCTCAAGCTTGTAGATTTGAACAGAGAGTATAATAATTTAAAAATTTAGTAATATATTTAGATAGAACAATAAACTAATCAAATTGTTTATAAAGTGTTTCTTTCCTCTAAATAATAAAAATATGGAACCAAATATAAGGGGTCAAACAAAAATTGATTAGGTCAATATATCAATAGAGAGCATAAGGTTATATGCTTTGATAATGAGTTAGACCATATATTGCTGAAGAAGTGGACATGTTAAAGTCCGAGGGGGAGGTGATAGGAATGCTCCTATACGTTGCTACTGCCTACCTTTGAAGAGATAGACGAGGTCCCGAGTGGTGCCAAAGATGTGGACCGCAGCGTCCAGGTAGGATGGCGCGCCCTTCCAGTACCTGGAGATCTGCAGCGGGTCGCCGTAGCGGGTCCTGTTGGAGCGGTTCACGTAGAGCCAGTAGTGGTCACCGCGGAAGAAGAACGTGTTGTAGATCTGTTTGCCGTCAGGCTTCGTGCGCACCAGGTCGAAGACAGTGTTAAATGACCCGCGGCAGACACCTAAAACATGCCTGAAGAATTTAACGATTCAAATTACTCTTTTTTAATGATTAACGGCACAACTATATAGCAAGTGATAAGAGTATATACAGAGTGAGGCAAAGAGGTGGCATAGTTTAAATAGAGTGATCATATTTCTAAAAATTGAATAAAACCTCAGGGAAAGAGAGAATATTTTAAAGTGGAATATAATGAAATAATTTTGAAGATCATTTATTGGTTGAAAGTTTGTTTGGAAAAATATATGGCTAACACATCAACAATTTTTTTTAAATTTAGTTTCCGACGCTTCAGTGACTGTCACTCTCCAGTGACAGTTAGACATTGAAACGTCGAGGACTTAATAAAAAATGGTTGATGTAGACAATGAAATAGATTAAGGATTTTTTATCGTTAGGGTTAGGTTATCGTTTGTAAGAAAATGAAGTTGAATTATTTGATATCAGAAATAAATAGTGTTCAAATAAGCTTTTTGAATGGAATATACCTTAGAGGAGTGGCACAGCTTATCAAAAAATTACTACAGTGATGTGATGTGTGATGAAAATCTTTACATCTCAGGAATGGGTATGTTAGGTACGAGAACATTTAGCTGATGTTATTCTTGTGAATCCAAACCGTTATTCAGCTATTGTCATCAAATTTTGAAATCTTCATATTTATACTATTGTTCTATTTGTTCCACTTCATTGGCCTGAAAAATGGTAATTCATTTACTTTATTCTTTATTTCGACTTAGAGCGCTATGTCCCCCTAGGGACACTTGCACTTTAAAGATAACAAAAATTTTGAAATAAAAGAAAGAAAGATATTTTAAATATGTACAGAATTAGTAAGCAAGTTAGTTAGATGAAAAGAAAAAAAATATCAACACAATTGATATATGTACAAAGGGTTGGTATGCAAATTTAGTGAAATGAAATCAAATTGTAAAGTATTGTGTATTTTTTTTTTCGAGAAAAGCAATTTACAGATAAAAAAGGTTTTAAGGAATATTTTAGAATGAAAATATGCTAGATATTAGAGGATTATTCAATTAAAACAATACTAAAAAGAGTTAATTTCTAAATAAAAGCGTTCCAATGGAATTTAGTAGATTTTTTATAAAATTCAAAATAAATCTGCAAAATCAGTTGAATCTTATATATTTGTCTTTTGTTCAAATTAGATCAAACGGGTTTGATACATTTAGTCCATTGTTTATTCTATACTCTTGGAAGACGGGGCAATTTAGCAGCAAATGAATAGAAGTTTGTTCCTCACATCCACAGAAGCATCTTGAATCTTGCACTGCTTTGATGAATTTTAAGAAGCTTCTAAAATTTCTTTGATTTGTAATAAATTGAGAGTTGTCGAAATTTGCACGAAAATATTCGGAATATTAGAGGAAAGAAACTTTGAAATGTTTGGTTAATATTTTTCTTCAATAGTGTCATATTTTATAAAATTTTCAATTATGTCTGGAATATCCAAGTCATATCGCTGTTGGTCCTCAATCGGTAAATTATTCAGATCATATTTTATATTTCTGAATTCCATATAATCCGTAATCAAAGGAATATTTGCCAGAGTATGCACACAACTATAGCTAGTTGTTTTAATAGTTTGTGTACACCATAATAATATTTTATATTGAAGTGAGTTAAATTTGTGTACGGACTTTTTACTCATATATTTATACCAGACCTCAGTTCCATAAGTGAGTATCGGTCTAAATATTGTTTTGTATAAAATGTATTCCACATTGAAGTTCAGTACATTTTTCATTTTTTAGAGAGTGAGAAAATATAACATTACTTAATTTAAATCTTGTGCCACTTCTTTGTCTCACCTGTACTCGAGCGAATTTTCAACATTTCTCAATTTTGCATTTTATTTTAACAACTAATTATAATATTCTATGCTCGTATCTCTCGATTTGATGAATAAAAATTTCGAATTTATTTTTATTATGGTTTTCAAATGAGAAAACCTTTAAAAGAGAGTAGTGTGCTTGATTTATCTATTTAGTTCATAGAAGAAAAAATACATTTTTATGTAAATATACAATATATAGACTAATGGACAAAACTCAATGAAGTTTTAGATTTTAGCATGTACACTCATGGACAAAACAAAAGGAAGCCGTACCTTTTAGCAGGTCAATCGAGATATAGACAATATATCTGAAAGATATTTGATACACAGTGGCTTTATTGAAGACAGACGAGATAACCAAGTGTGAACAAAATTGCCTCTGTCTCTTTCAAAATAACAGACGACTAGTGATATCAAAGACTTTTCGCTTCCTTAAGTTTTGTTCATAAGTGTATATAGGTATAATTTATATTAAAAATAAGTGGCGATCTCTCTTCCGTCAAAATAGAGACAAAACTCTGCTTCATCTATTGGCCGTCTCTGTCATATAGTACACTCGGGAGAGGAAGCCCTTTCTTTTCTTTTTTAAATCCCTTTTTTTCTATAATATCTTCTCTATAATATAATTTATATATTTCGTTGAAATATAGCCCATAGCTTTGGTAAATATTTTTGCGTTCTTTGTTTCAGATTAACAAATATATATATATATATATATATATACCCCGGAAAACATTAGAATAAAAAATGTAATAGACTGATATATACATACACGCATGGAAGTTGTACCTTTTAATATGTATATCGAATTTCAGACAATAACTCTGAAAGGCATTTGATACACTAGATCTTTATTGAAGACACACGAGATAACCAAGTGTGAACAAAATTGTATCTCTCTTTAAAAAAATAGTTGACTGAAGACATTTAAAAGACTTTCCACTTTCTAAAGTTTTTTCAATGAGTGTAATTTACTTAATATCAATTACGAAAACTTCAGTTGCTACTTCAATGTTTTATGGGAAATTTACATCAACATAATTCCACCTAACAAATGAAAACATTAAGACGCGAATGTTTCTTTTAAAAAATTCAAACCTCTACTGTCTTTAGTACGATTAAAAAATATTGATGAGCCAAGCCCCCCAAATATTTTTCTTCATCGCAGTAAGGACAGTAGAGGTTTGAATTTGTGAAAAGAAACATTCTCGTTTCGATGTTTCCATTTGTTATGTATGGATGGCGTTTATTGCTTTGTAATAATTCCACCTGTTAAATATAGGATTACAAATATATTTCATGTGAATAAATTTAATAAATGATTATATTTGTCAGAGCAAAAAAAAATGAAAAAATGTTTCTACAATTTTAATTATCTTTTATACTAAATACATTCAAAAAGGTGAAGTTCTACTCAAAGATTCGCCCTCTTTAACGACGACTCAAATATTATAACGATGATAGCTGAAAGATAATTTTTTAATTAAAAGGGACAAAATATGGAGCTAAAATTATATCTACAATATTTCTTGATTTTTTTAAATAGTAAAAACGATTATTAAAGTGAAAAAAAAAGTTAAAAAGTTAAATTGTACTTGGATCGGGTGGATAAATTAATAAAAAGGCATCTTCTGGAACCACAAGGCACCACGCTGATGAGGGCCAACAGCCCGGAACGCGTACGTGGTTAGCTTTTCTTGATTAATCAAGAATGGGTATTTGGCCAATTCTGGAATATTTTAAGATCAACGATTAGTTGAAATTTATTCCGACAGATGGCGTAAGCCAACACCAACTTTTAGTTGCACTATCAGGAGATGACTTTTTCTTGATTCACAAAGTGTTCGAAACCAAACAAAAACGCGAAAACATCCCGTATACTTTGAGAATTCCGCCTTCCACATAGTCCTCCGTCAGACCATACCGTAAATAGAGCTATATAGAAATTATATATACAATTGCCAATATGCTAAGAGAGATATCAGAAAACTCTCCACCAAGACGTACCGTAGATGGATTGAGCGAGGGCACGGTCCTCCCAAGCCAGCTCGAACCTCCCCTGGTAGACCGGGAACATGGCGGAGTTGTTGTGGCCGGAGTGGTAGAGGCCTAGGGCATGGCCGATCTCGTGGAGCGCCAGTCGCACCAGGTCGGTGCCGCTGCCATTCACCGTCAGGATCTCCGCGTCATCAAAGTGGATCTCTGTGGCTGTCAGGCGACGCAGGGCGTGAGCGAGCGTTCCGCCCCTTCCGTCAAACTTCTTGGGACAGTTCAGGTGCCAGTCTGCCACAATGGGCCGTTATCGTCAATCTCTCTGTATCATCTACCGTATGGTTGTGGGATATTTCGTTTAACGATACGTACAACTGTGTCGTATTAAAAAAGAGCAAAACAAAATAAGATAGGAACGATTACTTTTATTATAGAGTCGCATTTTGTGTCTAGAAGAGTCTTTCTTTAGCGACCTTTTGACGAGCAACGCGCAGATGAAAACAACTCCAAACCAATATAGTTGTTGGAATAGTTGACTTCACCAGCCTGTCGAAATATCGCTTTGAAACCGTTAAATTGTATTTTTCCCCAATTAATTTATTATTGATCGTTTTCGTCATTTACAAAAGTGAAACTATGATTAAACGAGTTGTTTAAGAAAAAAAAATTTTTTTTTTGGAACAATCCTATCCGCACAAGTTTTCGAGAATTTAGCTCTTCAATAAGTTTAACAACTTTACTCCTCAAACTTTCCGTTTACTCGTAAATTTTTTAAGGAGATTATTGTCACCTCCAAAGGTCAGAAAGGAATGCCACAACTATTTTATTTAAAGAAGAAATAGAAGCCTTTGAACAAGCTTCCTCAGTTTTATATTTCCTTTTGGTGAAAAGTTACAGAGCTAACTTTTACCCTTTTGTTATTGCCAGAATAAGCAATCCTCTCTATATCATGAATTTTTACTCATTTCTTCATTTTATCATATAATTTATAGTTATATGCCCAAAAATATGTGTTTGATGTATTATATATGTATCAAAAGGGGCACCTCTCCCTTTAAAAATTCATTAAAATAATGCATTTGATTTATCACCTCAGTACAAAACCTAAAGCGAGATAAAAATTAAACCAATGATGTGGGTGGGACAATTTTATTTGTCAAACTATATTGGGACACAGTGAAAGACACTGTTTAATTCAAGTATGGGGTGAAATGAGATAATAAAAACAGGTAAAAGTATGTAGGGATGTTTTATACTAATTTTGCGATTGCCGTGCACCTTCTTTATTGTTCAGCAATTTTTCATGGTCAGTAGTATATATCGGTGAGGAATATACTGGATTGTATAATTATCTATTTGCCAATATTTCAATTGGCTGAACGCCGACCTTTATTAAGGTATAAACAACGCGTTTTGTGTAAGTGACCTCAGCGCCACAAATGTGTTGTTTACATCTTGGTGAAGGTTTTGCGTTCAGCCAATGTGAATATTGATAAATTAAGCAATTTCATGAGAGATCCAATATATTTTCTTTTACTATCTCAATGTATAGAACTATATAAAATATGTTGAAGCACAAAAAAAAAAGGAATAAAAAAGCAGTCGTATAAGATGATATATGATTTTTGAAGAATTATAAAAATTGAAACTATATACATTTGGATATTAAGAACAATAAAATTGATATATAATAGCCAGTGAGCACTGAAGCTTTTCGAGGATTTAAATTGCAGGATGGAATAATCAGTTAACACATTTATTAATTATGAATTTAATAATTGATGCTATAAACTAATACATTATATTTAATCGACTTCCTTCGGGAGGTCGAAAGGTAAAAGCCAGACCTTTGATCTCTGATGATCCCCTATTTTTGAAGCCTACAGTGCCGGAGTTGTGCTCGGCGCTGACTTGGTTCCCTCAAAACGGCGTGCACTAGCCCTCCTCTCCCCCGGGGTGCCCACGGCCTCGCCGTCGCCTCTCCAGCCCTCTCCTTGGACCCTCCTCTGCGGCGGGTTGCTCGGAGACACCTAACTATGAGTTTTGCCTTAAAAAGCTTACCGAAGCTTGTAGAAGGCACAATAATAGTATATATTATATTTAATCGTAGCAATAACTGTTCTATATAGCCACTAATATTTCAATAATATACTTGAGTTAACTGTATTTCATAGCGTTCGCTGACTCGAAAAGGTCTGGGGACCTATGTCCTAGAAGAAGTGAGCGTGCTCTATTGAGCACAGTTCCCTGCAAGAGCCTCGGTAATCCTCTGTGAATCCAAGAAAGGATTAGCGTTCTCACCCTTCCCAAAGCCGATGAGGATGTCGACGTCGTACACCGGGGACTTGGTGTCCTCCAAGAAGAGGATGGGGATGACCTCGGACCACATGCGGAAGGCCAGGGCCAAGGCAGAGCGTTGGTTGGCGTCGGACAATTGGTAGGTGTAACCGTCGTCTACCAGCCGCCACGTCACCATATCCTGGGCCGTACACATGCTTTCATAACATTGCGTATCTATTACTTTCTACATTTAACTTTTAAGACAGCGCATTCTCTAATTACCTTTTGGGAGCTTGCCAAATGCACTATTATATATATGCACCAAAAGAGGCTTCCCCTGGCTTTTTAATATCAGTTTAATATCAACGGAGTTAATGGTCAATTTATCCTAACAAGAAAGTATTGAACCGTAATAAATTAATTTAAGTTTTGTCATATTCTTAATGTTTTATGTATCATTATGTTAAATTTCGACTTTGTGCTAACTTATTCTGTTTTGTTTTTAGGATCTCAAACAAACGTAGTGCAATTATTGAGCTGTTTCGTCAAGGAAACAGTCAATGTGAAATTGCTCGGCTTCTCAAAGTGCCTCAACAAACTGTGTCCAAGGCCATTAATCGTTTCAATGAGCTTGGCCATGAAGGGGACCGTGCCGGAAGAAGAAGAAAGCGCACCGCCAACCGTTAAATCATCAAAAGGTGACTTCAACGAGATTCGAGGATGTTCATGAGAAAAAATCGCCCTTGAAACCGGCATAAGCAAGTCGTTGGTACATCGAATAGAGAAAAAGGAACCCAGCCTAGATGAGTACAAGCTCCAAAGAGTTCAGATTCTCACGAATGAGAACAAGCGCGTACGGCTGGAGAGATGTCGCCAACTCAAGTATCGGCCACTGGTCAGTAATGGGATCGCATCCTTTTCACAAATGAAAGGTTTTTCACCTTCGAGCAGACGCACAGCCACCAAAACGACAGGAGCTGGTCCGCTGAGGGCCTTCAGTACATCGGCCATCGTCGAACACCACCAAAACCTGCAGTCAGTTATGATATGGGCCGGAATTTGCGCCAGTGGCAAGACCTCCCTCGTTTTCGTGGATCAGAATCAACCAAGAAGTGCATCGCCGCAACATTCTCGAGGCCGTCTCACTCCCGTGGGCTCAACAGAACTTCGACGATGCGGATTGGACGTTCCAGCATGACTTCGCACCGGTCACATGGCGAAATTGACTTAGGACTGGGAGGGCCTATTTTCCGGACTTCATCACGTCGGATGAATGGCTGTTCTACTCACTCGATCTCAACCCGATGGATTACAGCGTGTTGACCATTTATCAGGCCAGAGCTTGTGCTACACGCCAAAAAAGTTAGAATTCTCTGAAGCGATCGCTGTGCCGAGAATGGGATCGATTGTCGCCGGAGGACTTACGGACCATAGCCGAAAATTTCAAGTTACGTTTGAACCTGTGTATCACCGCCAAGGGAGGCCACTTTGAAACCGGCTTGAAAAGGTTTACTTAGGATCCATATTATGATAATCGGAAGGAGCAATGCCTGGGCTATACGGCGGGTGGGGTAAGACTTCCCATTTGAGCGTTTCTAAGTACGTTTTAACGGGTGCTGCAGCATGTGGCCGAGCATTATCATGTTGCAGAAAAATCTTTGTCGTGTCTAATGGCGTATTGCAGTCATTTTTCTCGCAATGCTCGGCTCAAACGCATCAATTCTCTTCAGTAGACCTCCCCTGTGATAGATTTGTTCGGTTGTAGCAGCTCTTAATATACCACTCCTAGCTGGTCCCACCAAATACACAGCATAGTCTTCCTGACATGAATATTCGGCTTAGCCATCGACGATGAGGCACGGCCAGGGTATTCATTCGTTGCCCGTCGTTTTAGATAATCGTAATGGACCCATTTTTATTATCAGTTACAATTCGAGGCAAAAACCCCTTTATTTTTTGACGTTGGAGCAGTTTTTCACTCGTGAAAAAAAAACGGCGTTCGACGTCTCTTGGCTTCAGTTCATACAGCACTTAATTTCCGACCTTTCGATCATTTCTATTTCTTTTAAGCGATGAAAAATGGCTAGATGAGTGACTCCAAGTGTTTTGCTAGTTCCTTTGCGTTTGTGTTGGATCTTCATCGAGCCTTGCCTATAATTATTCACCCTCAAACTTTTGTGACACTCCGGGTCTTTCTTCGTCTTCCAATTCAAAATTGCCACTTTTAAACCGTGAAAACCACTTCTAACACGTTCGATCAGCTAGAGCATGGTCATCATGAACTATGATGACTCTCAGCAGCTTTTTTCTTCATATTGAAGTAACGAAGTAAAACTCCCCGCAAAAACACATTATTTGGTACAAAAGTTGTCATTTTAGGAATAAACAGAAACTAGGTTGTTTACACTTCAGAGAAATGACGGTTACTGAAAAAGGAAGACTTATGATGACGCTGCAAAATAATGGTGTTGCCAGATGAAACAATGGAATAATAAACTAGTAGAGTATATATATTGTTTCCCTAATCAGGGTTTGCTTAAGTCTATAAATTGAGAAAATGTGCATTTATCACACACACAATACAATATTTGACGATGTGTGACTACCAATGCTGACGACTTCCTTAGAGAAAAGGTTATCCTTTTGGCTGTCTGTTTCAAACAATCTTCGCGTTTTAGATAGAAAAACGGTCAAATCTGGCTTGATAGAACGGCCCCTTATATGTTCATCATTTTATAATTTATTATAATTATACTGTAACTACTATTTTGTGCAGAAATATGAAATAATGGAAGGAAATTATTCATACGGATTTTAAAACTCGACATATCCAAACATTTGTATAATAATTTCACTACAATGACATTTAAAAAAAATCTTATGAAGGCCTTTCTCAAAAGCTTCTATCTTTCATTTCAACAAAATACAATTTATAAGACCAAATACAAATAAATAAATAAATGTGAAGCCGCGGCTTTTTATATAGTTCCATACGCAAATATTATTATTATGTACTAGAGCGCCATCTGTTATCAAATTATAAAACTATTTTAGAGGCGTAATATTCTTTTTAAAATAAAACAATTTCTACTGTCCTTACTGCGATGGAATCCCTTTAATTTTTCCATCGCAGTAAGGACAGTAGAAATTGTTTTATTTTAAAAAGAATATTACGCCTCTAAAATAGTTTTATAATTAAATATTATTATTATTTTTTAAATCGTTCTAAATCGATTAACGAGGACTAGGCACCGATTCTATCTCTCAGTCACTTGTACTCACCGCACACTTCCACCGTGACACGTGTCGTCACTGTCGTCAGTCCGTCCGAAGTTCTCGAATGACGTCGGATGTTTCTATGTGGGTTTTAATTCGCTCTCGACACAAGACAATTTGGAATCTTCACCAGTGCTTTGGCTGTGACTTACAGTTTGTTGTTTCAAGTAAAATAGTGAGAAGCGAGTTATCTTCTCAAAGTTATGTATGTACATATATATAATACTAGCGGATGTACCTGGCTTCGCCTGGGTTTTACCCGAGTAAAGGTTTGTCTAACGAACATTTGTTAAAACAATTCTCTATAAACTTATAAAAAAAAATTAGATATATTTTGATAATTTGAAACTCGTAAATTTGAATCTCTCGATGAAGTGATCATTTTTCCCCGGTCCCTGTGTGCCGTGTCATTCTGAATTTTGGCTTTCCTAATTTTCTACATTACAAAATCATCGTTTTATATAGTGAACATTTTTTCCCGGTCCCTTGAAAAATACTCGAAAATAATAGATATATTTTGATAATTTGAAACTCGTAAATTTGAATCTCTCGATAAAGTGATAATTTTTCCCGGTCCCTGTGTGCTGTGGCATTCTGAATTTTGGCTTTCCTAATTTTCTACATTACAAAATCAGCGTTTTATCTAGTGAACATTTTTTCCCGGTCCCTTGAAAAATACTCGAAAATAATAGATATATTTTGATAATTTGAAACTCGTATATTTGAATATCTCGATAAAGTGATCATTTTTTCCCGGTCCCTGTGTGCCGTGTCATCCTGAATTTTGTCTTCCTAATTTTCTACATTACAAAATCATCGTTTTATCTAGTGAACATATTTTCCCGGTCATTTGAAAAATACTCGATAAGTTGAATAAAATCATGGTCGTTTATGGAAGATGGACGTAGTTCCCGGAGGTCACCCGCGAGGCTTTTTTCTTGTCTACATTGCACAGCTGTGTAACCAACTCTGCCCCCGCGCGCCAGGACCTCTTGATCCCTCTAATTGGTCGATGGGAACTTGGATTGGCCAATCGGCTGGCGGCCGGACTACATTTTCTCGGTGGGGGGGGGGGGGGGGGGCAGACCTAAGCCTATCTCCGTCGCAAGGTGGCGCTGCTTGCGAGTTAAAGCTACAAATCTGCAAATAACTCTAAGGATATTTAAGATATTCAAGAAATTATTTTTCGTAAACCTTTCCGGGAATACACCTAATAATATCCCAAAATTTCACGGCGATTGGAAGTATGGTTTTTGAATCCATAGAGGACACACACACACACAGACAGACATTCAATTTTATATATATAGATTAAAATAAAAAAACCGAAGGTAGGTTACATGATAAGTATTATATCTTTAAAATAGACATTATACATTTTTCAAAATAAGATACTATATATGTGAATAATTATTTTTTTTCTTATGAATAAAAAGTTTAGTTTATAATCAAAAACTTTATGCGAGTACTATATATGTTGGCAAGAAATAATTTTGTGGTTCTTTAAAAACTTTGAAATTTTGTAAATTGTAATTTTTGGCTCTTCCAACTCAAAAGGTTGACGACCCCTGCCTTAGATCAATACTAAAGTATTTTCTGTAGTATCCAATAGATATTGCAGTACTTACGCTGACAAAGGCCTGGCCGTTGTTCAAGGCCGAACGCTTCCAGCGTCGCGTCAGCATCCGACTCCGTGTTGCACTAAGCACCCGAGCCAGGCTCCGGTCCAGCTCCCCGCTGGCGATCTTTTTGGCGTGGTCCTGGAGCCAGACGACTCTCGTGCGCGCGTGCAGTCCGCGCTGATGTCTCCAGCGGAACTTGGTGGCTGACACGCGGCGGCCAGGTTATTGACATCGGGGCCTAGTTGCTGACATGTAGGCATTTCATCACACTGGAATACGCCTTCAGTTTGATTTTGTTCATCTGGGTATGCTAACTTGTCGACGTTAAAAATTTTGAAACATAATAGAAGCAAACAGGCCATTATTTTTCAAATATAAAAAATAGATAGTTTTTGAGCGTTAGATCTTCCTCAAGCCCGATGAAAGATCTAACGCTCGAAAACTAAATGATTTTATAATAAAAAGCAGCTTGCACAATTTGTCTATTTTAGTTTTATTGCGTATTTTGCAAATACCTTTAGATTAAAAATATTGAAATGTTTCAAAATTTGTCATTCGAAAGTTTGATAGAAAATTGTTTTTTGCCGAAATGATTGTATATTAACTACATTAATAGAAGCTTTTTTTTTTTTTCTATGTGAAAAGCGCTAATGTATCCTTAAAATAGAGATATATACAAATTAACATTTAAATACCTATTTTATTTATATGCTTTCTCAATATTTTTTCATATACTATAGTTTCGTATATATGTATCAATTTCTTTGAAAAAAGAAATAAACTTTTGAAACTAGAAAATATAAAACCTAGAAAATAGTTTGCCCATCGCGAATTCGATTTATAAATTCAAAGATTTTTATCCAGAAATTAATTTTATCCATTGCATTAGTTTGTCACAGGTGTATATTTAAACCAAATCCTTAATGAAAATGGCATTAAAGGGAATATTTACCGTGATCAAGTGAGTAAATTAAGAAAAGGCTATCCCATAATCATGCAAATATTAGTTTATGATGGCTTGCGCCATCTATAGTAATAAATATCAACTAAAGGCCTGTCAAAAGCCGGAAACGCGTGCGTGGTTGGCCTTTCTTGATTAATTAAGAAAGTGCTTTTGCAAAATATTCTTGAACTAGCCGAGTGACCCGGGCAACGCCCCGGGTTTACTCGAAGGGCCCGCAGGTGAGAAACTATAGGCATTGGTTCCTATGCCTAAAAAATCATTTAAAATGAAAAAAGAAGAAAAATACTAACAAATCAGAAAATAAAAGTGCAAACAACACATCTACACTACTTCAAGAACATGAGAGCACATGCACTGTGTCACCATACATGTACCATTCGTAAAGACCCTGTTCAGGATTAAAATATCTCCGAAGCATAACAATACAACCAACTCATGTTTGGTAAGCAATTTCAGGAAAGAAACTATAGGCATTAGTTGAAGAGTTTAAATAAATATATTTAGAGTGAAAAAATGACACAAATCAGCAAATAAATTTGCAAAAAATGCTACTATATCGCAGATAAGACAACATATAAAAGGAATGAAAATATTTAAAGGACCTCTGTTCGATTTTAAGTAGATTTGATTCTTTGTATTTAAACTTGAGTTATTGAATGAATGAATGAATAAAGTCTTTGTAAAGAAATAGACTAGATTTTAGTTAATTAATGAATGAATGAACTCTTTAAAGAATAGATTAGGTTTATTACCACGACTTTGATTACAACAACAATAATGGTAGGAGATTAAAAATATCAACAAAACACCAACAGTGCCAAATAATAAAAATAAACTTCACAGATTAAATAAAATAAATTAATTAATGAAACCAAAATGAATTTTAAAAATGCAAATAAATGAGTGAATGAATATTTACAATTGACTCCAACATACTCCCCCACAACCTTGAACTATATTTCAGTTCAAGAGCTCACTCCTTGTAAGGCAGAGGACATATCTTGGTTATTGGTCTCTTCAGAAGGCCTTTAGGGGTACGAAGAAGCACCACTCTGACATGATCATCTTCTCCTGGGAATATCTGGACAATTCTCGCCAGTTTCCATTGTAGTGGTTTGTTTTGTTCCTTCAACATAACCAAATCTCCAATGTTGACATCCGGATGTGAAGTCCTCCACTTCCTTCTTTCTTGGAGTTGATGTAGATATTCACAGCTCCAACGGTTCCAGAAGTAGTCTCTTTGAGGTTGAATCAGATCCCATCTGGAGCGAAGATTCAAAGTAGAGTGATCAGAATCTGCATCATGTCGTATAGCATTTCCTATAAGAAAATGTCCTGGTGTTAGCGCTGTTAAATCATTTGGATCATTGCTAACAAAGGTTAATGGTCTGGAGTTAAGACAGGCTTCAATTTGAGCTAATAAGGTCAGTAACTCCTCGTAGTTCAACAACCTAGATTTCATCGTTTTAGATAAGATGGTTTTAACTGATTTAATGCCAGCTTCCCATAATCCACCAAAGTTAGGTGCCGACGGAGGAATGAAATGCCAATTAATGGATTCTATGGCTGAAAAATCTTGAATATTAGCAGCCTTGAACAACTTCCATCGTTCTTTCAAAATGTTGCTTGCACCCTTAAAGTTAGTTGCATTGTCTGAGTATATATCAGTTGGTCTTCCTCTTCTAGAGATGAATCTTTTCAATGCTGCAAGAAAGGCCTCCGCAGTCAACTCTGATGAAATTTCTAAGTGAATGGCTTTGGTGGTGAAGCAAACGAATAGGACTATGTAGAATTTGAAAATAACTTTGCTTCGTTTCAGCATAGGTTTAGCTTGAATGGGACCGGCCAAATCAATACCAATCTTTTCAAATTGTCTACCTGGAAGAAGTCTATTTTTTGGCAAGTCTCCCATTATCTGATGAATAGCCTTAGATTTACTCTTCAGGCAAACGAGACATTGATTTAAGACCCTTTTGATTAAGTTTCTTCCAGAAGGAATCCAAAATTTATTTCGAATCAAAGATAAAGTTAATTGAGTTCCAGAATGAAGATTGTTTAGGTGATAGTGTAGTACAATTAATTTGGTTACAAAATGATCTTTAGGAATTAGCATAGGATGCTTCTGATCAATATCTAAATCCGAATGACGTAATCTTCCGCCTACTCTAAGAATTCCTTGGGAATCTATAAAAATGTTAAGCGAAATAAGCCTGCTTTTTCTTGGTAAAGGAATATTTTTTATGCAAGCATTGATTTCTGGGGTGAATTCACACCTCTGAATAATCTTGCCGATTTGTAATAGAGAATCTTTTAAGTCTTGGGATGTTAGAAATGAGAGTCTTTGAGTTGGCTGTTTTCTGGTGATATTAATAAATCTTTTACACCAAGCCATGACCCTTAAAAGTTTGGTAAAGGATGAATATTTTGAGAAAACCTCTGGGCATGGTTCTGCTATTGTAGCATGCAGTATAACACTACGCTCTTCTAAACCCATAGAAGGGTCTATAGTGAATGAAGGAATACCTTCAGAATCATCCAATGTCAACCAAACGGGTCCATGCCACCATAATTTTGAATTGATCAAACAGGAAGGCAAAATTCCTCTCGTAGCAAGGTCTGCTGGATTTTGCTTGCCTGATATATATTACCATGAATGGGCTGCAGTCAGATCTTGAATCTTTGCCACTCGATTGGCCACAAATATCTGCCACTTCTTTGATTCAGAAGTAATCCACGCCAGAACAATCTTTGAATCTGTCCAATATAATTGTTCATCGATATTAAAGGGAAGTGCTTGAGTTGTCTGCGATTGAAGTTGCGCCAACATCAAGGCTGCGCAAAGCTCAAGTCTTGGTATGGTTATTTTCTTGATGGGAGCAACTTTTGTTTTTGCTGTCAAAAGAATGGTCTCAATTTGATTATTCTCATAAGTTATTCTTAGATAACAGACAGCAGAATAAGCCAACTCCGATGAATCACAGAATCCATGCATCTGCATATTGGAAATTAATAAATTCCTTTGGAATATACATCTTGGAATACTGATTTGTTGAAAATGCTTCATTTCTCTTTCAAAAGTATTCCACTTTCTTTGAATAGAAGCAGGTATATCTTCATCCCAGCCTATTTTCAATTTCCATAATTCTTGGAGGAGAAGTTTTAGCACAACTGTGGTAGGGGAAAGCCAGCCACAGGGGTCATAAATTCTGGCTATAGCTGATACAATTTGTCTCTTTGATTTAATATCAGCTGGACCAGATTTACAAGAAATGTTGAGGGTTTCATAACTTGGATCCCATTGGATTCCAAGAACGTTCACGCCTGATTCCTTTCTATTAAGTTCCATCACCTCACCTTTTCCTCTCAATAATAAAGGTAAGTCTTCAATTATAGAAGTTTCATTGGATACCCATTTTCTCAGGACGAATCCACCAGAACCCAATACAGCAATCAATTGTTGCACGAGTCCCTTGGCGTCTTCCACTGTGGGGCATCCAGTCAGAAGGTCATCCACGTAGAAATCCTCACGAATAATCTTGGATACTCTTGGATTAGAAACTTGTACCCCATGGGCAATCTGATGTAGAGTTCGAATTGCCAAGTAAGGGGCACATGCAAGGCCATAAGTGACTGTCAACAAGTTATACTCCTGCAATTCTAGATCTTTACGATCTCTCCATAGTATGGTTTGATATTTAATATCGTCTGGATGTAATCTAATCTGCCGATACATCTTTTCAATGTCGGCCACTAAAGCAACAGAGTTCGTGCGGAACTTGAGTAGGATGTTGAATATATTATTTTGAAGTTTTGGACCTACATGAAGGAGATCATTCAATGATATTTGGGTGGTAGTCTTGGTGGATGCATCAAATACCACTCGTAACTTATTTGACTGTGCCTTTAGAATACAGTGATGAGGAATGTAATATTTTGGTTCAGTCTGCAGAGAACAACTTGCCTGCATATGACCTAATCTTATATATTCATTCATAAATTGTTTATATTGAACATATATATTTTCATTTTGTTCTAACCTTTTTTCTAGATTAAGAAATCTGCGAATTGCGATGGATTTTGACTGACCTAATTTTTCAGCTGATTCCTTAAATGGAAGCCTTACAATATACCTTCCTGATTCATCCCTGACTACATTTTTTAAATAATGACTTTCACAATCCTTTTCTTCTTTTGTAGGAATTTCTTCCAAAGGAATGGATTCCAATTCCCAGAACCTTTTTATTAAATCTTCAGATTCCAATTCAGAAGAGAAATGTGCCATATTTCTGAATGACTGCCGTTCACTCACTGAGGTCGGACCATATACGAGCCATCCCAATTTTGAATGGATAGCAGATGGCTCATTTTCATTTCCATTTCTCCTTCCTTCCTGAATGAGGTTGAATACTATATCTGACCCCAAGATTACATCTATTTCTCTCGATTTAAAATATGAAGGATCAGCCAGGATCAATCCCTTCATATGTGAATAATTTATTTTCTTGACCGTAAAACTAGGAATATTGTTTGTTAACTTTGTAAGAACCAGTGCTGTAGTCTCAAACGCTTGATGATCAAAGTGAGAAGAAAACCTGATCAAGACCTCACCTAGGGAAGATTCTACAAGTTGATCTCCCAAACCTCCAACTGCTATACGTTTACGTCTGATGGGTATTCCTAGTTTTGCCGCGCACTTTTCAGTGATAAGGCTTCTTTGACTTCCATTATCTAACAGAGCTCTACAAATTTGATCTTCCCCATTTACATCTTGTATATGAATTATAGCTGTAGATAACAGCACTTGTATAGAACCATCTGCTCCACTCAAACAGCAGGATGTGCTTGTTGAAGGTACATTCGATGGTTTTACTGATTTGGGAGAGGTAAACTGGACACCAGATGATTCCCTTTGTCTTGGAGGACTTGAAATCACATGCAACAAGGTATGATGGTTTCTATTGCAATGGAAACAACGATTTGTGATTTTACAATTCTCAACAGAATGATTGCCACGCAAACAATTAGAACAAAGCTGGTTCTGTTTTACATAACCTATTCTATTTTGAATTGACATTTGTCTGAATTCATTACATTGATTCAATTTATGCTTCAATTTACATAGTAGACAATTTTTGAAACCTACATTGATGTTGTATGTATTTACTCTTTTATTCAAATTTTCCTTTGAGGTAGTGTCCTTCATTGTATTCATTAAAGATTGAGCTTGTTTTGCCAAAAAGGAAATAAACCTTTGATATGAAGGCAGCTCTTGATTATCATAGGACAATTCCCATTGTTGTCTGATTGGAGTATCCAGCTTCTTTTGTAAAAAATGTATTAACATAACATCTACCATTTCATTTCTTTCCAAACCTATTGTCTCTAAATTTCTAAGAGATTCGTTGCAGATATCCAACAACTCATACATAGCCTTTGAAGTAGAGATCTTATATAAATTGATTTTAAATATTTAACTAGTTGAGAGAATATTATCTCTCTTTTATTATCATATCTTTCTACCAAAGTTTTCCAAGCTTGAGTATAATTATTTTCAGTGATCGGGAAACCCTTTATTATACGAGCTGCATCACCTTTTAAGGAAGAATGTAAATATTGTAATTTTTGTATATCTGAGAGAGTCGTATTTTTATCTATTGTAACCAAAAATAGGTCCTTAAAACTCAACCACTGAGACATCTCACCGGAAAATATAGGCAAATTAAATTTGGGTAATTTAACATTGGATATTACATTTTGCTCCGATTTGACTGGTTGAGAAACGTTCTCTACTTCCAATATTTCCTCAATTTGAACTACAAAATTTTCATAACGATTCTTTACATGTATGTATTCTTTAAATAGTGTTTCACTGGCTACCAAAGCATTTGATCTAACTATTTGATAATAGGTTTCTTTGATGGTTTTAAATAATTCAGCAATATTTGTATGATAAAGTTTCAATCTACGTATATTTCTCTGTTGACAAATTTCGTCAAACTGTTTTGCATAGGTATTGAATTCTTCAACATAAATTTTAAAGATTGGTATATCAGAATTCGCCTTTTTAGACATGATTTAGCTTATTTTATGTATAAAATATTTAGATTTCGCTTGATTCTATTCACCACAAGATAATTTAATTATTACTTACCAAACTATCAGTGGATCCGTACTCGAAAGGGACCAGAAAGGATGTTCGATTTTAAGTAGATTTGATTCTTTGTATTTAAACTTGAGTTATTGAATGAATGAATGAATAAAGTCTTTGTAAAGAAATAGACTAGATTTTAGTTAATTAATGAATGAATGAACTCTTTAAAGAATAGATTAGGTTTATTACCACGACTTTGATTACAACAACAATAATGGTAGGAGATTAAAAATATCAACAAAAACACCAACAGTGCCAAATAATAAAAATAAACTTCACAGATTAAATAAAATAAATTAATTAATGAAACCAAAATGAATTTTAAAAATGCAAATAAATGAGTGAATGAATATTTACAATTGACTCCAACAACCTCATTAAAACTACATTTCTAGTTTTATATATACAATATAACCTCGATAATTCGACCATGTTTTGTTGTCCTGACCTACAGCCTATCATATAACAAACTGTAATTCAACACTATCGATAATTCGACCATTATAAATTTCAACAATTGTTTGTTGCTCAAATATAACCTCACTGCTAAAAAGGTATTACAGAGAAAACGGCTGACATTGTAAATGTACAAAATGTATGTATAGAGCAGGGGAAAAATAAATAAAGACCAAAATCAAATTAATTGATAATAAATAGATTATTGCCAAAAAAAAATACAAAAAATATTTTTTTCTCCTTTCTTATCTTCACTCAATCATATTAGAGTGTCAAGCTTGTAAAGCTTGAAATTAACAACCATCATGATTGGGTGAAGTAGAATGCGTCTGCCTTTGTCATCAAGACTGGGAGCACTACTCAGTGGCAGGCCACTGACTTAGCTCCAAAAGAATGTATCCCTGGATTAGGAGCCCTTACAAGGTACTATCAGCCGGGCCAGCTGAGCCCAGGTTTTTTTAGTGAGCTTGTTACTGTTCCCCCTCCTCCTTTTTCATCCTGGCTTGGGACCGGCAAAGGCGGAGTTTTTTTTCTTTCAGGTGAGAAACTTTAGGCATTGGTGAAAAGTGTAAATATATATTTTGGAAATGAAAAAAAAGGATAAAATAAATCAGAATATAAATTTACAAACTATATTTCAGAGGAGACGATTTATAATAGGAATTCATTTAAATGACCTCATTAAAAACTACATTTTATATATATTTGGGTTAAACTTTACGTGTATGCTATCCAAAGTTCGCACACTTGAAAAAGTCACATAAAGTCGACTGTGCGTAAACACAGGCTCTTGTAGCAAAGGTTTGGCCTTGAGCCCTCTTTATAGTCATATATGTCAGACATTATACAGTGTGTTCAACTTTGGGTACTGTCAGTATATGTGCTTCAAGGACATGAGAGCACATGCGCTAGAACACCATACCTGTTCCATCGCAAAGATCCTAAAGGCATTGGTGAAAGTGTAAATAAATATTTTGGAAATGAAAAAAAATTGCAGATATGAAAACATATTAAAGGAATAAATTCATTTAAAAGACCTCATTAAAAACAACAATTCTATAATTTTATATGAACAATATAATCAAATTAATTCAACACACGATAATTCGACCATTTTTGATGTCTCGACCTACGGCCTATCATATGACAAACTAATTCGACACTTTCGATAATTCAACTATTTTGGAAATTCAAATTTCAACAGTTGATATTTGTCTAAAACCCCTATTATTAACAACATATTAGACTGCAGAGTGCAAAAATGTAGAAAATTGTATGTATATAATTGTATGCATATATTTGTATGTATATAAGTGTATGCAAATAATTGTATGTATATATCAATGAGTAAAATATTTTTTTTTTTGCTTATCGCTAGTACACGTGGTACAGGCCTTGATAATCATGGTGGGTAGAAGTAGGCGACTGCTTTTACTGTAAGTACACAACATGTCTAAACATGTGAAAAGCAGTGCGACTTTGCATTTACAAATGTGCCAGAGCCCCGTTTGATTACTTGCGCTTGCTGGTGGGGTTGGACTTTTGCAAGAATCGGAAGCCATTGGAGCATTTTTTTTTTTTTTTCAGAAAAAAGTGCCCAATGCGGGAATCGAACCCGGGTCGTAGCGGTCGAAAACCAACGGCTTAGACCATCCTTCCACCAACCCCCAGTAAAATAAGTAAATAAAAAGAAGACCAAAAATAAGTGATAATAGTTTATTGAATAACAAATAAAATAAAAAATCTTTCAGGTGAAAAATTATAGGCATTGGTAAAAAAGTAAACAAGAGAAATAGCAATTGGGGTTTTGTGTCTGCGGCGAGTCATATTAGCACGCCTAGCGGTTAGGGGAGTGAGTCTTCCACGGCCTTTTCGAGGCATGACAGAAGACGCTGAAAAAAAAAGGTAAAATAAGAACCAAGCAGAGGAAAACTATAAAACTGAAAGCCAGGACAGGCATAAAAAGAAAATTCCAAGCATGTGAGGAAACAATTGAAGAAAAAAAAAAGGATTCCAAAAAAATACTGCAAAAAAAGAAACCAGACACAAAAAGCAACAATTGAGTACACAAATACAGCATCAGCCTATTTATGAGAAGAAAAAAAACGACAGACACAAAAATGGAGCTAAATTCAAATGAAAAACTATAACAGATCAAGTAATCAAATCAGGCATTATGAAAGATACTGCAAAAAAGAAAATAAGACACAAAAATGGAGCTAAATATGTAAAAAACATGTATACAAAAAAGCAAAGCCCAATTCCAAACCCAAATATTTTTTTTATGAGAAGAACATCAACATAATGCATGATTACGGCAGTCCATAGCTTCCCTGACAAAAATTCACCAAAAAAGTTAAATATTCCAAAATATTTCTGTGTATATATTGCTAAATGTGTAAATAACATGTATATAAAAAAGCAAAGCTTAATTTTAAATTTCATTATCCTTGTCACAGGAAAAGCATCAAAATACTGCATAAGTACGGCACTTTTGGAGCCCCCCTGACAAAAATTCACTAAAAGAGTTAAGTATTCAAAAAAATATTTTGGTATATATATTGCTAAATGTGTAACAAACATGTATATAAAAAGCAAAGCTTAATTCTAAGTTTTAATATTTTTTTTATAAGAAAAGCTACAAAAGCAAATAGGGAGAAGTGGAGCCATTTAGCCATTTTCAAAATTTGATTATGAAAGAGTAAATAAATGAGTAAATAAGGACAGATATAAAGAGAAAGTATTGCTAAATGTGTAACAAACATGTATATAAAAAAGCAATGCTTAATTCTAAGTTTTAATATTTTTTTTAAAATAAAAGCTACAAAAGCAAATAGGGAGAAGTGGGGCCATTTAGCCATTTTCAAAATTTGATTGTGAAAGAGTAAATAAATGAATAAATAAGGACAAATATAAAGAGAAAGTATTGCTAAATGTGTAACAAACATGTCTATAAAAAAGCAATGCCTAATTCGAAGTTTTAATTTTTTTTTATAAGAAAAGCTACAAAAGCAAATAGGGAGAAGTGGAGCTAATTTAGCCATTTTCAAAATTTGATTGTGAAAGAGTAAAAAAATGAGTAAATAAGAGCAAATATAAAGAAAAAGTATTGCTAAATGTGTAATAAACATGTATATAAAAAAGCAAAGCTTAATTCTAAGTTTTAATATTTTTCTTATAAGAAAAGCTGCAAAAGCAAATAGGGAGAAGTGGAGCTATTTAGCCATTTTCAAAATTTGATTGTGAAAGAGTAAAAAGAAAGAATAAATAAGGACAAATATAAAGAAGAAATAATTAAGCAAAAGAAAGACATAAATAAATATTTCAATCTACAATTCGAAAAATAATATAACCTCAGCCTATTTATGATAAAAATAACAATTAAAAAAACAACATTTGAAGGCAAAAGATCTACGATTGCAAAATCTAACAAATTGAAAATAAATAAATCTATTAAATCGAATAAAACGGTCATGTAAAGCACAAAAGCATTTTTTTTTTAGTATTTTATTTCCAAAATGCCAAAAGGGGAAAAAAACTTATACTTACAAAATATAATTACAAAAATACAAAACAAAAGAACGCGCTTTCAAAACAAATGAATAGATGATGATAAATGCAAAAAATCTACGATTGTAAAATAGAGTAAATTAAGAAATAAAAATAACTGTTAACATCAGGAAAATAAAAACAGACCTATCATACGAAGAAAAAAATAACGAAAATTTTGGTATATAGATCGTTATGTGTAGTTCAAAATCTTCAGAGGAGATAGCTCAGGACTTTACAATGGAAAACTCTGTTACGGTATTATCTATATAGATAATAAATAAAAATCAACGATTAATTGACCTTTATTCCGAAAGATGGCGCAAGCCAGCAAATTTGAGTTATACGATCAGGAGATGCCTTTTCCTCAAAGTAGCAAAGTTTTAATGCGCATTTTAAAATATCCCTACTCATCTAAAACCTTTTTAAAGAGAAAAGTGAAATTTAAACTGTTATGCAGCTAGCAAGGAGCGGACACTTTATATGAGAATCATTGCGTCTTAAAGATTCCGCTCTTGATCATCAGACTGGCGTATATCGCCTTGTAGCTTTTGACTTCTTGATATTCTACGCTTTCCATACACCATTTTGCCTTCCGCTTATTCGCTTAAGAAAACTTTCTCTCTTCTTTGTTTTGAATATTTCTAGGTCTTTCACAATCCTGCAAAATACAAATTAATTTATTTTTCAGTGCGTTGGATAAATCATAATTTAAATATTTATTTTGATGTGCTAATTCAAATTTACAGATTATGCAATATTTTGTGTCATCATAAATGAATATTTATTTATTATATTAAATGTATATGCATATTTAATTATGTAAAGTTTTCCTTATTTATATTTAATGGCTATTATAAAGCAGTAATATTTGTGTGAATAGTCTATTTGGCATATTTTATATTTCGTTATATGTAATTAAAACACCGATAAATAGGGTCTGATTTAGAGATTATATATGACTGCGTGTATTTAGCTATTATACATTTTTGAAAGCATTTTGCTTTAAATATTCTTTGAATTGTTGTTTATTTAAAAATGATCACAAAAATCCCATTATATATATATTGATATCAATAAAGGCATATCCTGACCACGAGCACATGAGCTATTTAGATCAACTAGACGTTGATGTCTATTCCACTAGATGGCGCTCTGCCATCTAAAAAGCTCTTGGACAGGATATGCCTTTATTGATTTTAATACCAATACCTGACCTTTTTTTATTATTTTATTTTTTCATATATTTTTTTTTCTATTGATTTTTCATATATATATATGTATTACATGTATTTATTTTCACAATGCATCAGAGGCGCATGCGCTCTTCACGCGGCTTCTCTACTTCAGTCGATTCCAAAGCTCAACCCATTTATGACAAGATCATTTTGATTTTCTAATTCTGCCAGGTCGCTCCAGACGCAAATAATTGAAGTTTTCTAGAATCGGCGTTTGACTGTTACGATTTAAAAATACCTTAGAAGTTACAAATGAAAGACTCAAAATCACATATAATAAAGCGTCTGTTCGTTGAAGCCGAATAGGATTGGTCCATTCTGTGTGACGTGACGTGTGACGTGACGTCGGCAATTTATTCGGTGAATATTTGAGGAATAATATTTTTTAAATAATTTTATTTTTTAATTTAGCTTGATTATTTTATTTTTATAAACAATGTCTCCTAAAATAGCCCTTTCTATTGTTGAGGCCATCGAAGCAAAGCAACGTCGTATTGAACAGCAGCGACAAAGACGTTTAAATTCACCCGTAAGAGAACGGCATAATGAACAACAACGGCAATACCGAATGAATATGAGCGAAAATCAAAGAGCCCTTCAAAGGGAAAACAGTAGGCTGAGGATGCAAATAATTCGACAGGGAGATAATCTACCTTTGCCAACAGGGACATGTTTCGAGGAAGATCAAATTCCCCTGCACTTTTGTGGCCAACTTGATCAAGTTTGCCCAAAATGTAGAGCAAAGTATTTCGAATTAGAACAAACGACATACAGTAAAACTTTTCATAAATGCTGTTCCAAAGGAAAAGTCGAACTTGAACCGATTCAAACCTCTCAATCCACCTGCTCTAGCCGATCCCGTCCTTGGACGGGCCTTTCTACTAGTTTAGTATAAATATTAATTTTATACGTTATCAATATGGATTTTTTTTTCCTTAAATATTTTGAGCGTGTTATTTATTGTGTTAATATCTGTAAAAGTATAAAAGTTGTCACTTTGAATAAAATTTGCAAAGAGCGCTAGCATTTATTTTTTGAGCATTAAAAAATTTCAATATTATATTTTCTAATTTGTATATTTGTTATTTATCATTTGTACATTTTCTCATTGCACACGTTTGCTTAAAGAAAAAAAAAGCAAGTAAATGTTGTATATTAAACGATATTTTAAAATTAATGAAGGCTAAACGGATATTTCAAACAATTTTACTTTTTTGATTCAAATATATTCTTTTTTTATCATCACATGTAAGGTGGTCTCATGTTCATTTGAATATATATGAAAATTTTTAAATGATTCATTCAGACATCCGTTTAAATATAAAATTCGATTCAATAGGAATTAAGTGTTAAATATAAATATTATATTTATTTGATATAAATATATATATATATATCTTCTATTATTTTCTCTCTATATATGTGTGTCTGTTTGTTTGAACAAATTAGCAGCAACTAACAATGATTCCGACGAAATCCATTTCAGGATTTAAAACTAAATACCAGGCGAAGAGACAAACATCTAAATCAATTGCTACTGTTATGAATTGAGCAATGGTTACCCAGAAATTATTTGAAAGAAGAAAAATAAATCAGGTAAAAGTTTCTTTTAATTTTGAATTTGAAAGCTTTCGAGCAAATATACTGCTCTTCAACGGGCCGATACTCTATGTACAATCTCTTAATAATCTTTATACAAAATAATTGAAAAACTTTTGTTATTGGCATGTGCTCTCGCGGGCGTGCATCAGATTGCTCACAGCTAAAGTAATAGATATTATACTGGGATGAAATATATATATACACGGAAATAATTATTAATAATATTTAGATAATTAGTCAGGGATATTGTTATATTGGGTTGGGAGGTCAATTTTTCTATTGATGCTATTTATTTTTGATGATACCAGTGCTTCCAGGAATAATCGTTGTTGCTTGCTTTTAATGTTCTGTTATGAATCAAGACGAAGTTGCCAATTACCCAATGGAATTCTTGAATTCACTTGATTTGCTATAAATGCCACCGCATATTAAAATTGGTGTACTTTAATTCTTCTCCGAAACATCAATCCACCACTTCTTTGATCTACCACAACGAAATAAGCCTTAACAATATTTTACATAGAAATTTATCATAAGTTTGGTGTATTAATGAAATACAAAATGTCTCTTTAAGCTTAAACGGATATAAAAAAAAACATCATCGTTTAAATAATTTGTAAATATTTATCGAAAAGATAGCGGTTGCCTGGCCGGCATTCATATTTATATAAAAAATAGACACTTCGGCCAGTTGGAGTTTTTTATTTTCTCAACGTTTCAACAAAAATCTTTTGTCTTCTTCAGGAGAATTAAATAAAAATAAACATTTGGCAAGGCGTTAAAAATTGTTCTGAGGCTTGCAAGGGCGTTCTCACGTGATTCTTCGAATTTAGTACAACATCTAAAGCGCGAGTCAAAAACAAATATTAAACTCGTCAAAGACTATGATCTTGGAAATAAAAATATATAATAATAAAATTATAACAAATTAAGTAAAAATAAATAAATAAAGTAATATAATAATAATCACAAAGATTATTATATAGATGTATAACTATTATGTTGAATTTTTTATCTAGCTTATTAACTACTTTTTAAATTTAAAAATGAAGCATATTGTTGCGGAATATCTTCAAAAGTATTTATAGTTCTTTTCCCAAATTCTCGTGATACCCATCTGTTCGATTTTAGATTTGAGTATTGTATTTATGTTGACTTAAGTTATTGAATGAATGAATGAATAAAGTCTTTGTAAAGAAATAGACTAGATTCTAGTTAATTAATGAATGATTGAACTCTTTAAAGAATAGATTAGGTTTATTACCACGACTTTGATTACAACAATAATAATGGTAGGAGATTATAAAACATCAACAAAACACCAACAGTGCCAAATAATAAAATAAACTTCACAGATTTAAATAAAATAAATTAATTAATGAAAACAAAATGAATTTAAAAAATGCAAATAAATGAGTAAATGAATATTTACAATTGACTCCAACATAATCCCCCACAACCTTGAACTATATTTCAGTTCAAGAGCTCACTCCTTGTAAGGCAGAGGACATATCTTGGTTATTGGTCTCTTCAGAAGGCCTTTAGGGGTACGAAGAAGCACCACTCTGACATGATCATCTTCTCCTGGGAATATCTGGACAATTCTCGCCAGTTTCCATTGTAGTGGTTTGTTTTGTTCCTTCAACATAACTAAATCTCCAATGTTGACATCCGGATGTGAAGTCCTCCACTTCCTTCTTTCTTGGAGTTGATGTAGATATTCACAGCTCCAACGGTTCCAGAAGTAGTCTCTCTGAGATTGAATCAGATCCCATCTGGAGCGAAGATTCAAAGTAGAGTGATCAGACTCTGCATCATGTCGCATAGCATTTCCTATAAGAAAATGTCCTGGTGTTAGCGCTGTTAGGTCATTTGGATCATTGCTAACAAAGGTTAATGGTCTGGAGTTAAGACAGGCTTCAATTTGAGCCAATAAGGTCAGTAACTCCTCGTAGTTCAACAACCTAGATTTCATCGTTTTAGATAAGATGGTTTTAACTGATTTAATGCCAGCTTCCCATAATCCACCAAAGTTAGGTGCCGACGGAGGAATGAAATGCCAATTGATGGATTCTATGGCTGAAAAATCTTGAATATTAGCAGCCTTTAACAACTTCCATCGTTCTTTCAAAATGTTGCTTGCACCCTTAAAGTTAGTTGCATTGTCTGAGTATATATCAGTTGGTCTTCCTCTTCTAGAGATGAATCTTTTCAATGCTGCAAGAAAGGTTTCCGCAGTCAAATCTGATGAAATTTCTAAGTGAATGGCTTTGGTGGTGAAGCAAACGAATAGGACTATGTAGAATTTGAAAATAACTTTGCTTCGTTTCAGCATAGGTTTAGCTTGAATGGGACCGGCCAAATCAATACCAATCTTTTCAAATGGTCTACCTGGAAGAAGTCTATTTTTTGGTAAGTCTCCCATTATCTGATGAATAGCCTTAGATTTACTCTTCAGGCATACGAGACATTGATTTAAGACCCCTTTGATTAAGTTTCTTCCAGAAGGAATCCAAAATTTATTTCGAATCAAAGATAAAGTTAATTGAGTTCCAGAATGAAGATTGTTTAGGTGATAGTGTAGTACAATTAATTTGGTTACAAAATGATCTCTAGGAATTAGCATAGGATGCTTCTGATCAATATCTAAATCCGAGTGACGTAATCGTCCGCCTACTCTAAGAATTCCTTGGGAATCTATAAAAATGTTAAGCGAAATAAGCCTGCTTTTTCTTGGTAATGGAATATTTTTTATGCAAGCATTGATTTCTGGGGTGAATTCACATCTCTGAATAATCTTGACGATTTGTAATAGAGAATCTTTTAAGTCTTGGGATGTTAGAAATGAGAGTCTTTGAGTTGGCTGTTTTCTTGGATATTAATAAATCTTTTACACCAAGCCATGACCCTTAAAAGTTTGGTGAAGGAAGAATATTTTGAGAAAAACTCTGGGCATGGTTCTGCTATTGTAGCATGCAGTATAACACTGCGCTCTTCTAAGCCCATAGAAGGGTCTATAGTGAATGAAGGAATATTTTCCGAACCATCTAATGTCAACCAAACGGGTCCATGCCACCATAATTTTGAATTGATCAAACAGGAAGGCAAAATTCCTCTCGTAGCAAGGTCTGCTGGATTTTGCTTGCCTGATATATATTGCCATGAATGGGCTGCAGTCAGATCTTGAATCTTTGCCACCCGATTGGCCACAAATATCTGCCACTTCTTTGATTCAGAAGTAATCCACGCCAGAACAATCTTTGAATCTGTCCAATAGAATTGTTCATCGATATTAAAGGGAAGTGCTTGAGTTGTCTGTGATTGAAGTTGCGCCAACATTAAGGCTGCGCAAAGCTCAAGTCTTGGTATGGTTATTTTCTTGATGGGAGCAACTTCTGTTTTTGCTGTCAAAAGAATGGTCTCAATTTGATTATTCTCATAAGTTATTCTTAGATAACAGACAGCAGAATAAGCCAACTCCGATGAATCACAGAATCCATGCATCTGCATATTGGAAATTAATAAATTCCTGTGGAATATACATCTTGGAATACTGATTTGTTGAAAATGCTTCATTTCTCTTTCAAAAGTATTCCACTTTCTTTGAATAGAAGCAGGTATATCTTCATCCCAGCCTATTTTCAATTTCCATAATTCTTGGAGGAGAAGTTTTAGCACAACTGTGGTAGGGGAAAGCCAGCCACAGGGGTCATAAATTCTGGCTATAGCCGATACAATTTGTCTCTTTGATTTAATATCAGCTGGACCAGATTTACAAGAAATGTTGAGGGTATCATAACTTGGATCCCATTGGATTCCAAGAACGTTCACGCCTGATTCCTTTCTATTAAATTCCATCACCTCACCTTTTCCTCTCAATAATAAAGGTAAGTCTTCAATTATAGAAGTTTCATTGGATACCCATTTTCTCAGAACGAATCCACCAGAACCCAATACAGCAATCAATTGTTGCACGAGTCCCTTGGCGTCCTCCACTGTGGGGCATCCAGTCAGAAGGTAATCCACGTAGAAATCCTCACGAATAATCTTGGATATTCTTGGATTAGAAACCTGTACCTCATGGGCAATCTGATGTAGAGTTCGAATTGCCAAGTAAGGAGCACATGCTAGGCCATAAGTGACTGTCAACAAGTTATACTCCTGCAATTCTAGATCTTTACAATCTCTCCATAGTATGGTTTGATATTTAATATCGTCTGGATGTAATCTAATCTGCCGATACATCTTTTCAATGTCGGCCACTAAAGCAACAGAGTTCGTGCGGAACTTGAGTAGGATGTTGAATATATTATTTTGAAGTTTTGGACCTACATGAAGGAGATCATTCAATGATATTTGGGTGGTAGTCTTGGTGGATGCATCAAATACCACTCGTAACTTATTTGGCTGTGCCTTTAGAATACAGTGATGAGGAATGTAATATTTTGGTTCAGTCTGCAGAGAACAACTTGCCTGCATATGACCTAATCTTATATATTCATTCATAAATTGTTTATATTGAACATATATATTTTCATTTTGTTCTAGCCTTTTCTCTAGATTAAGAAATCTGCTAATTGCGATGGATTTCGATTGACCTAACTTTTCAGCTGATTCCTTAAATGGAAGCCTTACAATATACCTTCCTGATTCATCCCTGACTACATTTTTTAAATAATGACTTTCACAATCCTTTTCTTCTTTTGTAGGAATTTCTTCCAAAGGAATGGATTCCAATTCCCAGAACCTTTTTATTAAATCTTCAGATTTCAATTCAGAAGAGAAATGTGCCATATTTCTGAATGACTGCCGTTCACTCACTGAGGTCGGACCATATACGAGCCATCCCAATTTTGTATGGATAGCAGATGGCTCATTTTCATTTCCATTTCTCCTTCCTTCCTGAATGAGGTTGAATACTATATCTGACCCCAAGATTACATCTATTTCTCTCGATTTAAAATATGAAGGATCAGCCAGGATCAATCCCTTCATATGTGAATAATTTATTTTCTTGACCGTAAAACTAGGAATATTGTTTGTTAACTTTGTAAGAACCAGTGCTGTAGTCTCAAACGCTTGATGATCAAAGTGAGAAGAAAACCTGATCAAGACCTCACCTAGGGAAGATTCTACAAGTTGATCTCCCAAACCTCCAACTGCTATACGTTTACGTCTGATGGGTATTCCTAGTTTTGCCGCGCACTTTTCAGTGATAAGGCTTCTTTGACTTCCATTATCTAACAGAGCTCTACAAATTTGATCTTCCCCATTTACATCTTGTATTTGAATTATAGCTGTAGATAACAGTATTTGTATAGAACCCTCTGCTCCACTCAAACAGCAGGATGTGCTTGTTGAAGGTACATTCGATGGTTGTACAGATTTGGGAGAGGTAGACTGGACACTAGATGATTCCCTTTGTCTTGGAGGACTTGAAATCACATGCAACAAGGTATGATGGTTTCTGTTGCAATGGAAACACCGATTTGTGATTTTACAATTCTCAAGAGAATGATTGCCACGCAAACAATTAGAACAAAGTTGGTTCTGTTTTACATAACCTATTCTATTTTGAATTGACATTTGTCTGAATTCATTACATTGATTTAGTTTATGCTTCAATTTACATAGCAGACAATTTTTGAAACCTACATTGATGTTGTATGTGTTTACTCTTTTATTCAAATTTTCCTTTGAGGTAGTGTCCTTCATTGTATTCATTAAAGATTGAGCTTGTTTTGCCAAAAAGGAAATAAACCTTTGATATGAGGGCAGTTCTTGATTATCATAGGACAATTCCCATTGTTGTCTGATTGGAGTATCCAGCTTCTTTTGTATAAAATGTATTAACATAATGTCTACCATTTCATTTCTTTCCAAACCTATTGTCTCTAAATTTCTAAGAGATTCGTTGCAGATATCCAACAACTCATACATAGCCTTTGAAGTAGAGATCTTATACAATTTGATTTTAAATATTTTATCTAGTTGAGAGAATATTATCTCTCTTTTATTATCATATCTTTCTACCAAAGTTTTCCAAGCTTGATTATAATTATTTTCAGTGATCGGGAAACCCTTTATTATACGAGCTGCATCACCTTTTAAGGAAGAATGTAAATATTGTAATTTTTGTATATCTGAAAGAGTCGTATTTTTATCTATTGTAACCAAAAATAGGTCCTTAAAACTCAACCACTGAGACATCTCACCGGAAAATATAGGCAAATTAAATTTGGGTAATTTAACATTAGATATGGCACTTTGTTCCGATTTGACTGGTTGAGAAACGTTCTCTACGTCCAAGATTTCCTCAATTTGGAATACAAAATTTTCATAACGATTCTTTACATCTATGTATTCTTTAAATAGTGTTTCACTGGCCTCCAAAGCATTCGATCTAACTATTTGATAATAGGTTTCTTTGATGGTTTTAAATAATTCGGCAATATTTGTATGATAAAGTTTCAATCTACGTATATTTCTCTGTTGACAAATTTCGTCAAACTGCTTTGCATAGGTATTGAATTCTTCAACATAAATTTTAAATATTGGTATATCAGAATTCGCCTTTTTAGACATGATTTAGATTGCTTAAATATTTATATTTCGTTTGATTCTATTCACCACAAGATAATTTAATTATTACTTACCAAATTATCAGTGGATCCGTACTCGAAAGGGACCAGAAAGGATGTTCGATTTTAGATTCGAGTATTGTATTTATGTTGACTTAAGTTATTGAATGAATGAATGAATAAAGTCTTTGTAAAGAAATAGACTAGATTTTAGTTAATTAATGAATGATTGAACTCTTTAAAGAATAGATTAGGTTTATTACCACGACTTTGATTACAACAATAATAATGGTAGGAGATTATAAAACATCAACAAAACACCAACAGTGCCAAATAATAAAATAAACTTCACAGATTTAAATAAAATAAATTAATTAATGAAAACAAAATGAATTTAAAAAATGCAAATAAATGAGTAAATGAATATTTACAATTGACTCCAACACCATCCCTCTAAAAATAATCTTTCCTTTTTAAATTTTATATTCCTATGAAATATCTCAATATCATTCCAATCTGGCCTATGTCCTGAAAATAATGCATGTTCCCCAATTTTGCTTAACGCCCTTCTCCCCAATAAACCCTGTTGGTGTTCCTTAATTCTGGTCTCTAAATTTCGGCCGGTTTCTCCTACATAAATTTTGTCACATTCTGTGCATTTAATCCCATAAATTAAGTTATTTGGTTTTGATGTGCCTATTTTATCCTTCATTATGTTATTTCTAGTTAAAAATTCCCTTTTTGTCCCAGTACTATACCAAATATTATATTTACATTTTTTCAAAATTCTAGATATTTCGTTATCCACTTCTCTAATATAAGGAATTATTATATTATTGTAACCTTCGGTAGTTCTATTCAAATTTGGCCTATCTATTTCATATCTTCTAATCCATTTATTTATTTATTACAAAGAGCCAAACAGGTATGTACAGACCAAGACATTTATAAAAAAGAGATAAAGAAAATTAGAGCGGAGTTAAAACAATCCGAATATCCAGTTGGCTTCATAAATAAATGGATTAGAAGATATGAAATAGATAGGCCAAATTTGAATAGAACTACCGAAGGTTACAATAATATAATAATTCCTTATATTAGAGAAGTGGATAACGAAATATCTAGAATTTTGAAAAAATGTAAATATAATATTTGGTATAGTACTGGGACAAAAAGGGAATTTTTAACTAGAAATAACATAATGAAGGATAACATAGGCACATCAAAACCAAATAACGTAATTTATGGGATTAAATGCACAGAATGTGACAAAATTTATGTAGGAGAAACCGGCCGAAATTTAGAGACCAGAATTAAGGAACACCAACAGGGTTTATTGGGGAGAAGGGCGTTAAGCAAAATTGGGGAACATGCATTATTTTCAGGACATAGGCCAGATTGGAATGATATTGAGATATTTCATAGGAATATAAAATTTAAAAAGGAAAGATTATTTTTAGAGGGATGGGTATCACGAGAATTTGGGAAAAGAACTATAAATACTTTTGAAGATATTCCGCAACAATATGCTTCATTTTTAAATTTAAAAAGTAGTTAATAAGCTAGATAAAAAATTGAACATAATAGTTATACATCTATGTAATAATCTTTGTGATTATTATTATATTACTTTATTTATTTATTTTTACTTAATTTGTTATAATTTTATTATTATATATTTTTATTTCCAAGATCATAGTCTTTGACGAGTTTAATATTTGTTTTTGACTCGCGCTTTAGATGTTGTACTAAATTCGAAGAATCACGTGAGAACGCCCTTGCAAGCCTCAGAACAATTTTTAACGCCTTGCCAAATGTTTATTTTTATTTAATTCTCCTGACGAAGACAAAAGATTTTTGTTGAAACGTTGAGAAAATAAAAAACTCCAACTGGCCGAAGTGTCTATTTTTTTATATAAATTGTAAATATTTGTTTGTTATTAATCAATTTACGTAAAATGTCGTATTGCACGTGTTGCACTAAGCACCCAAGCCAGGCTCCGGTCCAGCTCCCCGCTGGCGATCTTCCTGGCGTGGTCCTGGAGCCATAGAACTCTCGTGCGCGCGGGCAGTCCGCGCTGATGTCTCCTGCGGAACTTGGCGGCTGACACGCGGCGGCCAGGTTATTGACATCGGGGCCTAGTTGCTGACATGTAGGCATTTCCTCACACTGAAATACGCCTTCAGTTTGATTTTGTTCATCTGGGTATGCTAACTTGTCGACGTTAAAAATTTTGAAACATAATAGAAGCAAACAGGCCAATTTTTTTCAAATATAAAAAATAGATAGTTTTTGAGCGTTAGATCTTCCTCAAGCCCGATGAAAGATCTAACGCTCGAAAACTAAATGATTTTATAATAAAAAGCAGCTTGCACAATTTGTCTATTTTAGTTTTATTCCGTATTTTGCAAATACCTTTAGATTAAAAATATTGAAATGTTTCAAAATTTGTCATTCGAAAGTTTGATAGAAAATTGTTTTTTGCCGAAATGATTGTATATTAACTACATTAATAGAAGCTTTTTTTTTTCTATGTGCAAAGCGATAAAGTATCCTTAAAATAGAGATATATACAAATTAAAATACCTATTTTTTTATATGCTTTCTCAATATTTTTTTCATATACTATAGTTTCGTATATATGTATCAATTTCTTTGAAAAGAAATAAAATTTTGAAACTAGAAAATATAAAACCTACTAAATCGTCAACCCGTCGCGAATTCGACTGATAAATTCAAAGATTTGTATCCAGAATTCAATTTTATCCATTGCATTAGTTTGTCACAGGTGTATATTTAAACCAAATCCTTAATGAAAATAGCATTAAAGGGAATATTTACCGTGATCAAGTGAGTAAATTAAGAAAAGGCTATCTCATGATCATGCAAATATTAGTTTATGATGGCTTGCGCCATCTATAGTAATAAATATCAACTAAAGGCCTGTCAAAAGCCGGAAACGCGTGCGTGGTTGGCCTTTCTTGATTAATTAAGAAAGTGCTTTTGCAAAATATTCTTGAATAATAAATAAAAATCAACGATTAATTGACATTTATTCCGAAAGATGGCGCAAGCCAGCAAATTTGAGTTATACGATCAGGAGATGCCTTTTCCTCAAGTAGCAAAGTTTTAATGCGCATTTAAAAATATCCCTACTCATCTAAAACCTTTTTAAAGAGAAAAGTGAAATTTAAACTGTTATGCAGCTAGCTAGGAGCGGAAACTTTATATGAGAACCATTGCGTCTTAAAGATTCCGCTTTTGATCATCAGACTGGCGAATATCGCATTGTAGCTTTTGACTTCTTGATATTCTACGCTTTCCATACATCATTTTTCCTTCCGCTTATTCGCTTAAAAATAATTTCTTTCTTCTTTGTTTTGAATATTTCTTGGTCTTTCAAAATCCTGCAAAACGCAAATTAATTTATTTTCCAGTGCGTTGGATAAATCATAATTTTAATCTTTATTTTGATATGCTAATTCTAATTTAAAGATTATGCAATATTTTGTGTCGTCATAAATGAATATGTATCCATTATATTAAATGTATATGCATATTAAATTATGTAAACTTTTCTTATTTATATTTAATGGCTATTATAGAGCACTAATATTTGTGTGAATAGTCTGGCATATTTTATATTTCGTTATATGTAATTTAAACACCGATAAATAGCGTCTGATTTAGAGATTATATGTGGCTGCATGTATTTAGCTATTATAAATGTTTGAATATATTTAACTTTAAATACTATTTGAATTGTTGTTTATTTAAAATACAAAAATCCCATTATATATATATGAACCAATAAAGGCATATCCTGACCAAGAGCACATGAGCTATTTAAATCAACTAAACGTTGATTTCTATTCCACTAGATGGCGCTCTGCCATCTAAAAAGCTCGTGGTCAGGATATGCCTTTATTGATTTTAATACCAACACCTGATTTTTTATTATTATTATTTTTTTTTAATATTTTTTACATTTCACAAGCGCCACCAGCGTGAAACGCGTTCGTGGATGGCTTTTCTTGATTTATCAAGAAATTGGGTTGGCCAAATATCAGGGAACAGGTTAAATCAATTAATAGTTGATTTCTGTTCCACCAGATGGCGCTCTGCCTTTTGAAAGCACATGTGCTCCTGGTCAGGATATGCCTTTTTTTATTTTTAATATATATATATATGTATTACATGTATTTATTTTCACAATGCATCAGAGGCGCATGCGCTCTTCACGCAGCTTCTCTACTTCAGTCGATTCCAAAGCCAACTGATTTATGAAAAGATCTTTTTGATTTTCTAATTCTGCCAAGTCGCTCCAGGCGCAAAGAATTGAAGTTTTCTGGAATCGGCGTTTGACTCTTACGATTTAAAAATACCTTAGAAGTTACAAGTGAAAGACTCAAAATTTAGTATGAATATTAATTTTATACATTATCAATATGAATAATTTTTTTTAAATATTTTAAGCGTGTTATTTATTTATTGTGTTAATATTTGTAAAAGTATAAAAGTTGTCACTTTGAATAAAATTTGCAAAGGGCGCTCGCCTTTATTTTTTGAGCATTAGAAAATTTCAATATTATATTTTCTAATTTGTATATTTGTAATTTATCATTTGTACATTTTCTCTCAAGTATTGCACACGTTTGCTTAAAGAAAAAAGCAAGTAAATACTGTATATTAAACGATATTTGAAAATTAAAGAAGGCTAAACGGATATTTCAAACAATTTTACTATTTTGATTCAAATATATTCCTTTTTTTATCATCACATGTAAGGTGGTCTCATGTTCATTTGAATATATATGACAATTTTTAAATGATTCATTCAGACATCCGTTTAAATATAAAATTCGATTCAATAGGAATTAAGTGTTAAATATAAATATTATATTTTTATTTGATATAAATATATATATATATCTTCTATATATATATATATATATTCTTATCTCTATATATGTGTGTGTCTGTTTGTTTGAACAAATTAGAAGCAACGAACAATGATTCCGTAGAAATCAATTTCAGCATTTAAAACGGAATACCAGGCGAAGAGACAAACATCTAAATCAATTGTTACTGTTATGAATGTGAGCAATAGTTACCCAAAAATTAATTGAAAGAGGAAAAATAAAAATCGGGTAAAAAAATTCTTTTTATTTTGAATTTGCAAGCTTTCGAGCAAAATATACTGTTCTTCAACGGGTTGATACTCTATGTATAATCTCTTAATAATCTTTATACAAAATAATTGAGAAACCTTTGTTATTGGCATGTGTTCTCGCGGGCGTGCATCAGATTGCTCGCAGCTAAAGTAATAGATATTATACTGGGATGAAATATATATATACAGGGAAATAATTATTAATAATATTTAGATAATTAGTCAGGGATATTGTTATATTGGGTTGGGAGGTCAATTTTTCTATTGATGCTATTTATTTTTGATGATACCAGTGCTTCCAGGAATAATCGTTGTTGCTTGCTTTTAATGTTCTGTTATGAATCAAGACGAAGTTGTCAATTACCCAATGGAATTCTTGAATTCACTTGATTTGTTATAAATGCCACCGCATATTAAAATTGGTGTACTTTAATTCTTCTCCGAAACATCAATCCACCACTACTTTGATCTACCACAACGAAATAAGTCTTAACAATATTTTACATAGAAATTTATCATAAGTTTGGTGTATTAATGATATACAAAATGTCTCTTAAAGCTTAAACGGATATAAAAAAAATCATCATCGTTTAAATAATTTGTAAATATTTGTTTGTTATTAATCAATTTACGTAAAAAAATATATATATAACAATCAAATTATCTTAAATGAAAGATTTTAACTGGCAAAACCGCTGAGAGGGTTCATCACTGATGAGCCAGGCCCTCCTATTATTTAATCATATTGCAGTAAGGGCAGTAGAAAATTGTTTTATTTCAAAAAGAAACATACGCGTCAAAAATATCTCAAATTTCTTATAACAGATGCGCACTAATACATCATATTAATGTACACAATAGTATTCGTTCTAGATTGTGAGATATGCAAATTTTTGGATGGATTCTAAAATTAAATCGCCATATTTAAATATCCTATAAAATAATCCCTTGCATCAATATTGAGTAAAATTAATCATTCCTCCAGGGAAAATTGTCTTTTCAAAACATTTTTATTATTCTCTAGTATTCGGGCACGGACGCCCTTTTATAAAATTATATAAAATAGTATCCGATTATATTTAACTCGTGTTCTATTGGCGAATTATTATACCAGGTTTTCTTCTGTAGAAGGGCGTCCGTGCCCGAAAGATAGAGAATAAAAATGTTTTGAAAATATACTTTTCCCTGGAGGAGTGATTAATTTTGCTCAATATTTAAATATACTATGAAAAAAAGGCGCAATGGGTTGTTGCATATTATAGCTGCAAAGTGAACATTTTATTATCTCTAAATATAACTAAAGTATTTTAATGAATACTTATTACAGAGACATGAAGCAAGAGATAGGCTAGGCAGGAGGGGAGGTCTTGCACTATCAGTCGTAAAGTATTCAACACTTTTGATAATGTGTTTCCTCATCGATAACCTTCAGCAAGATCATAAACAAGAGGAGAAGAAAATACCGAATAGAAATTCGTTAAAGCCCTTTTAGTAGATGCTCATTACCGTCTGTATATATGTTGGATGCTTTGCCTTGCAAAAAATACACATATTTATTTATTCTCACTTATGTTTAGTTTTAGTATTAACTAGACGAATGACCCGGCTTCGCCCGAGAATTCTCCCGAGTTCAATTTCCTTCATACTGAAAGTACATCAATAATAAATAGTAGAAGTGCCATGGCAAAAATTGTATTATATTAGTGTTTAGGTATTTGATTTAATTATTTTTTCAATCCATTTAGTTGTTTCAAAATCAATATAGTTTAAATAGATGGCAGCTTTTCCACCCAACCCCCGAGGTACCCGCCCCATCGCATTAACCCTTCAAATTGCCTGAGTTGAGTGAGTGACTGCAATGGATTTTTATTACGATGCCCATCTTCCCAGTAAGAATAAGAAAAAATAGGGTTATAAAAGTAAATAATCCAAAATACTGGCATGTAAATATTTTTCTGTAAAAAATAAAAGAGCACATGGAAATCAGGCAAACATGTGTTTGCTATTGACTGCGACTGCATTTTAAACGATTTTTTTTATAAAGAGATAAAAAAAACAAAGGCCAGAACAAAAATTAATAAAAAAATTCGAAAGCCATCATTTACATACAGTAACGCTAATTTTGTAAAGTTTTTTTTTTCAATTGCAATGTGTACACTTACCGTAACTTAGTAATATAAATTTTTCTCTCAATACTTAATACTTGTGTAAAAAAAAGTAACACTCGTATAAAAAGATATTTCAGAAAAAGTAGGCAAGCAACTTGAAAAAAATGCAGAACGCTCATAGGTCGCTTAATTGGCCTGGTGTTTTTACTTCGCCTCGTATTTACTCCGTGTAAAAAAAAAGTTTCTTCAAATGAAAAATATAAATAGCCAAAAATACTAATCAAAATGTAGTCGAATATTTTCCTCAGGTTTATAAAAAGCGACATGCAAAATTTGGTACCAATTGGTTCAGTAGTTTTTGAGTTTATCGCGAAACAGACAACAGACATTGACTTTTATATATAAGAAGAAAGATAAAGAATCATGGGTTGTATAATATCCTGGAAAAAAAGCTCTTATATATTTTTATCGGCATCATATATATCGCATCGATAAATCAAAGTAGAGGAGCAGTACAGAGGCAGGAGTACTTCAGACCCTGCAGTCTGCATTCCGATGATGCTGGGGGGGGGGGGGGGGTTCTTCTAAATTTTATTTCATAGATGTATGCTGACAAGATTAACCTCCACCGCTGCAATCTTGACGTCGATAAAATTGGGATCCCCGATTTTGGGCCCAAAATGGACACCAACGGCTTATGATACTTAAATTAAAGTGAAACGTCTTCCCTTTCAATCTGAGAATAATTTCGTTCCGCTTTCGAGAAAGGTCGAAATCTGATAAGGCCCGGACCACCTCGTTTTTAGAGACAGGGATATTTCTCTGCACCGAATGGATGGGGCAGAGTCCTGTAAACCTGGAACGCCTTGAAGACTTCAATGGTGCTCAGCCGCGAGGAAACCTTTTAACTTCTCGCTAGGTATCCTACTCGGACGATTTCTCTGTCAGCGGCGATTCTTCCTCGCTGTTCCTGGAGCGGTGGAATGGATCACTTTCCTCAAAGTTGGCCCTTAGGGTGAAATAACTTAGGAAACCACTAATGTCCCCCGGAAACCACGAAGGGTAGGCAAAGAGTTGTTTTAAAGTGGCGAAGGCCAAGTTTTTTTCGCTTGTCTCATAATGATTCGACCTGCGCTGTCGTATATTTGGTATCGACGACATTTCCCTTTGGCATAGTCGAAAAGGGCGCCTGTGATGCGGCAGGTAGGTATATTTATATTTATAAGATTTTTAAAAATGCCATAGAGTTCAACCTCTTTTGAAATCAGTGACCTTTCCTTTTGGTGGCTGGCTTGAAAGCTCTTCTTTTCTTGCCGCATTGTCGATATGGGACAAATATTCTGAAGGTCTGTGCTGACTCTGTGATTTCTACCTCTTTAGCGAATCGTGTAGAAGTTATCTGTACACACCAAACTTTTCGGTGATGCAATGGTGCTGCGAAGGACAAGGCAATTACAGTGGGTGTAGTAGAATGTGCTGCGGACATATTTCTCTTCTGGTTGGGTAGCTTTTGATATCCATGTGGGACAGTTCACCTTCTTGTGGTCCATTTGGAGTATCTAAAGCTATACTTAAAGTAAGATGGCGCTGATCCGTCCTTAGACTTCAGTGGGATCCTCTTTGGTCCTTTCTTACTCATTGAACCTTCTCTGTGTATTACAATAAATATGATGCAATAGTGAAGAGATAGCATATGTAAATGTAGACAAGTGCAAATTGGAAAACTATCACAGAATCACTTCAATCAAAGTTTATAAAGTGAAGGAATTGCAAAAGATCTTGTCACCAACTCTATTTAAAGTCACCCAACCTTTTCTATCAGGAGTTTATCAGAAAGATTGGAAAGGGTAAAGTTCACGCTAAAAAACGATTGGCGTTTTTCTTTCCTTTGCAGCTTACACAAGCTAGAGATTAAGAAGCTGTTTGTAAAACAAATCAGTGCGTCGTATAAAATTTGTTATGAGAACGCAGTTTAATCCCTTAAATAGAAATATATCCCAAATATTGGGAAATATAGAAAATGAAAGACAATAAACAATATAAATTTGTTCATACTTTTGTTGTAATTCAAGTTTATAGAGTCGAAGGTGATGAAAATGTGAATTTTTCATCATCATAATCGGAAGTGATAATAATGCTTTCACTTCTTTCACAGATAAATAATAATGCGTTGTGGTAAAAAAAATCAAATATCTGTCTATATCCGCATTATGAAAAATGGACTAACTACTTTCTCTTCTTATCTGAAAAGAGAATATTTATATTTTTCATTTGTTCAAAAAATGTTTATACAGTCTTTTTTATAACATTTATACATATATCTATACATCGATATTTTGCACTAATTGTTTATTTATGTCACTTCTCACAAATATAAACATTGATTGCAGAATATAAATATATAGCTTGGTTAAAATCATTATTATTATTATTGTTATTTTATTCTTATTCTTTATTGTTATTGTGCTTTATTAATTTGTAGATATATTCATTGATTATTAGGTTTTATGTTTGTTTGTTTTTTCTTAATTCGGCAACAGTGTGTTGTTAATACATCTTTTTTTGTTTTGTGATGTAAATTAAAAATCGTATTCAGTGGTGTGTATGTAAAATTCTAAATTCTTTTGTTTTGTTGTTTGTAGTAAATTAAAAAATTCTAAACTCTCTCATTTAAGTCAAGTCTTTGTTTTATTCTAAAAGGTCTCCTGGAGTGGAAGAACTCAAACTCAGAGAAACACTTTAACTTATAAGATGTTAAGTAAATGTGCGAACATATATAGTTTGCTAAAGTATAAATAATATTTTCAAAATATAATTTCTGTTTGAATTTTTTAAAAATCTCTATTTATAAGAACGCGCCTCAAATATTTTATTTAAATCTTCTGGATCATATAATTTGATACTTTACACTTTATTTTCCAGTTAATTAAGTGTAGTTGGGTAAAACCTACTGATTTCTTACATTATACACGTATATGCACTCATGGACAAAATTTAAGGAAGTATCATATTCAAAGCAAAAACTACTCCTTATTTGCTTATATAACGGCGGATTTCCCATACATGTAAATTCGAACGTTCCTTAAAAAAGTACATATAATCAAGTGATTAGGGTTGAAGACGTGTCGCACTCGGAAAGAAGTTTTAACGTTCTGGCTTTAGAGCGCACTTATAGTGGATTATTCTATTCCTACTTGATACCTTATCAATAATAAAGCAGCCAATGGCTACAAGGCACCATCTGGATGACATATCACAAGGAAGAGCGATTGGAGGATCGAAATGAGGAAACCTTAACGAGAAGTTGCCAATTTGTTCAACCTGTCTGAAAGCGTGATATCCCGTCTCTGGAGCTAATTCCAAACTACTGGGACTTATCGCAGGAGGAAAGATGGGGGCCACCCCAAGGTAAAAAGCTCGAGTGACGACCGTACCTGGCTCTAACAGCCAAGCGTTCACGGAAGATGTCTGCCTACCAACTCTCCCTAGAGTTTGTCAGGGCCACTGATAATACGCTTAAAAGGCAAAGCCATTACGCTGGGAAGCCTGCGATATGCGTCCCTTTGACCCCACTTCAGAAGAGGCGCCGCCTTGCATGGTACAGAGCACAGTTGGTACACCCTAGAAGCAGATGGCCACCCAGACCTTTCGGTCCACAAGCCGGCATGCGAAGCATGCCTTTCGCTGCTATTCTGTTCAACTCATAAGCCAAGTAACGGTATCCAAGTTAGTGCTTGGACATTGTACCTGGAAACACCTCCTCCCAGACAACGTGTCTGGAAGGGGCAGACCCTGGCGGTCTTGGCTGAAGTTCTTCTCGGCACACACTCTGAGGGCTACCCTGATCGCAACCAGCTCGGCTGAAAAGACCAATTCGTCCACTCTGAGTGTTAAACTTTCTTGGAAGATCAGCTCTCCATTAGTGAATATCACTACCCCAGCTCCAGTATTGGTTCCAGACTTACTGCCACCAGTGAAAACAGCCAATCCCTGTTGGCACTCCAGGACTCCAATTCCACTTTGGCAACCTCTGCGGAGGCTTCCTTGGGTCCCTCTTCGATTCCAGGGCCCCCGCTTCAAGTCCCAGGGCATCTTCCCTGTTCTCCCAGATCTTCTGTCTGTGGTCTCCTCCTCTAGTTTCAATCCCAGGGGAATAAGCCCAGCGAGGACCAAAAAGGCCTCGCTGCTGGTAGTGCGATATCCCCCTGTGATTCTGAATGCCGCTGTCCTCTGAACTCTCTCTAGAGTTGTTGCCACCTTCTGATCCCTGTTTCGGCGCCACCAAGCCCCGGAAGCATATAGCAAGATTGGCTCGACACAGAGAGGCAGAGGTTCCAAAAAATAGAACCCTCCTTCTCCCCCCCCCCCCTGTTGAGAGCCAACCAGGACAGGCCTGCACAACGCCTCCCTGCCTCCCGCCACCATCTCCTCCGCCTGGTATTGCCAACCCATCTTGTCATCAATGACCACCCCCAGGATGGTCATCCTATTGACCAACGCTACCCTCCGTCCTTCCATCCGGATAGCCGGCTTGTGTTCCCATTTGATCCCTTTCCTTTTAGTTCTTACGTCTCTAGGCTCAAAGCTGAGGGCTTTAGTTTTGGAGACATTGATCTTAAGGCCAGAGTCATGGGCCTAGATCGAGAGAATTTGGAGAGAAGTTTCAACACACTTCTCAGCCTTCGCTCTCGAAGCAGCCTCAATGATGAGGAACTGGTCGTCAGCATAGAGAACCAGCCTGGCTCCCTCAGGGAGCTCCTCTTGGAAAACGGTGTTTACCAGGATATTCCACAGAATAGGCCCGCAGCAAGAGCCCTGGGGGCAACCCCTAGCACAGTTTCTTTCCAACTTCCGCCCACCAAAACTGAGGCTAATCCGTCTATCCCTCAGAAAGTCACGAACCAAGCTGCACAAATTATCTGGACAACCCATGTCCATCAAATTTCTCATCAGCTTGTTCCAGCTCATGGAGTTGAACACGCCATCATTGTCCTGGGCCACGAAAAGAACCCAAGCACCCTTATTTAAGCCCATCTCAACCCCCTCTAACACCTCGTTCAGAGCTGTGGTTGTGGACTTCCCTTTCCTAAAACCACGTTGGAAAGAGGAAAGGAGCTCATTACTCTCTAGCCAGTGCTTCAGTCGCTGAGCTAGTAGGCTATCCAGGACCATACCTAGACACACTAGTAAAGAAAGCGGACGATAATCATTAGGAGAATTACCCTTTCTACCAGACTTTTCGAGAAGCACTACTCGGGCAACCTTCCATGCCTCAGGAAATGTACCAGTGTCCAGGCACCTATTGAATAATCTGGAAAGAAGCGATGGGTGCATCCTTACCAGAGCTTTCACGACCGTGTTATCGATCCCTTCGAGACCAGGAGATTTCCTTTTCCCGAACTTGAAAGCCCTTCAGTTTCACCTCATTCTCAGAAAAGGGCGGATCCACCAAACCACAAGTGGTCAGAGAGATCTCGTCCTCTGGTTCCTCGCTTCCGAAGTGCCGATCCAAGTTGTTTTTATTTTGTCTTCTGCTTTCGAGCGAGTAGGTCTAGAACACATTCTCTCTGAATTTTCTCATTGTTGGTGGATGAAACAGCACCAGTGATTATTTTGGCCGCTTTTGCTTGAACACTGTCTAGTCTTACTTTTAGTGATGAGCTTGAGGGAGCCCAGACCGGTGTTGCATATTCCATTATCGGCCTTATTAAGGTGATATATGTTGTTCTGAGAATTCTGGGTTTTGCTCCCCAATTTGTTCCACATAGCCTTCTCAGAATATTTAGTTTCCTGATAGCTCTATTTGAGGTGCTAATTAAGTGTTCTGAAAATTCCAATTCCCCATCAATAATAATTAAAATAATTTTGTTGACATCTTGTCAATACATGCACAGTCTGCACTATTAAAAAAAGATAATATGCATTATAAACACTATGTACAATGAATATGGCGCCTCTGCCAGCGCTGCAGAGTTTGGTGGAGAATCGCCAGTGGGTCTCCAGCGACACCACGCATTTTGCGATCTACGATGAATACGTTGATCGCGTACTTCGCCGCTTAGGAGATGGTGATGGCGTGGTCCTCGAGACCAACTGGAAAGATCCAGGACTGCAGTATCACACCTAGGTATTATGGATTTCTAATTTTTCAATTATTTGTTTGTTTATGCTTATTTTGTGGTTATATTTATCCCTTTTTCCCTGTGAGTGGAGAAGACGCATAGGTTTGGTTTTATTGGGTTTGTGGTCATTTGGTGTTCCATTGCCCACTTCTCCAGTCCTCTCATTAATGTGTTCAGTATTTTTTACGATTTTTCTATGCTGCTACTTGTGTGCCATATGGCTATATCATCTGCATAACAGGCAACCTTTGTGTCTTCAGTGAGGTAAGGATGGATGTCGTTAATATATAGCAGATAGAGTGGAGGACTGAACACAGATCCTTGAGTTACACCAGCCCATGTTCTTTCTTCCTTGGAAAATTCTCCATTGACTCGAACCTTTAACCTTCTTCCCCTTAAGAAGTCTGCAATCCAGATTAAGGTTTTTCTTCTTACTCAGATATTGTGCAGCTTTTCACGTAATTTCTCCCTCCACACTCGATCAAAAGCTGAGGTCATATCAAGGAATATAGCCGAAGTCTTCTTTGGCGGTTTTTCCTGGAAATAATCTATTATTGATTGACAGAAGTAGAACAGTCGATCTCAGTCGTACAGTGCTGGGATCTATAGGCAGTTTGGTAGAGGTTTATTTTATTATTTTTAGTGAGCCAGACTATGAGCCTAGAGTGGATAATTCGTTCTGGTATTTTACAAAGTATGCTGGTGAGAGCAATTGGCCGATAGTTCTTGTATTCCTTGGCATCTTTGTTTGGCTTCAGTATTGGCACTATAATTGATATCTTCCAATTCTTTGGTAGTTTACCAGTTTGCCATGAAATGTTAAGTATTCGTAGGAGGTGATTATTAGCTTTGTCTTCAAAGTGTTTAATCATTTGACCAAAGATTAGATTTTCTCTTGGTGACCTCTTGGATTTTTTTATTGATGAGTTTAGCTCATTCAGTGTGAAGTCTCTCGAGAAAATATCTTGTTGATGGAAGTTTCTTGCTTGTTTAACTAACTGGTTTATATTATTTTTAGAGTCCTGTCTTCATTCGTATAGTTGAGTATGGAAGTGCTTGAAAGATATTCAGCAATTATGTCAGCCATCTGTTTGTTCGTTCTCGCTGTTCTATTCATATTGGTTAGAGTATTGGAGGATTGGTGTTGGTTTTGATTGTTCTCTAACACTCTAATCATATTCCAGTGTTGGCTGTCCTTTCTTGGATCCATTTTTTCGCAGAATTCTGCCATTTTTTCTTGTTTGCATATCCAAATTTCTTGTTCTATTTCGTGACTAATTTCAATGAGTTCCTTTCTGTTTTCTTCTGTTTTATTTTTTTAAAGAAGTTCATTGATATTGTCTCTCTCTCTCTGAAATCATTGCCTCGATGTTGTGGTCCTTCCAGTAAGGTATCCACAGGTCTTTACGTCTACCTCTAGGTATCGATGCTTTTGCAGCTTTTGAAATGTTCGAAGAGAATTTTTCCAAGTTTTTGTCAAGCGTTCTGTAATTCAATTTTTCGTTGCACAGTTCTTCAAGCTTTTCTGTGAATTTTTTTCAAGTCGGCTTTCCTAGTGTTCCATGTTCTTTTATTCTAATGAACATTCTCAATTTTGAAGTTTAGGGTTGTTAAAATTGGTCTGTGGTCACTGATCGCACCTCTCAGGATTTTCCATTGTGTTGTGGGTGCGATGTTGTAATTTATCGCTGTGATGTCTATTGCGGATTCTGTGCCTGTGGACTTAGATATATAGCTGTTCTCTCCGTTATTTAACGGTGTAAGGTCGAGGTCGGTTAGCATGTCCTCAACCTGCTGACTTTTGTTATCCTGGACAGGTGATTCCCAAATTGAACCTTTGGCGTTAAATTCGCCGAGTATGATTGTGATATCCGAAGACGCTTCACTTAATGTCTCTATTGTGTGTACCCATACAAAATTCAAAGATTTCACAAGCTGAAAGTTGGCGATTTTGAGATGCGTCAAAAATTTTCTGCATGGGTTTTCCGGCAAATTGATATTGATGAAAACTGGCTTTCGAATGTTCTGTGGACAGATGATGCTCACTTTTCTCTAAACGGAGAATTTAACATTCAAAACAGCCGCATTTGGGCAACAGAAAACCTTAGGAATTTTACAGAAATGCCACTTTACCAGCCTAGAGTTACAGTTTTGTGTGGGTTCACTTCTTTTATTATTGGGCCATTTTTCTTTGAAAAATCAATGGAAGAACTTTTAAAAGCGTTTTTGTAACTGGTGAACGTTATGTTCAACTTTTGAGAGAAAAGGGTATTCCCATATTGCAAGGCAAAAGCACTAAGCGAAATAACATTCATGAAAGATGGAGGACCTCCTCATATCTCCCGAGGTGCCAAACAATTGCTGAAGGATACGTTCGGTGAAAATCGTGTGATAAGTCGCCACTTTATATACCAGTGGCCTCCAAGATCACCAGACTTGACGCCTTGCGATTTTTGTTTATGGGGGTACATTAAATTGTGTGTTTATCGATGCTGGCCTACCACATTGGTCATGTTGAAGGCTTCTATCAGATGGCACATTTTATCAATTTCAACAGATATGTTATTTAATGCTGTCCATTCTGTCATTTATCGTCTGCAGGCGGTGATTGAGAATGAAGGGTGCCACATTGAGCAAGGATTGTGACCTAATACAAGAGAGAAGGTAGTTACCTCATGTGTTATATAAGCTGCCATGTATTATATCATCTACAAATATTTTGCAGCTCTTTGTGTTGGGATATGGGGATAATAAATGCTGTCCTCACATCTTGACTCTTTTTTGTGAACAGTAATATTTTGTTTGACATTTGCTCACATATTATGTCGTGCAAACCAGAGTGTTATAACTTCTCAAATAACACTGGTACACACAATTTTACCCCTTATGTTTAGTCTATCGGTTTTCGCTCATTAGAAGAAATAGCATAAGGAATATTTTCTGTACACCAATAACTTTAGAAATTTTGTGGAAAAAAAAAAATACAAAATGATTTTACTACCACGTTTTTCAACACAAAAGGTCGATTTAAAAATTATTTTTATTTGAGGGGAAACATTTTTTAAAATTGTGTACAGTATAATAAACAATGATAACATTTGACAAGCCCATAGGATATTTGGAATAAAGTACGACAAATATATTTTGTCACACTCCCCTCTATATTTCATTTGTTGGATCATGACAAATATCCAGTTAAATAGTCAAGGGTCGCCAATCAGTCAAGAAACTACACATTTCTTATAGCAAGAAATCCTATTAATAGTGCCATCATAATTTTTGTACTATATTAACATTTCAGAAAATTGTGTATTGATATCAGTAGTGTTTTTCAAACATTCAATCTATTTCACAAAACTCCATCTAAAATAGAAATATTTTTGCTACATGTTTTAATTTGCATTTACCTATTTTACATATCTCTGATTGTATTTGAAAATCGTTAACCAATTCTTCATACTTTTGGCGAAGTGGTGTTTTATTAATTTGTTATTTGTTATTATTAGGGTTCTTTCCTGGTATTCAAAAAGGAAAAATACGTGTCGATCAGTTATATTTTTCAATTTATCAAACAATTTGGTCGCTGAATATCTGATTCTGGTAGAGCGCCATCTGGCGAATAAAATTGTAACTAAACACAATTTCGAATTTTTCATTATTTGCCATAAAAAATCCCATTACATCCTGAATACAATGGTGTTTACCGCATTGCTCTAGCGCAAATATTCGCGGAGTTATTAATTTTTAAAATAGTGCGGGACTTTCGGATCACCCTGTATATGCATTTTTCTGCATTGTACCTTAAAAATACACCAATATTAAATGTATTTTCGACAAGAGCTATAATGGCTAGACAGAGTACAGGAATTAATCTGACCTCTACGCAGGATAGACTGGGTTCGACGTTTCTTCAGGTGATACTGATTGTGGTAAGGGACAGCGGCTGATTCATCGTCCGGATTGCCGCAGCGGGGCTCGCTGAGGTGCTGCAGGGTCAGGGCGTTGAGGTACCCGGTGACGGGCAAGTCATACGTTATCTGGTATCCTCGAACTGCGGCGAGTAGGGCGTGATCCTCGCATGGCTGCTGGGGGCAATACAGATAGCCGTACTGGATCAGATCTTCCTACAACCAACTTTGTCTTTGTCACAGGCCTAGAGGATACAACATCAACTCAGATTATATAGAATATCGTGTAGTACACAATCTCTATTGAAATTTTCTATATTTTACTCTAAAATGCCGCAATCCACACTCTGGGTACACATCAGGATTGTTCTCTATCAACCGTACCTTTTTATTTATTGTTCCAATTCGTAATATAACAATCACAAACCTGAAATAACGACAATATTGCTAAAAATAATATTTCAAAAGGCACTGTGTAGCAAGGTATAGAAAAGGTTTTAGGGAATGCAAATAGACGGGAGTTTGAAGAAAAATAATATTTTGGTGAGCAGTGATTTCTATTCGTATAAACATTGAACATTCTTTCATGGTCTGTGAGGTATAAAAAGATATGCTTCTACATTCAAATATGCATTAAAAGAATGTATTTTGGTTTACCATCCCAGTACAAAACGTACTGTTGGTGATAAAGAAGTCGTGAACCGTTGTGTTAAAGGTAGAGGGGCATTTTTTGGTATATGAGAATACCTTCCTCTCGTAACTTTATATTATACTAGACGAATGGCCCGGGCAACGCCCGGGTTTTACCCGAGTGCGAATATATTTTAAAAACGTTTTAATCTTCATCTAGATCTTCATCTTGTCTACACCTTGTATACATCTTGCTTCCTAGGGTTGCCCGGCAACGCCCGGGTTTACATGATTAAATGTATTATTCAAACACATTAAACATGTGCCCGTTGGCTGCCAGCGAGTAAATGTCGGCGCCCGTTGACTCCCGGCGAGCAAGCGACCGCTCCCGTCGGCTGCCGGCGGGCGAGTGGCTTCCCGGCGCATGCGCGCGCCCGTTGACTCCCGGCGAGCAAGCGACAGCTCCCGTCGGCTGCCGGCGTGCGAGTGCCTTCCCGGCGCATGCGCGCGCACAGGGAAGCCACGTGTCGCAGGCCGTCCAATGGGCGCGCCCCGCCATCAGATTCCACCGCGTTCTAGATGAGCTATTTAGAATAATTTGAATATATAGTTTTAATAATTGATTTATATATTTTTTAAAATAGCCTATCGTCATCCTCGTTATTTTTTACCTATGTATTGAAATTTTGGTTTGAATTAGTGAACTACTGCGAATTTGTATACCGGACATACAAACCAACCAACCAACCAACAAACATACAAACATTCATTTTTATATATATAGATATATGTTACAAAAATATGTGTTTTTTAATTTTGAAATTTATTGTTTTAGAACAACTCTATGAAGTCGACCGCCAGATATAGCGCGGCTTTATACTATATAAATTTATTGTTGTTGCTTTACTCTGGCGGTACAATTTTTTGTAAATTTGTATTAAGTTTTTTTTTTCTTCTTCACGCCTCAAGTCGGGTATCAATTTCTCAAATTATGTGTAATATATATTCCTATCATAGCTTAATTAAAGCGAATTGAGATTTATTAAGTTCGTTTATTATATTTCCCAAAATATAACGACTGCATATCATAAAATGCTCTTGTGTTCAAAACCAGAAAATAATTTCTAATTCAAAATTGTATTATAACATGCGTTATTTCTCTCTATATTCAATCCGTTCTATATTCTCCAGAGTTCTTCATTATCTGGCTTGCGGTTAGCATGAACATTGAAAAAGTAATTTATCATGATAAATTGTCGATAGATAATTTTGTATGTCATTATATAGATATTAGCAAAGAAAATATACAGACACTAAAGGGTCAAAAGAACACGTACCTTGGCCTTCTCAAAGGAAATAACCGGATTATAGGAGGGCGACTGTCTCGCTATAGGATATTGACCGGGGACCACCTCCGCAACGTTGGAGGTCAGGATCACAAGGAAGGATGCAAGCCAAACAAACATGCTGTGAACACACGTGATTCGTAAGTACACTCATTGCATGGAAGAATGAAAAATATATTAAATATATATGATATATGAAAAGAAAAACACATTTAGCGCGAAATTTTCTTTCTTCAAATAAAGTAAACTTCCTACTGTGCTTACTGCTAGGGAAAATATTGGAAGGTCAAACCTATCAGCGATATATCTATTGGCGAAAATACCGAGAAGGTTGACCACTTAATAGCCAAGCCCCTTCCGATATTGTTCTATTGCAGTAAGGACAGAAGGAAATTCTTTTTTGATTTTCTAAATTAGAAAATCTCATGAGATAAGTAGTTTCATTTCTCATTTATATATGGCCCGCTCTCTAATGCCTCACGTGCCTTCCTCCGGTGTGCCCTTCTCATCTCTCCGTCGCTGCTCTTTCGGTGGCCATGTGGCGGACATCGCAATGCGACTGGCCCTGCACGTCTTGCCCCATCCGGAGCACCTGGCGTCAAGTTAGCTTATCTGCATCGCCTGCAGCTCAATCGACCTATCGTTGGCCCACCGCTACTGGTCCTGTAGCACCGTCCGCCCTGTCATCCGAGAGGTGTTCTCCATCATCGGCCGGCCGCCAGACTTGCAGTCCTGGATCTTTCCAGTTGGTCTCGAGGACCACGCCATCACCTTCTCCTCAGCGGCGAAGTACGCGATCTACGTATTCTTCGTAGATCGCGAAATGCGTGGTGTCGCTGGAGACCCACTGGCGATTCTCCACCAAAACTCTGCAGCGCTGGCAGAGGCGCCATATTCATTGTGCATAGTGTATATAATCCACATATATATTTAATTATCTTTTTTTAATAGTGCAGACTGTGCACTTTGCATGTATTCACAAGATGTCAGTAAAATTATTTTAATTGTCTAATGCCTTAAAATGAAATATAGATCAACAGGAACAAACAATAGTGGAGCATTTTTAACACATTTAAAATATTATTTTCATTATTTTTTGGTATTTTATTACTATTTAGTAGAATATGAATATCATAGTATGTTACACCGTGTAGATGGGCAGCAATAGAGAATCAACGTATTAGACACTATACTAAACCAATGGACTTTGATAATTCAATGAAGGCAATTATTAGAAAAACAACCTTTTGTGCGATAGTAGTTGTTCATTAAGGTGTTGTGAGAAAGAAAAAGAGTTTGAAGCTATAGATAAGGCTTATTAGGAAAAAATTTCTTGATATTTTGCATAAATATGGAATGCAAAAAAATAATTTTACACGCACCCTAAATTATTTTTTTTGAAACATTTTTATAAGTGAAATATCAAATCTATGTTTGTTTTTCTTCTACGCCAAAACTACTAGATATTACACATAAATCTCACGTATTTAACCATAGCAATAAAACAAGCAATAAAAACTAAAATAAATCCATTTAGTAATTATTGTAAATTGAAAACCAATTACTGGTAGTGTTCTACTTTTTATCATTAGAATCAGAAGTGGTAAGGCTATAATTTGCAAAGCTTAAATTATCTAATTGGTTTGTCCCACTAATAAAAAAAACGGGGTTAAAAAGTGCTCGGGTAAAACCCGGGGAATCCCGGCCATTCGATTAGAGAGAGTACATTATAAAAAATAATATAGTTTTAATAAAGTTTTTTTTTTCGATAATTTTTATAATATTTTTAATTTGAAATTATGTAATCCAATCTAAAACCTGTAAAATAAATTTCATTTTTGTTATCGAAGTCTGATATAGTGATTCTAGATAAATGTACTTTGGATTAAAAAAAAAATTAAAGAAAATTAATATAGAATTTGTAAGTATACAAAAAATGTTGAATATACATTTATCATAGTCATCAACAATCAATCCACAATCAATAATTCTGTCACCGTTTGCTTTTGTGAATGGAATAAATACCCAAATATGGCCATTTCTTATAAGCATCGGTGGTTCAGTGGTAAAATGCTCGCCTGTCACGCGGGCGACCCGGTTTCGATTCCCGGCCGATGCATTTTATTTTATTTTTTACAATTTTTAAAACTCATTTATATATTATACAAGAATGACATCCACGGCGCCAATTTATAATTGTAACGAATAGTATTTGAATAAAAGCATTTAATCGGGTAAAACCCGGGCGTTGCCCGGGTCATTCGGCTAGTGTTAAATACAAATGGTAATATGTTCTATTATAATATTTATGTGGCAATATAATAATATAATAATAAGGTGGGTAAAGAGAAATGATTACACCACAAGTTGGTAGAGGAACCTAGGCAACCAGAGAGAGAGGGAGAGCGCCGGGCCCGGCAACAGCCGGGCGGCCGTTCTTATCCACACAATGCCCCTACCGTCTTAATAGTCCTGAGGTTCCAAGTAACGGGGCCCCAGTGGTCGCCCCTTGGAATGTCGCTGCTGTCTCAAGTGACCGGACTTTACATCCCGTCTCTCTCTGGGCTGACTCTAGATTTACTTTATTATTCCTGGAAGAGTATATATTATGACATATGGCCCCCGTTGAAGAAGGCTGAACATGGTTTGAGTATACTTAAAGCTGGAGAAGCCAGGAATAAGGAAATAATTTTATAGTTGAAATTAATTAAGGTTATGGTGACATAGTTTTATGTAAATAAAATATTGTATAGTACACAAGTAAATATTATTTACAAGCAGTTTTACAACACCGGAGAGTTTGATATTTAAGGGAATTTTTGATAATATCAAAGTTATAAAAGGCTATATACAATAAAATCTAATGTATTATAAGGGAAATGCTATGGAGGAGTGTGAACAACGAGAAGGGGAGTCACATACACATGATGAAATTCTGAAGGTCATTAAGACTGGGGAACTCTACACTTTAAGATATTTTTCAGGCGGACATGGCAAGGGGAAACTTGGCATGGGATTTCTAGGCTGTAGGTGTAGAGTACGAGAAATGAGGTTGAGGTTGGAAATTACGTGAGCTCAGGACTGAGGTAAATATAGAACTACATACAATGTTAGAAATTTGGCGAACAGAGCGAGGGGAAGCTTGCTTTGGGCCATTCTACCTTATCTATGCAGTTACTCGTGTAGCGAGTCCGAGGGGGAAGTCCCGTGTGTAGGTGAGGAAGTCGCATGGACTTATAGTTAATTTGAGAAGATAAAATAGTTCGAGATACAAAGGTAGAATATATAGGCGAACAGAGCAAGGGGAAACTTGCTTTGGGCCTTTCTACCTTAATTATTTCGATACTAAGGGATTCTAGTAGTTTTAACTAATTGGAGGAAAGTGTGCGCGCACAGTGCCAAAATGATGACGGACCGGACAGAATCAGCGACGATGTTTAACGTACCTCTGTGGGAAATATCGGAGGTAGGTTATATCGTGCTGGTATGGACAAGGGACAAACATAAATTTGAAGACAGGGCCCGTGTGGCGAACGTGTGGCGCGAGGAGAAGGAGCGAAGCTATGCCGATCGATGCAGATTGTTCAAGTGCGAACAAAAAGAAGCTGATAAACATCTAGCAGTTAGTCAATCTGCATCCTGTGACGAACGCACCAGTGTCTAGATGGTGTGGGTCGGTGGATATGCTAGAGAGAAACTACAAAATATATTATCATAAATCAAGGGTGAAGATTAGCATTTTGAAATGGCAATATAGTAGTTCGATAAGTGATAACTCCTTAATTCTCTAGAGGGGCATGGGCTGGTAGGTTGACAAAGTTGTAAGGATGAGTGGGGCATGCATAGATAGAATACCAAGTTTAAGGAATGACTTTAAAATTTAAAAATATATATATTTCAAACAATAAAAATACAATTATATTAAATTAGAACGGTAAGGTTACTAATCCAGTAGGTTTCACATAGCTAGATATAGTATGGATAATAAGATCACTGTTAAAAGGGGTGGAGAGAATAAATGAAACTAAACTAATTATAGAAATACTGGCATCAGAGTTTACAAGGAATGACTTCTTTGAAGAATGAATGGTAGGGGTAAAACAATTGCACTTACAGGTTATGTTGGTTTAGAGAGAAAGTAGATTCATTGAGTCCACTGAGGGAGGGTTCTGTCTGCTGATACTGTACGTGCCAGTGTTGTCCGCCACAGTAGCGGCAGGGGTATGGCGGAGTCTTGTCCATGATGATGGAAGATGTCATGCTCTGGCGCGGTGATCGTTCTTGGGCAGATCTAGTGCTGGGAGAAGTGGGCGGCAGCTTCATCTCCGTCGTAGGTGATCACTTCTTCAGGGCAACGGTTCAAAAGTTGGCGAGGAAGGGGGAGAGAGCTCGAAGAGAAGTGGCTACAGTTGAGTTGGTTGTAAATTATTGTGGAACTTGGTTGTGGGTTTGTCCGATCATCGTGGTCTTGCTTCTTGTTTTCTTCATACTCTGGTATATGAGGGATTTGCTTCCCGGCCAGGTCTTATCCTGTTGATTTTTTATGTGGCAATATAATAATAAGGTGGGTAAAGAGAAATAATCACACCACAAGTTGGTAGAGAAATCCAGGCAACCAGAGAGAGAGAGGGAGAGCGCCGGGCCCGGCAACAGCCGGGCGGCCGTTCGTATCCACACAATGCCCCTACCGTCTTAATAGTCCTGAGGTTCCAAGTAACGGGGCCCCAGTGGTCGCCCCTTGGAATGTCGCTGCTGTCTCAAGTGACCGGACTTTATATCCCGTCTCTCTCTGGGCTGACTCTAGGTTTACTTTATTATTCCTGGAAGAGTATATATTATGACATATATATATAAACTCTCTAACAAAAAATATCGACGCACAAGGATGTCCGCTTTATATGAAAATGCGTATACAAAGACGCGTCGACCAAACGTGCAGATGATTGAAATTTTGTGGCCGATTTATGCAAAAAAAGAACTAGCACATCCACCCCGAGTATTTTAAACTCAATATTCGGAGCGGCACGAACTGATTTCAAAATTTCCGTTTATTTTTTGAAGTAAGCCTATTTCTAGTCTATCAATACCTCGCCGAAAGATCCGTACTCATTACGAAAATATGTGAGTTTGAAAGAAGCAGTGCCATTGGATTGAAAGACGCTGGTTGGTCAAATCGACTAATCGCGCGACATCTTTGTCGAAGTGATGCGGCATTAGACGATGTGGGCAAGAGTGGGTAAACAACAGAAGAATGCAAGGTCAGGACGGAAGCGGTCAAACAAGGGACACACCAAAACGGGAGGACAGAGCGATTGTCAGAACGGCTGTCGCAGCACCGGATTCGACGTGTGACCGGCACACGAGTGTCCAAAATAACCAAGAGACGACAGAGAGAACTGGATCTAGAGCTCGTCGACCGTTACGATGCCTATTTACCTCAACAAGTCCGAATAAAATGGTGTCGGGAGCGACAACTCGGAACTGCCCTAACTGGGAACGTATAATCTTTAATGACGTGTCCCGTTTCTTACTGTGTCCTGACGACCGTCACAAAAGTGTTTGGAGACGTCCTTTGCAGCATTTGGATCCTGGCCTTACTTTAGAACACCACAGAGGTCCACAACAGGGCTTTATGGTCTGGGGTGTCATTTCATTTGATAACAAGACCCCATTGGTAGTCATTCCAGGTACCCTGACAGCACAACGGGACGTAGATGACATTCTAAAGCCTTTTTACCCATTCCTCTCACATTAACCCGGGCTTACTTTTCAACAAGATAATGTCCGCCCACGCACGGCAGGTGTTACTATAGATTTTCTTAAATCTTGCCGAACTTTTCCGTGGCCAGCAAGGTCGACTGATCTCTCACCTATAGAGAAAATCTAGGACGTGATGGAAAGGCGATTGGAACAATCCGGAAAGTTGACTATTTAACCCGACGAATTGGAGACAATTTGGCAAGAAATTCTACAGCACGCCATCAGGATTCTTTATCAGTTTATGACACGCTGGGTGGCAACCTGATTCCAGGCCTTTGGGGTCCAACGACATATTGATTTTCTCAAAATTTGTGACGATCAAACAACTCTGGAATAAAGCAATTAAATGTTCTGAACTTTTATTCGTTTTTTTTTCTTCTATATATATTTCTTAACATACACCAATTTTCGTCAATCTGACAACGATTTCTAACTGAATCGATTTTTTTGTTTTATGGAGCATATATATATATATATATATATATATATATATATATATAAATAAATATAAAGCATATATTGGATCTAAATTTATTAAACGGCCAATATTTCTAGGGGCAACACGCCTCTCTTTATCAAGGCTTTTGAATTTAAACTAAATCACGTGGGCATGTGATCCACTCATGCTATACAAGATCAAAGTAAGAGAAACTATTTGATGAAAATTTTCACTATATATAAAATATATGTACAATGGCTATATTTAATAATAATTAAAAGAGTATACAATTAAATAACCATTTGATTAAATAAATGAAAAGATTGATAAATATTAGAAAATAAAAATGAGTAGGGATTATGATTCAATATATGTGTTGATAAATATAAATAAAAATATATTACAAGTATAAATATATGCAGAAATAAAAAATAAATAAAATAAAAATAATAATTAAATAATTTAGGAAGATATAAATTCTCTATAAATTTCTGGTAGGTCGAATATATGCTTTATATTTATTTATAGATATTAATATGGATTGCTCAATCTTTAATATATATATATATGTTATAGATTAGAAATTTTTTGTGTGTTTGATTGTTGAAAAGAGGTGCAGTCGTGGAAAAGTGAAGATAATTATTACCTTTCAAGCAGATTTTTATTTTGAATCTCTTGAAGTTAAAATATACATAAAATTATTTATATCACAGTAATATAAAATTTAGAAAATGAATTCTATATTCGTGATTTTCATTAGAAAAGGTAGGGTTCACTTTACATATTTACAACAACAATAATTAAAGTGGTATGTTTTGCATCTATGGTCAAATATATATAATAGTCAATGAATGAAAAAATAAAATATATGTTTTAAAAAAAAAAAAATATTTGTATTTTAGATTATATAATATTTCCCCCCTGTGAAAAAGATTTTTAAAAAGTTAAAATTTGAAAATAAAAATGGCTATTACAAAAATAATTAATTAAACGAAATCAAAATGTCTATAAAATAATTACAAATTAAACAATAAAAATCAATGTCCATATTTTTTAAAATAAACAAAAGAAAGTTTGTTTACTAATAATTTATATAATTATGAAATTAAAATAAAACTATATATAAGAAATAATGATAGATTGATTGATATAAAAATTTATATGAAGCCAAAAAGGTATTTAAAATATGAATAATTATGTCATTATGCCTGCTGTATTTCAAAATATTAAATGGCAGTAGAAATGTTTATTTTTACACAAATATAATTTAAAATGAGTTTTTCCTAAAATATAAACATTTAAATGTATGTGAAACAATATTTAAAAGTATTTTAAAACAATGGTTGAATAATTAAATGATAATAGAGAGATATTTGAAGTAACATTAAGTTATGTGTGTAGGCAAAAGAATTGGGGTTGATATTTGTTCTCCATTGTCCATATCCAAAATATGACCTTCCTGTAAAAAACATGGTTTATCATCAATATCTATTAACTTTGTGTTAGAATTTTGGTTTACTATTAAGTCATTTTCTAAATTAGTGCTATTTTGAAGTAAAAAATCTGATTCTGGGTAAAATAATTTAAGTTTATTAGAGTGTATAATTTCTGTTTGTTTTCTTTGAGGTAGATTGGGTTTATTTATTTCATATGTGACTGGAGAAAGTTGTTTTAAAATTTTAAATGGGCCTATATATCTTTGTGTTAATTTACCAGTGTTTGGATAAATAAAGGTTTTCACTAATACCTGATCTCCTTCTTTAAAAATGGGTTCTGGGTGTTTAATATCATAAAGCTGTTTGCTGTGTTCATGGGATTTTATGGTTCTTTCAATGGTTAATTTTCTTGCTTTTTCTATTGGTGTATGTGTTTCTGTGTCATGTTCTATATACTGTGGTTGTATTCCATAGTATAAGAACCTAGGTGTAAAGCCTGTCATGGTATGTACTGTATCATTATAACTTTCAGTAATATTAGGAATATATTTTGCCCAAGGGATCTTTAAATTATGATTATATTCACATCTTAACCTATTTATGATAGTGGAATTTAATCTTTCTACTTTTGCATTTGTTTCTGGGTGATGGGCACTGGTGAGTAGATGCTTAACATTATTTTTTCCTAAAAATTGTTTAAATTTATTGCTAAGAAAAGCTGCATTTCTGTCAGTTATTAATATTTCTGGTTTATTAATTTGGAATAAATTTCTCAAACAAGTTATATATGAATCAGTGGATACAGATTTTGTTGGAAAGGTCCAAAGGAATCTACTGTGGTGATCTACTATCATATGGATACTGTGTTTGGTTGTCCCATAATTATGTAAGCCTCCCATTGTGTCTAAAGAAAAAATATGATTTGGGTGTGTAGCTATTGGCATCTGTTGTAGTGGTCCATAAACAATTCTGTTATCCCTAGATTTATTTAACTGGCAAGTTTCACAATGCTTTGTGTAATTAGCAATATCCCTAGTCAGATGTGGCCAATAATAGTATGGAGAAATTATTTTAGTCATTTGAGTTGTTCCAATATGTCCATGTTTTGTATGTACTTTGTTTAATAATTTGTGTCTTAATGTTTGTGGTACATAAGCTCTTTTAAAGCCCTTTCTATTAATTATAAAGATATCATTTTGTATTTTAAATTTACTATTGCTAATTTGTTCTGTTGTTTGATGTTCTTTTAACTCATTATATGTTAGGTAAAATGATACTGGTGCTCTTGACAGCATGTCTGCTTCTATATTATTTAATCCTTTAATATGTTTTATGTCAAAGTTATATTGAGATAGGATTAAGGACCATCTAAATAATCTACCATGTGGGTTTTTTACATTTTTGATCCATTTTAAAGGCAAGTGATCTGTGTGCAATGTAAAGTGTACATTATGTAAATATGTATGAAATCTTTGTACTGAATTAATTATTGCTAATGTTTCTATTTCTGAAGCAGTATAATTCTGCTCATATGGGTGAAGTTTTCTTGAATAATAAGCTATGGGGTGTAAAATGCCTTGTTCATCAGGTTGTTTCAGGACTCCTGCTACTCCTAAACCTGAGGCATCTGTGATTAAATGGCATGGTTTTGATGGGTCATAAATATAAAGTACAGGTTTTGAAATTAGTGCATTTTTAAGAGTTTGGAATGCTTGTTCATGTTTTGTACTCCATAACCAAGCAGCATTTTTTAACAAAAGTTCATTTAATGGTGCCCTAATTTGTGCATAGTGGGGAATAAATTTATTATATATATTAATTGTACCTAAAAATCTTTGTAATGTTTTAATATTGTATGGTCTATTTAATTTTAAAATTGCTTCAATATTTGTGTTATTGGGTGTATATTTTCCTGAGTTAATTGTGTATCCTAAAAAATTTATTTCTTTTTGTAAAAATTTACATTTATTGAGATTGAGTTTTATATTTTCTTGTTCAAATATGTTTAATATGTCTTCTAAATGTGTAATATGTTCTTCATAAGTTTTGGAGTGTATAATAATGTCATCAAAATAATTTAAAGCATACTGTATGTTATGTTTAGTGAAAATTGCTTTCATAATTCTTTCAAATTGTGAGGGTCCATTTTTTAAACCATATGGAAGTCTATTCCATTCATAACAACCTAATTGTGTTACAAATGAAGTTTTATATTTATCTTTTTCATCTATGGGTATATGCCAATATGCATTTTTAACATCTAGAATAGTATATATTTTTGACTGTGATAACCTATCTATAATTTGTTCTATAAGTGGAATTGGGGTATGTTCTGGAACTGTTTTTTGATTAATTTTCCTATAATCTATACAGAGTCTTGTGGGGTGATTTGGGGTATCAGATTTCTTATTCACTAATAATGCAGGAGAACTATAGGGGCTAGATGAAGGCCTAATAATACCATACTTTAATAATTCAGTTATTTGTTTTTGTATTTCAGCATTGTTGTAAAAAGATGTCCTATATGGCTTTTGTGCTATGGGAATATTATCTGAAAGAGATATGCAAATTGGGTTAGTTCTTATGCATCCTATATCAAAATTGTGTTTAGAGAAAACATTCTTATATTTGTGCAAAATATCTGAAATTGTTTGAATTGAGAAATTTGGGTTAATATCTAAGTTACTAAGGTCTAGATATGAGTTATAATTGACAATAGGGCATGGAATTTGCATACTGTGATATGAGTTAGAATCAATAATGGGATTTGAATTATGATCTATATGTTTAACATATGTATTTGGTATATCAAAAGAATTAAAATTATACAATGGGTTAATATTTAGAAGAGATGAATTTTTAACATAGTATGGGTCTGGAATACATAGGGTGGTAGCATATGACTTTTGGTCATCAGTTTTTGGATTAAAGGAATACAAGAATTTATAATTTTTAAAAAGAAGGTTTTTTGAGAAATCTATTTGTAATCTAAATTTATAAAATATTGGTAAACCTAAAATAATATATTCTATTGGAGTATCACAAACAAACATTTCTTGATATTTTGTAATTTTACCTAAGCTAAGCCTAACTAATATTTTGTATAATGGATAACTAAATCCTTCTACCTGACCTATTTTGTCTTTTGGGGAATTATCTAACATTTTATAATGAATATAATTTAAGTATTTTAATGGGATAATAGATATTGATGATGCAGTATCAAGTACACAGGGTAAGGATACTTGATTTATGAGTACTGAGAATAATAATAAAGTTCTACCTGGGTTTATGGGCTTTGGGGTAGTATTCTTCAGTGGGCAGTACCTGGGAGAATCGGGTGAAGAGGCACTAGGAACTGTCGGTTGGTAGTCATGGGGAGTGGGTGGAGGGAAGGAACTAGAAGCTGCGGCTTGGTAGGAGTGGGGACTGGCTGAAGAGAAGGATCTGGAAGCTGTTGGGCGCTGGACACGGGGAGTGGCCGGAGATCTGGAAGCTGTTGGGCTGCGGTATGGGCACACTGAGTGGTAGTGCCATTGAAGCTCCAATCCCAGACGTTCGCAAATTCGGCAAGGCATTGGTGGCCTCTGCACTTGCGAGTTACCACAATATCCGGCAGGTCTAGGCGATGGGTGAAGCGCTGGATTCAAAGTCTGGAGACGGCCCTTTTCCACCGGCGTTCCAGATCCCGTTAAGCTATTTTCAACTTTTATGGCCATGGTTAGCCACTCCGAGGGCTGCACTGCGTCTATTGTAGCCAGGTAGGGCTTGTATTTTGTTTTTACTCCCTCATTTAATAGCTCCACTATGGAGGTGAGGTTCAACTCAACATTGTTTGTCAGCTGCATTTTCCTGTGGAAGTATTGCGTGACTGTTTCCTGTTCCTCTTGGGTGATCCTCATCATTTCCACCAAGGGCGTCAATTTGACCTTCTGGAACCTGATTATTAGGCTTTCTTTTAATTTACTCCAGTCTTCTATGTTGCAGAGGCTTTCGAAATAATAGGTCAAGGCCTCATCCTGTAGGTAGTCTGATAGGTGAAGCACCTTCCAACCGTGATCCAACCCGTAGGAGTCACTCTTTCTTTCAAAATTTGTAATCCACGTTTTAATATTTAGACTATTATGATATTTTACAAATGCTGGCATCGCTTGGTATGTAAATTCAGCATCTTTTTCTTTTTTTGTTTTTGCCATTTTGTTACAAGTTTCAGATAAATTGATAGAAAATTTAATAAAAATTAGGTAAATCCTGTCGACTTATGTTATAGATTAGAAATTTTTTGTGTGTTTGATTGTTGAAAAGAGGTGCAGTCGTGGAAAAGTGAAGATAATTATTTACCTTTCAAGCAGATTTTTATTTTGAATCTCTTGAAGTAAAAATATACATAAAATTATTTATATCACAGTAATATAAAATTTAGAAAATGAATTCTATATTCGTGATTTTCATTAGAAAAGGTAGGGTTCACTTTACATATTTACAACAACAATAATTAAAGTGGTATGTTTTGCATCTATGGTCAAATATATATAATAGTCAATGAATGAAAAAATAAAATATATGTTTTTAAAAAAAATAAAATATTTGTATTTTAGATTATATAATATATATACAGGGTGTACCAGGTAAATTGGGAATTTCAACAATGGTATTTTAACTGAAATTTTTTGCAAGTAAAAATTAAAATATCCGAATGAAATTTGACACAGTAGTAGATAAAAGGATATAGTTTTTATTTATTCAATGTAGTTTCCATTATTAGCTACAACAGTCTCGAGGCGAGTGCGGAATGAAGCACAGGCCTTGGCGACGATGACCTTGTCCATTTGGGTCATCACCGTGTGAACTGCTTTCTTGACAGACTGGATGGTGGTATGAGGAGCTTTGTTGACATCTCTCTCAACAACGCCCCATACATAGTAGTCGAGGGGATTGCAATCTGGAGAATTAGGGGGCCAAATATCAGGACCCCAGTGACTAGGGACGTTAAGTGTCAGCCACGATTGTGTCTTTTTTGCCTTATGGGCTGGAGCTGAGTCCTGTTGGAAGACATACTTCCTTCTTGCGGCCACCATGTCCATCCAAGGCTTCACAACGGTCTCCAGAACATTGATGTAGGTGTCAGCGTTCATCCTAAGGACCTTCTCAAAGAAATGGGGAGGCATGACATCACCTTCACTGCTGATAACGCCAAGGACCATTACGGAGGCAGGAAATTTCGTGTGCATCACGACAGGTATCTCTGAGGGGTCTTTACAGATCCTGCGATCATTCCTGGGATTTACCTTTTGGTCCACGTCAAAGTTCTTTTCGTCAGAGAAGAACCTTAGCATGCCAAAAGAGTCGTGTTTCAGGTTGTTGAGGAGGGCAGCAGCCTTTCCTTTTCTGTTATTCTTCATATTCTCAGTCAGCAACTGACCTTTCCGAAGGGCATAAGACTTGAGACCAAGGTCCTCATGGATAGTTCTGACAATTGTCATAGAGCCAACGTCCATTTCCTTGGCTATGGCCCTCATGCTCTTCCCAGGGTTTCCATCAATCTTCTCCTTGACATTTTTGACAAATTCTTCGCCTCTTACCCTGTCCGATCGACGCGAGTGCTTTTTCCTTGTAGCTATCCCCTCTTTGTTACTGTCGGCCTCATCAAACTGCTTCTTGACACGATAAATAGTGGTTTTGGGCAACTTAAGAAAATCCACTATCTCTTTGGGGCTCCTTCCGGCGCGCAGAGCAACGATGATGGCAGCTCGATTTTCAAATTCTCGGTTACTCTTCATCACTACACTGCGCACACATGTACTGTTGCATTTTACATGAATATGGCTACGTAATGAAAAAAAAACAAGTTTTTAATCTCAAGTAGTTTTTGTTTTATGGACTGTCAAAGTTAGTCCTAATTTACCTGGTACACCCTGTATATATATTAAAAATAGCATATCCTGACCAGGAGCACATGTGCTTTACAGAAGGCAGAGCGCCATCTGGTGGAACAGAAATCAACTAAACATTGATTTAGCCTGTTCCCTGATATTTGGCCAACCCAATTTCTTGATAAATCAAGAAAAGCCATCCACGATATATATATATATATATATATATATACTAGACGAATGGCCCGGGCAACGCCCGGGTTTTACCCGAGTGCGTATATATTTTTAAAATGTTTTAATTAAAATACTATTCGTTACAATTATAAATTGGCGCCGTGGATGTCTCTTTTGTGAAACGTCCCGCCCCAAACTGTGTGTGTCTTGAAAATATAAAAATAAAAAGGTGAACGGAAAAATATGTCCAGGGTAGCCTAGTGGTCATGGCATCTGCCCGGTAAGCGGAAGGTCGTGGGTTCGATTCCCATCCCTTGACACTTTTTTTATTTTATCCATTCTGACCAAAATCTATCCGTGAACTTCACACAGTGAACTTCACACAGACAGAATAAGGCAATTATATAAGTAGATAATCCAAATTGTGCCTTATCACACACTATTTTTTTATTTGGCCTTATTACCTTGTGTTTATAAACTATGACGTAATGCCGGCGGCGCGCGCCCGTTGGCTGCCGGCGAGCACGTGACCTCCCTGTACGCGCACATCCGTGACAGCGATGAGGAATTGAGGAAAGACGGTCGTGACTATATATATTAATAATAATAATATAATAATTATTATTATTATTATTATCATTAGATAATGATAATGATCATAATGATGATGCGCGCGCATCCGTGACAGCGGCCGATGAGGAATTGCTGAGGAAAAACGGTCGTGACTATATATGTTGATAATAATAATAATAATAATATAATAATAATTATTATTATTATTATCATTGGATAATGATAATGATCATAATGATGATGCGCGCGCATCCGTGACATGAGGAATTGAGGAATTGTTGAGGAAAGACGGTCGTGACTATATATGTTGACGAATGACCCGGGCAACGCCCGTGTTTTACCCGATTGAATGTTTTTATTCCAATACTATTTGTTACAATTATAAATTGGAGCCGTGGATGTCACTCTTGTGAAACGTCCCGCTCCAAACTTTACATGTACATTAGGTCAGCTGGTATTACCCCTCATTTTCACCGCTAGAGGCGCGAGCTAATTGACTTTTTGTAAATATACATAATTATAAAGATAGAAGCTTCTATAGAAGATAATGATCATAATGATGATGCGCGCGCATCCGTGACATGAGGTCGACAGACGGTCGTGACTATATATGTTGATATATATATGTATTAAAAACAGAATAGGCGTATCCTGATCACTCACACGAGCTTTTTAGATTGCAGAGCGCCATCTAGTGTAATAAAAAAATAAACTAAACGTTGATTTAACTTATTCCCTGATATTTGCCCAACTCATTTTCTTGAAAAATCAATAAATGCCAACCACGAACGCGTTTCGGACTGTTGTCCCTTTTTTTTCCATTTTTCTAATTATTTTTCACACCCATACACACCGCCAGGATTATTTCTGATAAGATCCAGCCTGGTTCCAATCTCTTTCCATTCCGGCTAAACCATTATGGTTTCCACTACTCCTAAATAAACAAAAATTATATCCAATTTGCACTATAAATTTTAATTTTGGTAAAAAATATAAAAACCTTTTTGAGATACCTTATTATATTTATTATCTACTTTCCCTTTAACTTTTTTTACTCTTCTTCTTATGCTATTTTATATATATAAACGGTCTCGTATTTCAAAGGAACAAACTGGTAAAGTTCCATTCTATATGATGATAATGGGTTGATTGCCTTTCTTAATTTATAAAGGTCCTCATAAACAGAAAGACAAGTTGGTGTGAATCTTAGATTGCCATGTGGTTATCATCCTATATTAAGCATATCAATTATTCTTGACAAATGTTGAATTTTGATTTTTTTTAAATAAGAATATTTCTCGAGTTATAAACGATTTTTTTAGATGAATTTAAATTGTAAAGCTATATATTGGGGTGTGTGTGTGTGGAAATTGTCTATTTTTAACGAGTACTCTCAAGCACGAGCGCTATATTTTAGATCCACTCAACATTCTTTCCATTAATTTATTTACATTTTTGCCAATGAGAAACAAGTTTGGTTATTCCGGTTATACATTAATTTATGGAATTTTGGATGCGATTAACTCATTGAAGGCCTTTTCGGCATCTACCTAGTTTTTTAAACCTCTTTTTGTGTAGGAAATGGTCAAGTAGGTTGTGTGGTAATCGTAAGGCGAAAGGTCAGAAGAATATGCTGGGTGATCAAGATTCTCAAAGTCCATGCAGTTGTTGTCGTGACACATTGAGACGTGTGGTCAAAGAGTGTCTCAGGGAAGGTTTCGCCCATTTCTGTTGGTTAATGCTGGGCATATTAGTTGGATTTTGAGAATAAATTTATTTTCGTTAGTTTTTTAACCTCTCTGGTGTGCTGGTTTCCAACCGATTCAGGAAGCTGTGATGGATAAGACTAGCCGTGGCCTACCAAAAAGTCATAATTACCTTTTACTGGTTACGATTTCGACTCCAGGAAGTGTTTCGGGGCTGCTTCTCTCTCTCATGTTTTATCCATTTCGGATCCCGCTTAAGGTTATTGCACTGAGAGTACAATTCGCCGTGGAACTTTGCCAATTGTAATCCATTTCTCGTCGCATTTTGCGTTATAGAAACGGGTTGGTTTTGTGTAGTAGTAGCATCGAAGATATCCAATGGGAATTTTTCTGATTTTCTCTCTCTTTCTTTTTTTTTTTTTTGTTCGTAGCTTATTTATCGATCTTTTTTCTTTCAAATTTGACTCAGATGGCGAAAATTTATTTTTGAAACAAATCTTTCTATAGCGTTATTATTTTCCAAATTTTTCATACAGGTATGAATGAAGCTATAAAATTGTAAATCGAATATATTCACCATATAAAAATGTTTAATAATTTTCCTTTAAAACAATGATTATGGTAAATAATAACGACAACGTGATCAAATATATCTCAATATATATAATCAATTGGACATTTTATTATTTTTTTAAATTTATCTATCTCCTTATATTAAAATTTAAAAAAAACTGTCCTGATAAACCACTTCTACCAATACTGGTGTCACATTCGTCCAGTTTTCTAAAAAAAAACTTTTATTAAAAATGCACTAAAAGTATAAAAAAAATATTGCCGTTAACATCATTGAACAATTAGATTTATATGAGCAAAATAAAAAAGCGGCACGAATGATTATTATTATAAATTACGAAATTTCTGTGATATTAACATGAAGCAACGGATTAGTACATTTTTATATTGTTTCAACTATTTTTACCTCTTATCCTAAACTATGATGATCGTCCCCGACCACTTTTATTTTACTCCTATAAATCTAATTATAATTAGATAGACTGATACACTGATAGACAAAACTTAAGGAAGTTGTACCTTATAGCATATACTGTATATATCGGGATTCAGAAAATAACTCTGAGAGATATTTGATGCACAGTGATATATATTACTGTGCATCAAATATCTCTCAGAGTTATTTTCTGAATCCCGATATATATATGCTATAAGGTACAACTTCCTTAAGTTTTGTCTATCAGTGTTATTCATTAGTGGTTGTCGCGGAGATATACCCAGATATAAATCTACCACAGATATAAAAACTTGTACTTGCGGAAGAGCTACGTTAATTTCATCAACCAAGCTGTGCGCTCTACTCAACAAAATACACTACTCTATTCTACCACGACGACTGGCAGCATCGCCTTTTTATAAAGGCAAAAGAAAAAACAATAGAAATGTAGAATAACTATTTACATAAAATATAAAAATACAAAGTATATATTTACATAACTAACATCCAACAGTGGTATCAGAAATATATATTTTCTACTCTTTAGTGCATTTTTATCAAAATATTTTCTTTAAAAGGTATTGTCATTAATCTTTAATTAAATTTTATCCATGAATTCTAAATTTACAAAATACTATAGCCATATAACTTAATATAAAACATCACAATGTTCAGTGTAAATATCCAAAATATTTTCTGAGTGCAAATTTTAAAACGTGTATAAGCACATTTATATCATTCAAGATAGAATAATTTTCTAAATGACGAAAGGCCTCCTTATAAATATGAATAAATTATGCAAATATATATGCATATATATAATATCAAAGTATATATTTAGGCATTTATAAAATAACGACGAATTACCCAGCTTCGTCCGGTTTCCAAAGAGAATGCTTTCCAAAGAAAAATAAATTTTGACAATTGATTTCTATAAAATCATCATGTTATTATTACTTTTAGTAGTATTCGAGGAGCTAATAATTCATTAATATTAATATTATCATTATAATCCTTTTTTGACTGCAAAATATGTAAATTAGTTCGTAATTTAGTAAAATTGTATGGGTTTTGTGTGTGTTGAGAAGAGACTATATTTTAATCTTAAGCTATCACATGTGAAATGTCTTAATGATCAATTCAGTATTGATGAGGTGGTTAAGAATTACAAACATCCATTTGATTCTTTATTTTTGTAAATAAGGAAAGATGTTCTTTATTGTGTATGACTGTACTCTATTCTAGAAGTAGTAGTTAAGTTGGCGAAACCGCTGGGAGTGCTCACCACTGATTAGCTAAGCCCTTCCACTCGTTTGTTTCGCAGAAAAGACAGTAGAAATTGTGTTTTATTTGTAAAATAAAATGCGTTTTTAATATAAGTAGTAGAGATTATAGCAATTTATTAATACATTATCATTTTACGATCCCAAAATATGCTAATTAATTTATTTTGAGCTATTTGCAGAATATTTGTATAGCCTCTATTTTAAACTCTAACTTCAGCTACACTACTTGAAATATATTAAATGATTTATTCAGATTTGATGGAGAAAAGTAACAAACATGCAATGAACCTTTTATTTATATATAAACAGTAGATAGAAATTAATGTCTGTTAAATTGCCTATTTATGAATATAAATTAATTAAAGCTCATTTTCAGCAATAATATTTTTTATCATAACTCTATAAATTTTAACAGAATAGAAAAGCTCACTTTAAAGCATGGGAGTTATTTCTCAGATATTTATCTACAAAAAAATGTATAAAATGTATTTCAAAATTTAGATTCCAAGCAAAGCTAGTAACACTTATGAATAGGACTGAGTTACAAAGCAAACCTTTTTGCTCCAATACATGGACCTACCTAGAGCGAGAGCAAGCTCCACCAGCTAATGAATGCTATGACCATTTAAAAGATGTCGCCGGGTTTAAACGGTGCTGGCCACTCAGATAAAGAAGGCCAGTGATAAGAAAGAGGCCGAGCCTTGTAATGTAGTCATGTGTTTACAAGACGCTATCTGCACTGACCCAGGGGGACGTCGGTAGTGTCGGTGAGAAAATCGTTCTTACGTTTTCACTTCACAAAAATACTTCTCACAAAATAGATTAGCAAAAATAAGATAACACACACACAAGCCTTTATTGACACATATAGCCTTATACATAGATTTATCACAAGGAATCTTCAAATGAAAAATGAATTTAAAAGAGTATATATATAAAACCTAATCACACATTTATAATGATACTGATGGAATTTATACACACACAGAAAAAAAACCTTAATTAAGACACTTAGGCTCATAAATAGATTGGTTTTAGTAAACCCGAGGGAAAAAATAAACAGATAAAAATAATGAAAAGAATAAAAAACTGGTATTTACATGTGATACATGCATACATAAGCTTTTATTAAAATCTTTCGTTTTATGCAAAAACTCCTCGGCTAAATAACGAAGGTTATAAACATTTGAAGCGAAACTTGTTTACAGTATTTGCGTTCATTGAGAGCGAAATACAGAGAAAAAATGATGGCAAGAAAAGGAGAAATATTAAAATAATGTTTGGTCTTGTTGAATTAATTTTACATCCATCCTATATACAAGTAATAACTTACATTTTCACCAAAGAAACGATGAGGGAACACTCATTTTAAGGTATTACTAGGCGTTATGCCAGAACAAAAAAATAGTATAGAGAGATATTTATAACCCACGTTCTCCTGGACAAGGGTATACCTAAAAAATGTCTTTAGAATTATATTTTAATCAGGCGACTACAGCCTTGTAGATCAAATTCGTACAGGACGGCCAACGACGTTGAAAGCTGAAGATATCCGGGCCACATTAGCAAACAAGCCTGCATCGATAGCCGGGAACTGGCAGCCTCGCTTAATGTCAGCCAAAGAACCATCGTGAATCATCTGCATCATTTGGATTACGTTCACAAAAAAACCTCGTCAAGACCCCCATAAGCAGACTACAGTACAAACAAAACAACGCATGACATTTGCCGCCAGCTGCTTGAAAACCAACGGGACGATCGTTTTTGGAAACGTATCGTGACGATGGAGGAAATGGATCTACCTTGGGAACCACAACTGTTACAAACGATGGGTTGCACGAGGCCAAGAATCACCATCCGTCGCCCGCCAAGATCGCTTTGCCAAGAAGGTGATGATATCGGTATGGTGGAACTTCGAGGGTGTCCTCCATTCCGAGCTTCTCCCGAATGGACGATCCGTAGACGCCAATATGTACTGTGAGCAATTGCAACGAGTCTACACTAAGTTGACGGAGAAATATCCATCACCGATCCGCTGTAAACGCGTATTGCTTCAGGCAGATACTGCCAAGCCACATACGGCAAGGAAGACGCGGGAGAAGTTTGCAGCGCTTGATGGCGTTGAAGTACTACCACACCCTGCGTACACCCTAATGCCGCCCCGTCAGACTACGGTCCGTTCGATGGAACATGCATTTCGGGGACGTCGACACTGTAGATGGAGCTTCCTGTCTTCGCCTCCAAGTCCGAGTCATGGCACCTTGGACAAATCCGGTTGCTTGCAGTTAGGTGGAAAACCATCATAAATAATGATGGCCTGTATTCTGAAGAATGATTTTAATTAGCCTCTTAATAAATAGTTTTCGTGAAATCGTATTTGTCTTCTTCTATTTTTTTTTTTTTTATATTTAGATTTTTTCCGGGTTCTAAAGAAAATTTTGCTCAACCTGGCAAAAATTTATATTATGTTGATAAAAATTCTAAAACAGACACCTTATAGTTAATAATATACTTTATTCTCGACTTTTTATACCGTAGAGGTAGCCGCGCTTATATATCATGTAAATAATAATTTTAGTTTGTACAAAAAGGTAGACACCGATACTTTTCTTTGCTAGTCATTGATGAATATTCCAAATATTTTAATAACTACTTTCGCACTATGCAAATAGTACAAATGATTGGATCAATAGTGAAATTTTGTTCCTTGTATTCCAAAATTGATGAAGTTTTTAAACAAGAGACAAGAAGTATTAATTATTCTAAACAATAAATTGTACCGCATCTACCATTCCTGAAGATATTAAACCCATAAAGGTATATTTTCCCAACAAATAGCACCAAAATAATCACAGAATTTTGATCAAGATAACAAAAATAATTTAAAGTCCATTAAAAGAAAGGATAAATAAGAAAAGCATTAATCATACTACCAATTCAAAGTAATTTGAACATTTACTAAATTAAATTTTCTTGGCATTCGACTGTAAAGATGAATTGTGGAATTTAAATATATATTCGGATTATAATTGAGTTTCTTATACAGTCGAACTTGGATAATTCGAACCCCAAGGGACCATAAAAAAATTCGAATTATCCAAAAATTCGAATTAAAGATGTTTTGAATAAAAAGGCTTAAAACAATAAAAATCTCACAATTTCGATCAATTCCTTTATTAAGAATAACATTAGTTGCTGTAAATTTACATTTTTACCGTATATTTAGATTATGTGCAATAATTGTATGTATATACTATATACATATTTAAAAATTTCAAAACTGATGTATTAATGTACAAAAAAAAGGCAGATTGCTGGTTAAAAAATGTACAGATTATTCTGCTTTGTTGGAACTCTGAAATTTAATTTTTGCCAAAGAAGTCAGAAATCTTAGCCTGTTTTCTAGAATTAAGTCTTTCAGTAAGGACAAAGGATTCTAACATATTCAACGAGTGGAAAATAGAGGGACTTACGTCATTTTTACTTTCAAAAAAGCGTCTAAGTTGCATGATATAGTTCGTTGCTTCGGCCGCACTTGGAACGTTCATTTCCCCGGCAACTGATGACTCGTCTTCATCACCCGATGCCTCGTCGCCGTCTTGTTTTTCAATGTTGTGGTTGAGCACTTCAGCGATGATATCTGCGTCGGTTATCTCACCACATACTGCAACATCGTCATCCACGTTTAAGAAATCGTCATACGAGATGGTAGGATTAGAAATGACGTCCTCCCAGCCGTCAACTGAAGGCATCGTTTCCGCTATAATAACATCTGCATTTTCTTCATCCTCCTCCTTTTTTACGAAACCAGCTTTTTTAAAACAGTGTTTGATCGTTTCGGACGTTACTTGGTCCCAAGCTTTCTTACACAATCGAGAGGCTTGAAGAACGTCTAGTTTGATTTTAAGGGCTTCGGAATCTCCTGTCAATATGTTCTCAACTAGAAACCGTCTGTAAAAATGCTTAAGATTTTTGATGACTCCCTTGTCCATGGGCTGGATAACCGAAGTCGCAGGAAAAAAAAATACTTCCACATTTTCCATTGGAGGGATTGAGTTGTGTGCAGTACAGTTATCGATAAATAAAATAACTTTTCGTTTTTCTTTTGTGAACTTTTTGTCCGAGTTCAACAGCCACTTCTCAAAAAGATAACTAGTCATCCAAGCTCTTGCGCTGTTTGCATAGTCCACTCGCTTCGTTTTGACGTTCTTGAAACAACGTGGATTGGCTGCCTTGCCTATCATCAATAGAGGAAGCTTTTCAGATCCATCCATATTTGCACCAACCAGGAGAGTGACTCTCTCTTTGCATAGTTTTCCCCCGTGACATTTTTCATGCTTAAAAGCTAGCGTTTTGTCAGGGGTGCATTTAAAAAAAAGACCCGTTTCATCAACATTGAAGACGTCTCTAGCGTCTTTATCCTGGATCAATTCCCGTAAATTATTTTTCCATTGTTCGGCTACTTGTAGATTAACGGCCCCACTTTCTCCACAAATGGTTTTGAACGAAATTTTGTTGCGTTCTTTGAAGCCATCTAGCCACCCAGAACTCGCCTTAAAATCGGTTGTCCCCATTTCAGTAGCAAATTGTTCAGCTTTGCTTCTTATAAGGTGACCACTCACGGGAATCTTCTTATCTCTTGCTTGCTTGAACCATTTTAAAACACATTTGTCCAAATCAGGATTTCCCGGCTCCCTTAACCTTTTTCGGCCTTTATCACACTCACTTTCACTCCTGAGAATTTTTTCTTTATTTTTTAAGTACGTCGACAACGTGTTTCGAGGAATCCCAAAGTCCTTAGCAATATCGGATTTTTTTTTCATCCCCATCTCTACTTCTTTAATCGCCGCTATTTTTTCAGCCAACGTCAAAGTTTTGTATGTTCGAAGCGCTGACATATTCGCTCCTTTTAGCTTTCTTGATAAATAAGGAGTCTCAAAAATCCAATAAAAATAAATTTATTATATATAGTACTTCTCTTGCGGCAAGATATTGCCACGTGGAAAATTAGGGAAGACAAACTTCGGCGTGACACAGCAATTTATTTAAGGCAAGGACAAACTATAATTGATAAAATAAAAGATAAGCAATGAGGGAAGTTTACAGAGTAGCAAAATATAAACATAAAAATTGATAACTCTGTTAAGAAAATAATTAATAATAATAAAATAACAAATTCGTTGTTACAATATTACAACGTCATTTCGCAAAATTTCACGCCTTGAACCGGCATCAGGTCCTTATTTTAACTCGTAAAAGTTCGAATTATCCAAGACATAATTCGAATTAACCACGATTTTTTAACATTATTTATATAGGAAATTCTAGGGACCAAGATAAATATTCGAATTAAAGAGGTTTTCGAATTAAAGAAGTTCGAATTATCCAAGTTCTACTGTATTTAAAATTAGCATTCAGTGTTAATATATTTTCGATAAATAATACTCTATAAAGTTAAAAGTCACCTCTCCCGTCAAAACTAGACGCCATCTATTGACCGTCGCCGCAAACTAGCGGCCTCGGGTCGGTGTTTAGCTGGCAAAGTGGCTGGGCCAAATCTATGGCCAAAATATAGATGGAAAATTTTCCGGGATGATATTCATCTATAAAAATAAATGTCACCTCTCCCTCTTTGGCAGATTGGGAGGATTCCATTGGATCCCGTGTGGATCTCATGGAATAAAGTCCGCCCTAGGCTGACGAGAGCAATTAGCTCGAAACCATGGTCTCTAGGTGGACGCTTCTCAGTTTGCCAAAGCTGGTGTTGTGGCTTTGTCACCGACCCGAGACCGCTAGTGTGCGGCGACGGTCAATAGATGACGTCTAGTTTTGACGTCTATTTTGACGGGAGAGGTGACTTTTATCTTTATAGATGAATATCCTCCCGGTAAAATTTCCATCTAAATAATACTCTGTTACTGGAAACATATAGCTGCACGATCATGCTATTTTCCTTCATTATTTTGTGTTGCTAAATATTATTACTTGAAATTTAGAAGATAACACATTTTTCTTTTAATCTAGAACAATAGGGGATAGAAACTACTTTTTTTTTATCTGTATTACTATTCGTCAATTTTAGACAATCAGAAAATGCATTAACGTGGATCGAAGCCAAGTGTAAAATTCGTGAGATAAAAATTGTCCAGAAAGTTTGGCAGACGATAGTTTCCAGTAGCCGTTATGTAAAGGGTGCCGTGATTGCGCAAAAGTTTCTTTGCTCCTGATAACCAGACACACCCCAAGGCCACATAAAAACTTATTGACGTTTCACAATGTTTGTTTTCCTTTTGTGTGCCCGTTTTCTACACATCTAACACATTTACGATTTGTGTTTAAAATAATCACCTTTGTTCTATGTGCAACCAGAGAAAAAATAGCACCAAGAAGGAGTTATACGAATGAGACGATATTCGGTAGATGTTATATACAATGTATAGAAAAAACGATTAAATTGCGAAAGAAATAGCATACTTAATTTTGGAGGTAGAGATAAAATTTGGTGAATCAATCAATAATGGGCTGTTTACCTCTAACCCCTATGCATGCTGCCATTCGACTTTGCATAGATTGATAGAGTTAGTGGATGCCCTCCTGCAAGATTTTTGTCAAATTATCCCAAATTGCCACGATCCCGAGCAGGTTAGAAAGCCCTGCTCTTCAAACCGCCAACTTGCTCCCGGTTGTCACGCCGTGTGGTCATCGAAGCTCAATTCGATGCTGGACTCATGACTGAAGACGATTATTCTTAAATCTAAGGTTGAATGAGTCCGGCATTGCCAACATGCTTGTCGGTGTGCACAGGGTAGTCGGCGCGAGGGACGCCGTAGCACAGTTCCCTTTCTCTAAACAACCTATTAATTGACCCTTTCAGTCATTGATGTACCAGATACACGTTGTATCGTTGTTAATGATGGATCTGAGACTGTGAGAACCGTTCTGACGTTTTCTCTAACTTCACGTTCAGCCGTCTCTCTAAGTCGTTAGCTGCCTTCTTGACGCTGTGTCGGCCATGGTTCAGCCATTTCTTCCAACACCGTCGAATAGAGGCATTGCTCCTGTCTAAATGTCAAGCGACACTACTTTTAGGCAATCCATTTTCTTTTAGCTCAACTACACGTCCTATCTCAAAATGCTGACATGTCCGCAAAATGTGCGCTAATCTTTTTTCAAGGCATGGTTCTGTTTATGTGAGTAGAAAGAATGAAGCAACGATGCTACTACCTAGAATATATATTTTTTATTATTTCGTCTCTATTTAGAGGTGTTACATTCGAGCACAACTCGCGAGTCACCTTGTCCTGGCTACATTTACACATGGCGAGTTGGTGAAGTAGAGGTGGCCCCCCAGACCTTGCAGGAGGACAGCTGTTGGGCGATGAGCTCCTAACTAAGCGTCAGGACCGGATCGTCGGAATCGGGGATTGATATCTCCTTTATTTTGAATAATATCTTGTATAGTAGGATTTTAGATGATTTTTGCAGTTGAAGGTATAATTTCTTAACGAAATTTTGTACATATCTTCTAGATCGGGTTGGTTTAAGTCCTCCTTCAGTATCTTGTTTGAAAAGTTGAATGGAGCTCCTATACTTGTCCGAAGGCATATTCTCATAAATGCGTTTATTCTATCTTTGTCTGTGTTTGTAATATATATTTACCCCAAACTTGGAGTGCGTATGTTATTATCGGGAAAATACAACTTCTGTATAGAGTAAACTTTTGTTTTGAAGATAATTTGATTCTATAGTTAAATAGACTTGATAGCGTTATTTTTGCGATCTTTGCTTTCCTTATGGTATTTTTTACCTGCATGTTGAATATCAACTTGTAGTTCAAGGTAACTCCAAGATATTTAACCTGGTCGGTCCAGTTAATAGGACTTGAATTTACTTTTAGAATGGATTGTGGCCTGAATATTTTACTGTCTATTGAGGGGGAAATTAGAGCCTGTGTCTTTTTTGGGTTGATATCTAACTTCCAATCATCGCACCATTTGGTTATAATGTTTATGTAATTTTGGAGTTGTGTGGTTTTGGAATTTGATAGTATTGCTGCGTCATCTGCGAAAAGCTTTGTTTGGCATTTTGGATGTAGAGGGAAATCATTTATGTAAATGTTGAATAGATAGTGTTACGTAGCGGTTGAGGTTTTCTATTAATTATATTTTATTAATTAATTACCACCCTTTAATTGTAATATATTTTATTTACTACAAGCATGGCTACGCTTGTTCTACGCTATATTTCTATATATCACAACATTAATAAACATGGTCAAAAGTCAATTAAATTACAATAATATTTTTATGTTACAGATAGGGTCCTAGGATAGACCCTTGAAGGACTCCAATATGGGTTGGCTTTGCCATGGTAATAAAATCCCCTTGTTTAATGGAAAAAGTCCTGCCCTGGAGGTAGTTTTTCAATAATTTGACAAAATTCTTTGGAAATAGATTTGTTGTTAAATTTGCTATCATGCCATACGCTATCAAAGGCTTTCGTAATGTCTAGAAAAACAGCCCCTACTGTTTCATTGTGTGACTTTCTTATTTGGATATAGTCTAATACACTTATTAGCTGGTGGGTTGTGGAGTGTCCTTTTCTGAATCAAAATTGTTGAAGAATGATAAAGTTAATAGAATCCATGTACGTCTGCAATCTGCAAAGTACAATCCTCTCGTAAACTTATATATATATACCGACGGTAGTATCTAGAATAGAAATGTCTCCTCTTTCATATATCTGCCAATTACTCATGATGCTCTGCAGTTTTAGGTGCTAATTCATTGGGCACCAAATCTTTAAGATTTTGCATGCTCAGTCAAAACGTCTTTACACTCTCTTTTTTATTATTTAAAACTCTGTATTGTTGTGTATTTTATTGTTGTTGTTAGAGAGTTTGTATATTTGAATAATATATATATATATATATATATATATATATATATATATATGTTATATTGAAATATTTTATTTAGAAATGTTATATAAAGATATTATTTTATTTTAAATTATATTTCATCGATAAAAATTCCCTGCTAAATCGACCGCCAGAGGTCACTTTTCCCGTATAAAAACTCGTTGTTGTTTTACCCCGTTGGCCTTCTCCTAATCTTTCTCAACGCTCCTTGAATGTTCTACTGAGTGCTCAAAGGCCTTTCCTAGTGAGAGCTTGTAGAGCTTTCAGATCAACCAGCAACGCTGCTCTAATCTCCCTCTCTAGAGTCCTTCCTCTCGATCTGGAAATCTTGGCTAAAACTGAGCTATACCTTAAAAAGTATGGATTGGTTGACGCTGAAATTCCACTCGAGCCTCCTCCCTTTCCACATCCTCTCCCCTACCCCCCCTATTACTCCGCTCCCAGTAATATTCCTGCTCTTTTCTTCCACGTGGCATACTACACAGATGGTTCCAAAACCAGAGATGGAGTTGGCGCCGGCGTGTACAGGTTCTCTCGTCTCGATTGTGCACCTGAAATACGTGAATCTCATGTTCTGTCCCCTCATTGTTCTGTCTTTCAGGCGGAAGCCCTTGGATTGGTTAAGGCTCTTGAAAACGCAACCACTTTACCAAATCATCTAACCTTAGGATTCTTCCTGGACAACCTCTCAGTCGTGAAGTCAGTTCTGAACTCTAAGGCTGGTAATTACCTTATCGACAGAGCTCTGCTACTGATTTCGCGATTGAATCGCAATAGGAACAGATGCACCATACAATGGATCAAGGGCCACAGTGGGAACGTGGGTAATGACATTGCGGACACACTCGCAAAGCGGGGTGCTGAGTCTGCTAACCCAAGCTGTTACAAACTCGCTCCTTTGTCGTTTGTAAAATCGGCAATCTACGGCCGGGCGCGTGAAGCATGGGAAAGCAGATTCCTCTCTCTAGCTCCTTCTATCCACACCCGCTTTGGCCTTACTCCAATGAGTCTTTTAGACAAAAGGTATGCGTACATCGTCCCTAGCGAGCACATTGTGGTAGGCCTGCTATCGGGACACACGTGGACGGACAGTTTCGCCCACAGGATAGGCGTCATTGACGATCCTTCCTGCCCTTACTGCGACGCTGACAGGGAAGAAACTCTGTCTCACATCGTGCTTGAGTGCAGCAGCCTTGATGCCCTTAGATTCCCCCTTCTTTCCACCTGTGCAGAAGAATTAGGGTACACTCCGCGGTCACTCAAAGACTTTATTTTCAACAGGAGCACTTGGCGAGCCTGCCTGGAGTTCCTAAAGGCCTCTGATAGACTTAAGCCACGCGTCCGCGCGGAGGATTCCGATCACCTGAGTGACTCGGACTCCTCACCTCATGGTTAACACCGGTCATTGGCGGCTGCTCGTAGACGTAACTCTGGCCTGTGCCGCTGCTTAAGATCGGTTTCGCGACCTGCCCTGCGTATGTGATCGCCCCTGACACTGTCTCTGTAACCCAATGACAGAGGGCAAATGGTTTGGCGATTCGACGGCGCGGGCTGCTCGAGAAATCGACTTACGCAGCGACCCATTTGAACGCGCTATGCAATCCACGGTGTACTTTTCTGGTTGGTCGTCTTAGCACTGGTACCCTCACCAGTAATCTTACCTAAAACTTTAATATATTCACTTTTATAAAAAAATAAATAAATAAAAAATAAAAAATAATAAAAAATAAAAATAATAATAATAGTCTATCTTTTCCCATCAGTTGCTGAATCATTCTCGCTTTATCTAATATACTTATTTAAACAACAGCTGTCCTTCTTTTATTTTCCCTGGCCTGGGGAATCTAACCTTTTTGAACAGCCTTGGTTGCGTGCAGCACCTTGATACTTTGACATTGTGCATTGCGGCTTGTCTGCCTGCTACACCTTTCGTGCTCATAAATCATACTTTAATCATTGCGGTCTGTCTGCTCTCCACGGTCACCCCTGGGCTCAACACCATTGAACCCGTCTCTGCCACCCCCTGAACTCCGCGGATCACCACCCTGCTCCCCCCCCCCCCCCCGCCCCCCCCCCCGCCGGTCCTCCTCTACATCCCGGCTCTCCTGGCCTCACCTGGCGATGACCCCTGGCCACCCATCCCCAGGCCCCTCCAACTATGCTTTGTATATATTCCACTTTATGCGTCCACCGGGGCTCAAAAATCATTCATTTTGGTTAGCAGCCCCGTAAAATAAAGATATTTTCTCTCTACCCCGTTGGCCGACCCAAAACTTTTGTACATTATGTAAATAAGCTTTTCATTTTTTTTATTCTTACGCCTTAAGCCAGGCAGCATTTTTACCAAGTTATGTTTATCCTATAGCACAATAAAAACAATTACTGATCAAAACCAATATTTTTATTATTATTTCAAGATTATTCAACCACGACTGCACCACCATAGCATAATCATCAAGATGATACAAAACAACAGAAATCTTAATCTTATTTTTTTAATAAATATAATATATATATATATAGATGAAAAATTTGCCGGGAGGAAATTAATCCATGGAAGCAATGGTCGCCTCTCCCGTCAAAATTAACGTCAGAATCTGACGCCATCTATTGACCGTCGCCGCAACTAGCGGCATCGGGTCGGTGACAAAGCCGCAACACCAACTTTGGCAAACTGATAAGCGTCCACCTAGAGACCATGGTTTCGGGCTAATGGCCCTCGTCAGTCTAGGGCGGACTTTATTCCATGATATCCACACGGGATCTAATGGAATCCTCACAATCTACCAAAGAGGTGTTTTGCTGGCAATGTGGCTGGGCCAAATCTATTGGCAAAACATAGATGGAAAATTTGCCGGGAGGAAATTAATCCATGGAAGCAATGGTCGCCTCTCCCGTCAAAATTAACGTCAGAATCTGACGCCATCTATTGACCGTCGCCGCAACTAGCGGCATCGGGTCGGTGACAAAGCCGCAACACCTCTTTGGTAGATTGTGAGGATTCCATTAGATCCCGTGTGGATTTCATGGAATAAAGTCCGCCCTAGACTGACGAGGGCCATTAGCCCGAAACCATGGTCTCTAGGTGGACGCTTATCAGTTTGCCAAAGTTGGTGTTGCGGCTTTGTCACCGACCCGATGCCGCTAGTTGCGGCGACGGTCAATAGATGGCGTCAGATTCTGACGTTAATTTTGACGGGAGAGGCGACCATTGCTTCCATATATATATATATATATATATATATATATATGATATTCAAAATATCTTTCTTTCTTCTTATATATAAAAGTCACTGTCTGTTGTCTGTTTCGCGATAACCTCAAAAACTACTGAACCAATTGGTACCAAATTTTGCATGTCGCTTTTTATAAACCTGAGGAAAATTTTCGGCTACATTTTGCTCAATATTTTTGGCTATTAATTTTTTCATTTGGAAAACTTTTTTTCACGCGGAGTAAATACGAGGCGAAGTAACAACACCAGACCAATTAAGCGACCAATGAGCGTTCTGCATTTTTTTTTTTCAAGTTGCTTGAGTACTTTTTTTGAAATATCTTTTTATACGAGTGTTACTTTTTTTACAAAAGTATTGAGAGAGAAATTTATATTACTAAGTTACGGTAAGTGCACACAATGCAATTAAAAAAACTTTACAAAACTAGCGTTACTCTATGTAAATAATGGCTTTCGTATTTTTTATTAATTTTTCTTCTGGCCTTTATTTTTTTTTATCTCTTAAAAAAAAATTGTTTAAAATGCAGTCGCAGTCATTAATAAACACATATTTTTGCCTAATTTCCATGTGCTATTTTATTTTTTACAGAAACATATTTACATGCCAGTATTTAGGATTATTTTTTTTTTATAAACCTACTAGCGGACCCGCCCGGCTTCGCCCGGGTTTTACCCGAGTGAATGTTTGTCTAACGAACATTTGTTAAAACAATTCTCTTTAAACTTATAAAACGTACTCGGCTTCGCCCGGGGTTTTACCCGAGTAAAGGTTTGTCTAGCGAACATTTGTTAAAACAATTATCTAAAAACTTATTAAAAAATAAAAAAAGATATATTTGATAATTTGAAACTCGTAAATTTGAATCTCTCGATAAAGTGAACATTTTTTCCCGGTCCCTGTGTGCCTTGTCATCCTGAATTTTGTCTTTCCTAATTTTCTACATTAGAAAATCATAGTTTTATCTAGTGAACATTTTTTCCCGGTCCCTTGAGAAATACTCGATAAGTTGAATAAAATCAATATTAATTGGTTCCCTCGGTAATTGGAAGTTAAAGGAATAGTATCTTCGCCTTGGAATTGTATCATTATTCTTGTCGCAAATAAATTGCCGTGTCATCCTGAGATAATCTTACTTTTGATAAATAATATTTAAGATAACAAACTTATTGATAAGAAAACTTGTTATCATCGTCACAATGGGGGCGCTGCTTGCGAGTTAAATCTACAAATCTGCAAATAACTCTAAGGATATTCAAGATATTCATGAAATTATTTTTCAAAAACCTTCCCGGTGATATACCTAATAATATTCCAAAATTTCACGGCGATTGGATGTATGGTTTTTGAATCTATAGAGTACAGACAGACAGACATTCAATTTTATATATATAGATTAGCAGTAATTAAACGTAACAGTAAGAAAATGTTGATTTTAATATATGTAAATAGAGTCTCTTAAGAAAGACCACCTAAAAACATGACTCAACTTGTTTCTCCTGTAGGTGGTCTCTCATTGGAGGTTCTAATTGATATTAAAGAATCTCTAATAGACCTTTAATAAGAGACTGCCTCTCGGAGAGACGGTTTAAGCTACGATTTTAGGCATCCTCTCAATGGAAGCTCTACTGTATCTACTTTTTCAAACTGTTTGGCTTAATAAATGCCATTTTAACCATTTTAAATGTGTATCAATCGAGTTTTTTTTTTTATATTTTATATCCAAAATCACTTCATTTCAATTCATAGGGAATTCTTAACATTTTTTTTTTGTCTTCATTCAGCTCACTTTCTATTATATTTTAAGCCATTGTTCCATTATACATATTTAATACCGTTTACACTGTTTTACTTTCAAAAATGTCGATGAAATGAGTAGTTTGGTCCGGCATAAAGAAGAGGCATATAATCATTTTTTTCTATATGCATGATAATATTATTTCAATTATATATATATAGATAGATAGAGATTTACTCTTCATTGTTGGCTTTTTATCTTACATTCATTCTTTATTGTTGGCTTTTTATATTACATTCACTCTTCATTGTTGGCTTTTTATCTTACATTCACTCTTCATTGTTGGCTTTTTATATTATATTTACTCTTCATTGTTGGCTTTTTATCTTACATTCATTCTTCATTGTTGGCTTTTTATATTATATTTACTCTTCATTGTTGGCTTTTTATCTTACATTCATTCTTCATTGTTGGCTTTTTATCTTACATTCACTCTTCATTGTTGGCTTTTTATCTTACATTCATTCTTCATTGTTGGCTTTTTATATTACATTCACTCTTCATTGTTGGCTTTTTATATCATATAGAAAATCATAGTTTTATCTAGTGAACATTTTTCCCGTGTCACATTGCCGTGTCATCCTGAGATAATCTTACTTTTGATAAATAATATTTAAGATAACAAACTTAGTGATAAGAAAACTTGTTATCATCGTCACAATGGGGGCGCTGCTTGCGAGTTAAATCTACAAATCTGCAAATAACTCTAAGGATATTCAAGATATTCATGAAATTATTTTTCAAAAACCTTCCCAGTGATATACCTAATAATATCCCAAAATTTCACGGCGATTGGATGTATGGTTTTTGAATCTATAGAGTACAAACAAACAGACAGACAAACAGACAGACAGACATTCAATTTTATATATATAGATTTATTCTTATTCTTACTGAGAAGATGGGCATCGCAGTCACTCACTCAACTCAGGCAATTTCAAGGGTTAATGCGCTGGGCCGGTACCTCGGGGGTTGGGTGGAAAAGCTGCCATCTATATTTGAACTATATTGATTTTTAAACAACTAAATGGATTGCAAAAAAAAATAATTAAATCAAATACCCCTAAACACTAATATAATACAATTTTTACCTTTGGTTTATGTGTCACTCCTGTATTGCTATTTTATGGCACTTCTACTATTTATTATTGATGTGCTTTCAGTATGAAGGAAATTGCACTCGGGGGAATTCTCGGGCGAAGCCGGGTCATTCGTCTAGTAGTTTATACCTTTCAATTTTGTTTTATAAAATTCAAATGGTAATTTAACAAAAGGATATTGTTGTTAATCTCGCTTGAAGAAAAAACGTGAAGAGGTGGTTATCAACGCTCTAAAAACTGGCTGAGGAATAAGATAGCAGGTTGTTGCCAGCTCCTCTGTGACAAGTGTTGCACCAAAATTCCGAATTGATATTGGACGAGTGATGAAACAAGGTTAAAAAGGTTCGTGAAGATTGATCTTTAAACCACCCGTTCTTATAAACTTTCTCAAGATAGTTTACACGAGTCTAGGAAATTGTAAATTATACTTTCCACGAGCTTGAAATCAATTTCTACCTCGTCTGTTCAAAATGAACCACGCCAAATTATAATTCTTATGCAAATTTAAGATTAACAGAGATAATTTTAAAATAAAGCCTATATATGATGCACTAGCGCGCCATCTGTTATCAAAATTCTAAACTATTTTAAACGCGTAAGATTCTTTTTGAAATTAAACAATTTCTACTGCCCTTACTGCAATGGAAAAATTAATGGGAAGGCCTGGCTCATCAGTGGTGAACCCTCCCAGCGGTTTCGCCAGTTTAATCTACCACCCTTACTGCAATGGAAAAATTAACGGGAGGATTCACCACTGAGGAGCCAGGCCCTCCCATTAATTTTTCCATTGCAGTAAGGGCAGTAGAAATTGTTTAATTTCAAAAAGAATCTTACGCGTTTAAAATAGTTTCAAAAGTCTATATATGTATATCAATTGATTTAAATATCCTGGATATGAAATAAATGATACAACAGGTTTCTGGAGATGAGTTTATTTTTATTTTATGAACGCAATCTCGATCTTTCGTGCATTTCGCCGTAAATTCGTTTTTTATGCACTCCTGTAGAAGGACAGAAATGCACGAAAGATCGAGATTGCGTTCATAAAATGAAAAGAAACTCATCTCCAGAAACATGTTGCATCATTTAATATATATATATATATATCGACTTACTAAACACCTTCCTGAGGAATGATTCGCTAAGAGAAACGTTAAAATCTAACTTCCTTTTAAATTGCCCTTCGTTCAATGACTAAATTATGTGCGTCGATTTTAACTCGCAACATATGATTCATTTCAGGTATTAGCTTTTTATACGTCAATGACAATGAAATATGCGCAAAAAGAACCATGCTATAGAATACAAACTATGCAAATATGTAGGTATATGTAAAACGTTCAAACGCTATATATGACATATTTTATGAAAAGAACACAACAAAAGAACACATGTTGAAAAGGATAATCAAATATCTTATTTTTCACAGCGACTGATACGAGACCATTCTTTGGAATGCGACATATTTTTTCATTTTTTGATTGATTTGTTGGTTGTGGATTGGGCTATAGTTTGGTTTTTTTTTTTTTTCGAAATCCAAGAAGCTAGCCTGCTGGACATTTTACATCAAGCGCGTCAAGAAGTCGCAGGCAGGTTAAACCTAGTTTGTAAAGCACTATACTGACCAGATATGTAAGCCAATATCAGTATTTGGGTAAAAAGAGTTTTAAATTTGTCAACTTCCCAAAAAACATAGGTATGCGAACACTTGAGACCATTCCAATTGTCATACACATCCATGGCAGTGTTTATATCCATGGACATCTATATGGAGAAGAAACCTTATATAGTAATAATGATAGATCGGTACAGTGATTACCCTAAATTCTTTACTCTGAAGCCCCAACATCAGGCAATTGAGTTTGATAAACTCGGAGAAAAATATGTTACTTAATCCTGGAAATCCTAGTATATATAGCAATGAAGCTCAAATTTCATTCAAAAGTGGTGTGGTCGGCTTCTAAAAAACTTGAGAATTTAAACTAATTTCTCAAGACCCTACAATCATCAATCGAATAGATTATTGGAAGTTTACATTCAATCTATTTATATATAATGAGAAATATATACTCATTGACAAAACTTGAGAAAGTGAAAAGTCTTTAATGTCGCCCTTGTCTTTTTTTTTTTTTTTAGGAGACAGCAGTAATTTTTTTTTTTCACACTTGGTTATTTTGTGTGTCTTCAATAAAAGTAACTGTGTATAAAATATAAAATTACTGAATCCCGATATGCATGTAAAAGGTTCAACTTTCTTAAGTTTTGTCCTTGAGTATGTGTCAGGCTCTTAATAATCAGACTCTTATCTAACATTGATGACTCAGGACAATTTATTGTTTTCATTGACACACATTAAGCTCTGATGGGACCATTGCATTTGACACCTTTAGGAAATAAAATATTTCAAAGAATAATGTGTAAATGAAAGAACAATTTGAAAATGAACAAAAGAATTATTACTGCAATGACAAAAGTTATTGAATGAGAAAACTTGGCTCATCAGTGGTGAACCCTCTCAACGGTTTTGTCAAATTAATCTCCAGACCGCTCTACTATTGTATTGGATTGGTTTTCTTATACACCCTGCATTTACTAAGAGAGGCAGCTTGAGGATGTTTAGGGAACCTATGAACATAAGCTTATAGGTCTGTAGAGTTGCACACATATAATTAATTTTTTTATATACATTTATTTTATTATTAAATTTCTTTTTTTATTATTATTATTTAGAGTATTTTTATTTATATCTCAGAAATGGCACCAAATAGTAACAAGGAAGAGAAAAATATAGTTCTGACAATAAGAAAAATAATTTTCTAGAAACACCTTAGAATATATAAAAAATGACTACTTTAAATTGTCTTTAGGAATAATTTATCTCATATAATAAAATATTTTTGTTCCTATTAGGTTGTGCGCAATGTTTTTTTGAATGTTCCATAGGTGCCGAATTCTCCATTTTATCATATTTTAGGACATATATTCCTGATTTTATATTCTTTCTTTTAAAGTTGTGGCTGTTTGTCCTATATAGCATTGGTGACATTTTACATTTCACTTAATATATTAAATTTGTCCATTTTGATAATTGGGTTTTTTAGTTTGTTTTAGTGTACTTAGATATAGGATTACATTGTTTTCTTGCATTTTTTCATTCTTTTATGAATAAACAGTAGAACCTCCATGAAACAACACTCTTGTTAGAAAACATCTCTCAATGAAGGACAGTTTCTATCATCAAATTGCTAATTTTACTAATTAGCATCTCTCTGGGAAGAGACACATCTCTCTGAATGACACTTTGGTTCTGCAACTAGGTGTCTTTTTTAGAGAGAGATACAAATTTATTAGTAAAATTTCTTGTAAAATTTTGGTTTATAAATAGTAATGTGATGTATTTGGCATCCTGTTTTTTGGGAATCAAAGTATAATTTTATATCCGTCTTCTATTATACTGATTTGTGAGAAGATATGAACCAAAATATAATACTTTGTGCAGAATACCATAATTTTAGGTTGGATTTTGATCAATGCAATTTTTTTTTTTCTAATCCACCAGTTGATTGCTTAAACCAACTCATGCAGACCATGCTTTCCTAGTATATTGATGACTTGCTGGGGAATAATTCAAATTGAAGACTTCATCAACTTTTGTATAAAAGTTTATTGTCATTTAAGGACAATATGAATGACAATAAACATTTGTAAAAAGAGGTAACTCCGCCTTTGCCGGTCCCAAGCCCGGATGAAAAAGGAGGAAGGGGAGCAGTAACAAGCTCGCTAAAAAACCTGGGTTCAGCTGGCCCAGCTGATAGTAGCCTGTAAGGGCTCCTAATCCAGGGATACAGGATGAGCAGAGTTTGTACTCCATGTTAGGAGCAGCTGCAAATGGCGTCTGTTCCTCATGTCAGAGGCGGCCATTTCTTTTGGAGCTAAGTCGGCCTGCCACTGAGTAGTGCTCCCAATCTTAATGACAAAAGCAGACACATTCTACTTCACTCAGTCATGATGGTTGTCAAACATATATCCAAATATGATTGAGTGGAGATAAGAAAGAAGAAGAAGATAAAAAGAGGTTGATGAAGTCTTCCACTTGTATTAATAATATTTTTTTTTTATGCGTATGATTTTATAAAAAATAAATCATAAACACAAGGTAATAAGACCAAATCCAAATAAATAGTGTGTGACGTTTCAGTAACAGCGTTGTTACCATCTTCAGACAAAAGTATTAAATGAGAAATTTTACCACAGCCTTCTCATTCAGTACTTTTGTCCGAAGATGGTAACAACACTGTTACCGAAATGTCACACATTATTTATTTATTTGGATTTGGCCTTATTACCTTGTGGTTATAATCTACTAGCCGAATGACTCGGGCAACGCCCGTGTTTTACTCGATTGAATGTTTTGATTCAAATACTATTTGTTACAATTATAAATTGGCACCTTAAATAAATGCATATTTTAGTTAATAACTATAGCCTATGTGCTTTATCTGTCTATGTACTGTTGGCTTCCGTAGGCGTCTCTTACAGGGAAAAAGAGAGAGAGGATTCCATTTGGTTATTAACTAATATATGCATTTATTTAAGGAGCGACCCGCTCCAACACAATAATTACATAAACGAAAAGGTGAGTGGGGGGGGGGTGGGCAAAGGTGGCGTGAGCGTAGCCAACCAATAGGAGGGCGCCTTTCCAAAAAAAAAGCAAACGGTGACAGAGACGAAAACTGACTGATGATTAAGAGATGAAGAATGACACTCGTTACTGTATTTAGAATAATCCAAATTGTGCCTTATCAAAAAGTAAATCAATTTTCTACTGCCTTTATTGCAATGATAAAATGATGAGAGGTCCTGGCTCATCAGTACCATACCACTGTAATATTGCATTTTGCAGTTTTATTTTTATACTGATATTGAAGCTAGACTCTTGGAAAGTGTATTTTAAATGAAGTATGGACAAAAGCTGATGGCGCACTAATGCATCATATTAATAATACTTTGACTAAAAATCGAAAGCAGAAAAAAAAAAAAAAAGTGTCAAATACATCACATTTATATGACAGAAGTTTGCAAATGGAAATGGAATGATGCTGAAACACTTCTGCAGTAACCACAAAATTATTAAATGTGTATATTGTAACAAAATATTTATTATTTTACATACATATTAACAATTATAATTTTTATATTTTGCTACTCTATATAAAATTCTCTCTTTAACTCTCTGATATTTTATAAATTGTAATTTTTTTTGCCACAAATAAATTGCAGTGTCTTTATGATATTTTAATCATTCCTAATTTTCTATATGTGACAATATACTATCAAAATATAGACATAAACACAAATTAGACCACCATTATAAATTCAAAAATTACTTGACCTTAACTAATTCAACCTCCAAGAAAGACAAGAATGCTCTATTGCATCTTTTGTTGAAAGAATAAATCACATTTATCCATAGAGAAACAATCTGGTCTAATCACCTGCTTCATTCCAGCTTGAATCCAACATTACCAAGTAAAGGCAAGTAACCAAATGGCAACATTGGACCTTGCAAATGACAAATTGAACTTCTTACTCAGCTATTATTTATAAGAGATTTGCAACTCCACCTTTGCCAGTCCCAAGCCCGGATGAAAAAGGAGGAGGGGGAGCAGTAACAAGCTCGCTAAAAACCTGGGTTCAGCTGGCCCGGCTGATAGTACCCTGTAAGGGCTCCTAATCCAGGGATACAGGATGAGCAGCATTTGTACTTCATGTTAGGAGCGGCTGCACATGGCATCTGTTCCTCATGTCAGAGGCGGCCTTTCTTTTGGAGCTAAGTCGGCCTGCCACTTAGTAGTGCTCCCAGTCTTAATGACAAAGGCAAACACATTCTACTTCACCCAGTCATGATCTCAAGCTTTACAAGCTTGATTCCCTAATATGATTGAGTGGAGATAAAAAAGAAGAAGAAGATAAGAGATTTGCTGTGGTTGGTGGAGAAGTGAATAAACTGTCAATTTTCAATAGCTACAACCTCAGGGTCGAATCCAGTAATATGCCCTTTTGTTCTGAAGAAAAAAATTGCCTCAATAGCTTTCGATTCTTGAAAAATTCTAACCCCACCAGTGAGTGCAAGTAAAAAAATGGTCAAGCACATTTGTAAGTGCAAAAGTCAAACTTCTTTCTACATGTGTAGGCTTGTGGTCCACTTATAGTAAAAAAAAATCGCTAACTACTCACAATGATTATCATGTCCTATACTTGGGTTAAGTTAAAAAAAAAAAAAATGTGTTTATGTAAAGACTAAAATTACTGGTGTGATATAATTATTTGCAACATACTGTAGATTGTTTCCTGCACATAAAAAGAAAATAAGACCTAATCCAAATAATTTATTAGTGTGTGACGTTTCGGCAACAACATTGTCACACACTAATAAATTATTTGGATTAGGTCTTACTCTTTTGTCTGATGATGGTGACAATGTTGTTGCCGAAATGTCACACACTAATAAATTATTTGGATTAGGTCTTATTTTCTTTTATTATTCTAAATACAGTTACGAGCGTCATTCTTCATCAGTCATCTCTGTCACCGTTTGCTTTTTTTTTTAAATGGCGTCCTCCTATTGGTCAGCTACGATCACGCCACCTTTGCCCCCCCCCCCCCCCCACTCGCTTTTTTGTTTTTGTAACCATTGTTTTGGAGCGGGTCGCTCCTTAAATAAATGCATATATTAGTTAATAACCAAATGGAATCCTCTTTTTCTTTTTCCCAGTAAGAGACGCCTACGGAAGCCAACAGTACATAGACAGATAAAGCACATAGGCTATAGTTATTAACTAACATATGCATTTATATAAGGCGCCAATTTATAATTGTAACAAATAGTATTTGAATCAAAACATTCAATCGGGTAAAATTCGGCTAGTAATCTATAATACAAATTGTGCCTTATCATTTCCTGCACATTGTTATTATTACAACATGCATTTTAAACAAGAACATTTTACAATTTGGGTTTAAAGGTATCATTTTGCTGTTGGATAAGTTAAAATAGAGCAAAAACTCAGAGTAAAAATATTGTTTAATTTTTTTAGCTTTCTACACTGGGTCTTCCATTATATCCTGCAAAGAATAATCTATCATATCATATATACAAATGTGTGTGCTCATCCTTTTTTAATATTTAATGAGGGCTTTTTCACATTATCTAACTTTAGGAAAAAATTAAAACTCCTTTCTCTTAAAAAGAGGTCCACCTATCAATTCACACTAACAGAACTTGGTCCCCAATGACACTATCGAAGGTGACTTTTGTACTCACATCAGTGAACTGGTGGCCAATCCCTGGGATATTTGATTTTAATTTTAATATTGAATAAAAAATTGACAAAATATGCATATATGGTGTGTTCAACAAGTCCCACACTAAAGACAAAAAAATATGCATTTTTAAAACAAAAAATTATGAAATAATTTGACTGTATTATCAAAATTTGAAATTATTTAAACACGTAAAATTCTTTTTGAAATTAAACAATTTCTACTGCCCTTACTGCAATGGAAAGAATTTTATGCGTTTAAAATAATTTCGAATTTTGATAACAGATGGCGCGCTAGTGCATCATATTGACTGTATTATATATAATTAAGAAGGAATTGGCTATATGATGGCACCATTCTCAAGATGCTACACGCACATATGTGCATGCCTTTTATTCATTTTTTAAAAAGGTTGCTATTAGTTCTTTGGAGATTTTTCAAAAATGTCATTCCTTGGGTCAAAGCACTTTTCTACTATTGATGATTAGAGTTTAGGGAATAGAAGGAAGTCACAGTGAGTACTATTTCCAGGGAATAGCGTGGTTGAGGTGTGAATTCTATCTTTTTTTTTTTTTTCAAAAAAAAAAAAAAAGCCTGAATCAAATTCACTGTTTGTCAGCAGGCATTATCATGTTGGAAGATTCAATTACTTTTTGCTAATTGTCTCTGACTATTTTTTCTTAATTGCTTCCCTTAAATATCTCAGAATGCCCAAATACACTACCTTGTTAATTATTCTGCTATTTGAAAGATACTCCTGGTAAAAACAATGTCCTTATTGTCTAAAGCATTCAGCATTACTTTGTGTTTGGATTTGAACATCTTTGATTAGTTGGGTGTAAGCTCACCCTGGCCTTGCATTTGGTGGATTGTTGCTTGGTTTCAAGCTCAAAGCTGTAGACTCATGTTTCAATACCTATGTTTATTTTATCCTGCCAATCCCCAAGTCTGCTCTTGCCATTTCCAACATGCTTTCAGAATTTTAGAGCCAGCACAGCTTCTGCTCATCTGTGAGGAATCTTGGGATGAATTTTGATATTTTTTAAGATTCAAATCTCTTATAATGTATCTACTTTTTATTTTTTTTAGATACCTGTCTCATACTCAAATTCCTATAAAATGAATTGAGATTTTCTTTGATCAATTTGCTGATTTGTATCCCATTTTCATCAGACCTTTTCAGAATAGAACTGCCTTGACAAGGATCAGCTTCAATAAGGATTCTACCATTTTAAATGAATACAACTAAATATAGTTGGTTGCTTAAGGGTATCATTCAGAATCCATTCAGAATTGAACATTCTCATATTCAAAGTTTTGGTAGCTGATTTTGGAGTTTGACACAAAATTTTATGCAATTCCTTAGTCTCAATATCTCTATATCTCAATAATAAAGCACTAACCTTTTTAAAAAATGAATTACTGGCATGCATGAGTTTAGTATCTAAAGAATAATACCAATATGTTTTTAATTCTTTATTCTCTATAATACAGTAAAAATTTACTCAATCATTTCAACCACAAACTCGGGGGGTCGGTGGAAGGGTGGTCTAAACTGTTGGTTTTTGACGGCTACGACCCGGGATCGAATCCCGCATAAGGAACTTTTTCTGAATAAAAAAATGCTCCAATGGCCCCCAATTCTTGAAAAAGTCCAACCCCACCAGCAAGTGCAAGTAACCAAACGGGGCTCTGGCACATTTATAAATGCAAAAGTCGAACTGCTTTTCACATGTGTAAACATGTGGTGCGCTTACAGTAAAAGAAGTCGCCAACTTCTACCCACCATGATTATCATGGCATGTACCACGTGTACTAGGGAGATAATTAAAAAAAAAAAAACACACACATACTCTCTTTGAAACTATAAGCTTATTTAGAGAAGAAAGGTTGATAGCCCTTATAATAACCTTGACTAAGCAGGGTGGACATTCAGTGAGAAACATCTGTTAAGAGGCAGCAGCAGGTTCCGAGGCATCTTCCTCGTGTTCACACAAGGTGCTGCCCATGCAGGTCACATTACAATTATCATTAGTGTGCTGTTGTTGGTAGGAATCCTTCCATGGACTTTGAGGTTGTGGCTTCAGTCAGCTGGACGTTTGCTCCCTGCATCACCACATACACAGCATGATAGGATAAATTTCATGAAAACTTGACAACTCGTATCATATAGTTTCCTTCCCCATCACAAGCATCAAACTTACAGAGTCAAGTATAAAGTCGACAAGTTTTTGCTTAACCCTTATGCTGCTGTGTGCACTAAGCATATGTTGTTAGCCAGTATCATAGGAGTATAATTGTCCCAGGTGCTGATATTCTTTTGTACCACATATCCTTTTGTACAATACAGTATGACCTCTATCTAAAGGTCACATAGTTTTAGAGCCAAAGTGTCCTTTAGAGAGAGATGTCCTCTTTCCAGAGAGCAAACAAGTGGTAAAAATGATAATCTTGACTATGAAAACTGCCCTTTGTAAAGATGTATCCACTAGCAGAAGTGTCTTCTCATGGAGTTTATACTGTAAATACAATATAAATATATATGTTCTGAATATAGAGCAATCCATACTTAAATCATTAGATAGTAAAAAGGCATATATTGGATTAAATAAAAGATTTATTTGTCAATATTTCCGTTGGCTGAACGCCAACCTTTATCGAGGCATTACATTTTTGTATATGCGGGGCTGACCGGGAAAAAATAATCACTTTATCGAGAGATTCACGACCATGATTTTATTCAACTTATCGTGTATTTTTCAAGGGACCGGGAAAATATGTTCACTAGATAAAACGATGATTTTGTAATGTAGAAAATTATGAAAGACAAAATTCAGGATGACACGGCACACAGGGACCGGGAAAAAATGTTCACTTTATCGAGAGATTCAAATTTACGAGTTTCAAATTATCAAAATATATCTTTTTTTTTATAAGTTTATAGAGAATTGTTTTAACAAATGTTTGTTAGACAAACCTTTACTCGGGTAAAACCTCGGGCGAAGCCGGGTACGTCCGCTAGTTTGTATATGTTGGGTGGAAGAATGGACAGAAGGCACACACACCTTTCTCAAAATATTTTCTACTTTTTAATGAACAAAAAAACATATGCAAATTTTCTATTATTAATTAATTTTTTTACACAAAAATTTACATATATATATATTTACAAAAATTCATTTTATAATTAAATATTTAAAAAAAATACTAATTATTTAAATAATCAAATTTACAAACAACATAGTATATTATATTTATAGAAAAAATGATCAGCTGCAACAATCGGCCCCATGATCATTTCCCCTGATTTACAACATGATAGCTACACAAAATTATAAAGAGACAGAATGAGATAAATAGCACAGAGTAGTGAAGGAATTTACAGATGATGCAGAGTCCCTTGTCAACTTGTACAAGTAGTGGACTTCACACTCCCTCCTGCTTCGGGTCCAGTCTTGTCTGAAGATGAGTCTTGGATTAATTTGTAGACAGTTCATCTCCAAAACAGTCTCTCTATGAAACGACTTAGTTTCTCTTTGGATAAAGGTTTAGTTAGGAAGTCAGCTAAGTTTAAATTACTATTAACAAATTTTAAAGTGAATTCTTCTTCTTCAACAAGTTTTCTAATGAATTGTAGTCTGAGAGAGAGATATCAATATGCTTGGTTTTTATATTTTCTACACTATTCTTACAGAAATATATAGCTGACTGATTGTCACAGAATTGAATAGGTTTTCCCACATTAGGTAGTACGTCTATTTCTTTTAATATATTAAAATACCATATTGTTTCTTTTACACTTTCAGTTAAGGCTATAAATTCGGATTCCATAGAACTTAATGCAATACACTTTTGTTTTCTTGATTTCCATGTAAATGGGGTATCATCTAAATATAGTATGTATCCACTTGTAGAGTGTCTATTGGTCAAATGACTTCCCCAGTTTGCATCAGAATATGCATTTAAGATGCCTCTATTAACATTTGTTAGATTTATTTTATAATGTTTTGTCCTAAAGACATAATTCATTAAATCTACAACGATTTTCCAATGTTGATATGTGTATCCATTACAGAATTGAGCCATTGTGTTTACTGAAAAAGAAATATCTGGTCGGCTTCTGTCTGCAAGGAAAGATAAACAACCTATTATTGATCTATATGGGTATTTTCTCATGAGTTCAGTCTCAATAATTTCATCTTCCTTAATTTTTGGTGGTAACCAGCACCCTGTTTTAAAAGGTAAATTTACCTATGTCTTAGGTAAATCTGTAAAACTAGTTATAAGTCTGTTTATATATGTTTCTTGATGTAAGTATATGCCCTTGTCTGTAGTTTCAAAGTTAACTCCTAACAGATATTTGACCTTTCCTAATTCTTCTATATCTAACTTTTCTTTAATAATTTGAATAGTTTTTCCAATTACAGATGTTTCTATTCCAAATAACAAGATATCATCAACATATACTATCAAGATAACACTATTATTCATTTTGTATACACAGTTGCACCATTTAATGGTCTCAAATCCTATTGAATTCAAAATTGAATCCAATTCTTTATTCCATTCTCTTCCACTCTGATGTAACCCATAAATAGTCTTTTCTAAAAGACAAACTTTATCTTCACTACCTTTTAGTTTGAATCCATCAGGTTGTTGCATGTAAATTTTTTCCTTCAAATTTCCATAAAGATAGGCTGATTTAACATCTAACTGGACATGCTTCCATTTTAGCAAAGATACTAATATTATAAATAGGAATCTAATTATTGAAAAATTTACAACTGGTGAAAAAATGTCAGTGTAATCTATTCCATATTTCTGTCTATAACCTTGTGCTACAAGCCTAGCTTTATATCTTTTTATATTATTTTTATCATCCCTTTTTACGCTATATACCCATTTATTACCTAATATCTTCACACCTTGAGGTGGGGGATCTACTAATTTCCATACTTTCCTATCTTTCATCACCTTAAGTTCATCCTCCATTGCCTTAATCCAATTTCTTTTTTCCTGTGATTGTTGTACATCATTAAAGTTTTTAGGAAGTTCTACATTATAGATTTCCTCATGAAAAATACTTTCGTACAAATCATCTTCTAAACAATTTGTTTCTATTTTAACTTCATTTTCCTCACTTATATCTGGTTTTTGTGGTCTAAATGAAAACATTTCAGAATTGAATTCAAGCTTTTGTGTTTCACAATATTTTTGTACATCATTTAATGATCTCAATTTTTGATCACCAGAAGGGGGGTAATAGTATATGTCTACTCTTGATCCTGTCTTTCTAGGTATTTCTAGTCTTTTCCATTTAGCTATGTCTATTGGTGTAAGTGTATGTAAATTATGGTTATCACTATCATTATTTTCATAAGGGTAGTTATCATCCTGTGGGTAAAAAACATATTGTACTCTAGAAGCAGTACCAAACAAAGTATCCACACCCTTCTTAGCTTCATCAATAAATACATGAATGGTTTCTATTACTTTTCTATCTGCTGGCAACCAGATTCTATAACCTTTTGTTTTGGTTGCATAACCTACCATTATGCCTGAATTGGCCTTAGGTTGTAACTTATTTCTTTTCATTTTAGGGACATGTACATAAGCTAATGAGCCAAATATTTTAAAATGTCTTACAGATGATTTATGTTCTGACCATAATTCCATTGGACTTACTCCTTTTGTTAGGGCATGTTCACATCTGTTTTTGGTGTATACAAAGGTATTTAGGGCTTCTGCCCAGAATCTGGGTTGTAACCCACTATCTAAAAGCATTGCTCGAACACCTTCAATAGCAGTTCGATTAAACCTTTCAGCTATTCCATTTTGTTCAGGACTATAAGTTGATGTTCTTTCTATTTTAATACCCAAATTAACTAGAAAATTTTCAAATTCTTTGTTACAGAATTCTAATCCGTTATCTGTCCTAATACATTTTAATTTGGCATTTAATGCTCTCTCAGACTCATGCAAGTATTGCTTAAAATAGTTAAAGACTTCTGACTTTTCTTTCAGGAAATAAACATTAACCTTTCTAGAGTAGTCATCTATTATAGAAAGAAAATATCTACTGCCACCAAGTGATCTCACTGGTGCAGGACCCCAGATATCCATATGCACTTTTTCTAAAGGTTTTCTAGTCAGAATTGTATAGCTAAATTTAAATGATGATCTGGTGATCTTAGCTACTTTACATACATCACATGTGGTTGGATTACCCTGAACTTTTTCTAATCCTTTGACAGTATTCTTTTTACTCATAGAATTAAGTATTTCTGAATTAATATGACAAAATCTCTTATGGAGAAAATTAAGATTTAAGTTATATGAAATTGAATAATTTTGAGCTTTGGCTTTATTAGGGTATCCATTTACTATATATAATTTATCTACTCGTCTTGCTGTGAAAAAATATTCTCCATTATTTTTAAATATTGTCATTTTACCGTTTTTCCATATAATCTTATTTCCTGCTATGTCTATGCATGATCCACTAATGAGATTCCTTCTCATGTTTGGTGCATATAAAACATTAAGTAGAGTTACCTCTACAAAGGTGTTATTTATATCTCTTAAAACAAAGTTAATATCTCCCTTACCTAAGATTGTTGACTTGCAGTCGACATCTCCAATCAAAGCGTCCATCGGGGGGATATCCTGGTAGTTCACAAACCAATCCTTCTCTTTACAAAAATGAGATGTAGCTGCGCTGTCTATCAGCCATTCTCCCCATTCACTAGTTGGATCACTTGCTCTTTCACTAATGTGGTGGAAGCTTAGAATTTCTGAGTGAAATGCAGAAGATTTTCCCCTGTAGTTCTGATCCTTTCTGTAGTGTTGCCCTTCAGAGTTTTTGTTTCTAAGAAAACAGTCTTTTATAAGATGGCCAGTTTTCCCACAGAAGGAGCAATTCCTTATATCATAGGTTCTTGCTGTTCTTGGATGCACTGTTGGCTCCAGCATGCTACCACTGCTATACTGTGCTTTTGCAGAAAAATAATTTTTCTTTTTATTTCCTTGGTACATCCTGGGAGTTTTTGTTTGATAAGCATTTGCCACAATATCAAGTCCATCATCTTTTTTCTTTTGTTGAACTCTTCCCGATTCAGTTATCAAGTGGGCTTCAATGTTTTCAACATTAAAGTGTTTTTCTTCTAGTCTGTATAGAACTTGGACAATGCCATCATAATCTTGAGGCAATTTCCTTATCAACTGAAAACACACAAGTACTTCAGGTAGATCAAATCCTGCTTCTTTAATAAGTTGTTTTTTCTCTTGGACTCTTTTAATAAATATTCCAATAGTTTCTTCATCAGGAGCAAATTTTAGTTCATAAAATTCATCAATCAAACCAGCCAGTCTGGCTCTTGAATTTGGCTCAAAATTCTGCTTTAAAATATATCAGGCTTCTTTTCCATCAGTAGCATTAGAAATCAAGGTTTGGTATTTTCTTTCTACTCCTTGGTAAATTGTAGTGAAAGCCCTATCCTTCCTCCATTTAAATTCTCTAATATCTTTGGCTGTTGCCTCAGCTGGAAGATCAGGTTCATCTTCACTGATAAAATCCCAGCTTCCTCTATCGATCAGTAGGACCTTCATATCCACCTTCCATAAATTATAGTTAAGAGCATTCAGCTTAGGGAGAGTGAAACTTGTATCAGTCATTTTCAAACTATTAATACGGCCCCAAAAGTTTAGCCAATTCTTTTTTCTTCTTAAGTTGCTATAGTAAACAGCTAAAAGCCTGCTAGTAGGCCCATAACCTATGTTGGGTGGAAGAATGGACAGAAGGCACACACACCTTTCTCAAAATATTTTCTACTTTTTAATGAACAAAAAAACATATGCAAATTTTCTATTATTAATTAATTTTTTTACACAAAAATTTACATATATATATATTTACAAAAATTCATTTTATAATTAAATATTTAAAAAAAATACAAATTATTTAAATAATCAAATTTACAAACAACATAGTATATTATATTTATAGAAAAAATGATCAGCTGCAACAGTATATAAATATACAAATTTATTGCTAAGATTCCAATTCTTTGGCACTTGGGGCACAGAAGCAGTAGTTAACATATGTATATCATGTTTAAAAGTGTTACAGTGTGTCACAAATATCGGCGGCGATGTCATGGCAATTTTGTTTACTCTGGGTAGATTTAGGCCTAACATAAGTGTCCGGTAGTGACCGGCATATACAATGAGGTTTCTTTTAGGGTATGCTCTGCTATTCAAAATAATATTACATATTAATAAAATAACATACAGAAGAGCAAAGACATGCGTGTCTTCTGAATATTAATCAACTAGAATGCACATTAAATAGGGTTCTAGTCTAAAAGTCGACAACCATAAAAAAAAATTCTTTAAAAGGTAATTTTTTCAAATAAAATTTTAATAGCCTTTTCAAATTTTTTTTGCCAATGTAGTTATTCACTTAGGTTAAATAGTCTTTGTAATTTTTCTTTATCTTCAAAAATGTATAAATGCAATTTTATCCATCACTAAAAGTTAAACATGAAACATTCTGAAAAAATTAAATAAAAAGTCCAAATGGTATGATTTTACATTATTAATTAAAATATATTAAAACACTATTTTCTAAAAAAAAAAAAATTTTAATTATATATTTGGTTATCATAGAAAAATTTCGACTAGCAGAGAATGTTGTAATGAAATCATCTAACTTACTTTAATTCAACACTTACTTTAATTTAACCAAAAGCTCTGATCCCTTGGAATGTCGAATTAAAGAGGTCAGACTGTATATACAGTATAACCTCGTTAATTCGACACACCCCAATTCGACACTCGGCGATAATTCGACCATGTTCCGATGTCCCGACCTCCGGCCTATCAAATAACAAACCGTAATTCGACAGTATCGATAATACGACAGTTCCGATAGTTCGACCATTTTAAAATTCGAATTTCGACAGTTGAATGTTATTTTACATGCAACTTTACCGCTAAACGGTATTACGGCGGCGACGATCGGCATCGGCGGGCGCCGATACGATCGCGCCATGCGCACTTTTGGTTTCTGGTTAGTTTAAGTTTCACTTTGCAGTGCCGTTGCGCAATTTCGCGGATGTTATTGTTGTTTTTTTACGCGGGAATTTCGGCATCATGCGCTAACTAATAATAATTTTTTTTTATTATTTTTAACATTGAAATATTTTAGCTATTTTTAAATTTATAAATAATTTCTTTTTAAATAAATAAATCTTTATAAAATGATCCAACAATGATTATGATAACATTTTATTTCAATATTCCATTTCTGTGTTATTATAAAAGATTTAAACACAAAATCAATAACACCTGCAGCAGCAGTGGATGCCTTTAATACATTAAAATTTATTTATTAAAAGACATTTCAGAGGAAGAAAGGCATGCATGTTTTTTCAAAATGCCATCTGGAATACATCCTGAATAGGATTTCAGTGCAAAAACAGATATCTATAAAGGAATTTTTTAAAAGATCTCTTCATGATTATTTAAAAATAATATTTTAAAATTTTCTTTTTATATATTTACCATATTTATTTCCTTTCAACTGCTATATTTTTCAATTAGAATAAAATATTATTTAATATATTATATTTAATATTTTAATGTCTGTAGAGTTAATATTTGATTATATTACTGAAAAGAAACACATTGCCAATAAATTTATTTGTTACAATTATTTATGTTTCTAAAATATGTATTAATGCCATTTTGTCACTGATACTAAAAGTTAATCATGAAAATAATATAAAAACACACAATGGTTTCAATTAATATCATTAATTTATATTACAAAGCTATTTTTAAAAAATATTATTTTAGCGAGTTAGATGATTACCTAATCATATAACCTTAATTCAACACTTCCTTTAATTCAACCAAAAGCTCTGATCCCTTGGGGTGTTGAATTAAAGAGGTTCGACTGTATATATTTTTAAGTCAAAACCAGGGTCACTTCTCTCTCTCTCTCGTGCTGCGCAGGACAGTCACTGCCTTCCAATGCCTAACCACCCGCACTGCTTGCCGCATGCTGGAGCATTCACGCCTGGCTGAACTGCCCATCACCTAGCTGCTGGGACGGTGGCTTCCCCATGTCAGCATCCTCATATCCATCAGCTGGTCTTCTCCCCGGTGATGTGCCTTCTCGGGGCACAATGCTGACGTTGCCGTACTACTGGCCTTGCACGCCCTTCCCCATCCAGCACATCCGGCCTCAGCCTGGGAGTCCTGCATCAGCTGTGGGTCCAGAGACCTGTCACTGGCTCACCGCTACTGGTCCTGTAGGCGGGTCAGGCCTGTCATCCTTGAGGCCTTCACCATCATCCAGCGCCCCCCTCACCTGCAGGCCTGGATCTTCGGGCATGGCCTGGAGGATGACACCCTGGCCATCCTCGCCTCTGCCAAGATGCGTATTTATAAGCACTTCCTGGCCCTGGAGTTTGGGAGGGTCCAAGAAGACCCCTTTCTGGTCTGGAGGAGAACCCTATCAAGGTGGTGGAGTCTTCCTCACTCATAAATCATTATGAATTCCCATTTTTCATTTACTTATTATCATTATTTTTTTGCTTATCCCTAGTACACGTGGTACAGGCCATGATAATCATGGTGGGTAGAAGTAGACGACTGCTTTTACTGTAAGTGCACCACATGTCTACACATGTGAAAAGCAGTTCGACTTTGCACTTACAAATGTGCCTGAGCCCCATTTACTTATTTAAAATGTATTATTGACTAGATGTCAATAAAAGTGTTTCAATTAATATATCTCTATCATCTCCATCTCTATCAATCAATTTAACTAGAGGAATAAATGTTGAGACATACATCTTGTGCAAAGAGGATATAGGCACCTGAGTTGTAGTTCAAAATAAAGCTCTGGCACATGATTAAGGGTTGAATATTTTTCAAAGGCATGTGATCAGCAGCAAACGTCTTAAAATATGGGGTGAAATTTTAAAAATATCAAATGCCTACATACTAAGGCAAAGCATAGACATTGGCAAGCAATCAAGGCACATAGGCAAAAAAAAAAAAATCTTGTACAAGAGGGTAACAAAGTTTGCGCAGCATCAAAGGTCTACAGGGATCTTAGCCCTACATAATGGTTGAAGGTTTCACAAACATACAACATAATACATGATAGACACAAGGAAAAAAGAAAATATAAGCCACAAAATTCTAATATGATATTTCCTAATATTAAAGAATAAATAAAATTATTTGGAAACATATTTGATTTTTTGTGGCTAATATTGCATCCCAACTTTAATTGAAAAATAAATATACTGTGTGTAGAAAGTTCTACCTGGAAAGACTTATTGTCTGGACTTTCTCCTTTGTTCTCTGAGAGTAGGTGAATCTGCCATGTTCTAAACTCCAAAGCGTAGAATCACTGCTCAACACAAGCAGAGTGAACATCATACGCACACATACAAAACATATGGTGGTGGTGTAAATATATCTATATATTACATTGAGAAGGGTATTCACAAACATAAAAAAATTGCCCCATCTTATTGATAAAGTACAATTTGGATTATAGAGAGAGATTAGAAACATAAGGTAAAAATTAACTCCGCCTTTGCCGGTCCCAAGCCCGGATGAAAAAGGAGGAGGGGGAGCAGTGACAAGCTCACTAAAAAACCTGGGCTCAGCTGGCCCGGCTGATAGTACCCTGTAAGGGCTCCTGATCCAAGGATACAGGATGAGCAGCATTTGTACTCCATGTTAGGAGCGGCTGCACATGGCGTCTGTTCCTCATGTCAGAGGCACCCATTTCTTTTGGAGCTAAGTCGTCCTGCCACTGAGTAGTGCTCCCAGTCTTAATGACAAAGGCAGATGCATACTACTCCACCCAGTCATGATGGTTGTCAAACAGACACCATCAAGGGTCATAACTTGATACCCTAATATGATTGAGTGGAGATAAGAAAGAAGAAAAAGAAGAGGTAAAAATTCCACATCTAAATAAATGATGTTTAATGTTTCAGTAATAGCATTAATACTACTTGAGAAAAAAGTACCTATTAAGAAAAATTTCCATAACATGCTTTTAAATAGTTGGAACTCTATTTTTACTCTTTTTCTCTATTCTTGTTTATATAATTGATAACAGTACCAACTATGCGAAAATGTGCTGCAGAATTTTTCCCCTTGTTCAGTACTTTTGTCTGAAGATACAAGTAGTAATAACACTGTTACCAAAACTGCCTGTATAATTCATTTATTTGAGTGTGGTCTTGTTATATTATGTTTCCCATCTTACTTGTAATATATTTTTCCCATAACAATAGACAAACGTGGCAAGTCAAAAAGAATAAGTCAACCAAACCTAAAGGGATGGCACATTGATTACAGGTTCCAGAAACATAAACCCGGGACTTTTTTGTATCTAATAGGATCAAACTGAAGACTATTTTTTAACCCGAAAAACTTGATAGAAGTGGTTTACTCTTATTCATAACTCAAATCCTTCCTCTCTCTATATATATATATGTTATAATAAATATTATTTTGAGATAGAAATTAATTGCTGGTTCTTTTGAGTACATGGGTACTTAATGGTATCGTTTGCAGTCGTGTCAATTTGAAAGAAAATCAGAAAAATAACTATTTACTATCAAGTAGTTTTTATTTTAAATTACTTGAAGAAAATTACAATAAGACATTTTTCACAGTTATATAGAATTTATGAAATGAATTCTATATTAGTGAATTTCAAAAATAGGCTAAATAATTACATATTTACAACAAGTATTAAAAGTCGGCGTATTCTAAAACTATGGTCAAAACACAAGTAGAGAATTATCAATGAATGAAAATAAAATATATTTTTTAAATTATAGAATATTTTTATATTTAGATTATATAATATATATATATACTAGACGGGTGACCCGGGCTTCGCCCCGGGATTGACCCGTGTCTATATCTACCCGAGTGATATATATTTAGATAAGATTTTTTTTATAATTGTTTTTTATTAGCATTATCTATTTGTTTGCATCAGCATAATTTAATCTAATTTTTGATAGAGGGCGCTGTTCGTGAGCTAAGTAGAAATTTGAATATATAGTTTTAATAATTGATTTATATATTTTTTAAAATAGCCTATCATCTTCCCCGTATTTTTTTTACCTATGTATGGACATTCTGGTTTGAGTTAGTGAACTACTGCGAATTTGTATACCGGACATACAAACAAACAAACAAACATTCATTTTTATATATATAGATAGATATATAAATCCCAAATTAGAGAGAACAAATATTTTATTACTTTGAACCAAGCCTAATTTTTTTGGACAGTAAAATTGAAATTAAAAGCTGAAATGAGTTTCTATTTCCCTGATTTATATATACAGTAAACCCTGCTAAATAAACCTAGGATAGAGCAAATCTCATCCCTTATAACTAAATTGAAATAATCCCAATTTTTAAAAGAAAATAAGACCTAATCCAAATAATTTATTAGTGTGTGACGTTTCACAACAACATTGTCACCATCATCAGACAAAAGAATAAATAAGAAAAAATATTACTGCAAGTTCTTAAATATTACTGTTATCAAGTATTTAAACAAAATAACAGATAAGGAAAATAGTTTTTTTTAAGTCAACTTTAAATATTCTTCTTAGAATTAAAAGTAGATTTTTTTTTTCAATATAATTAAAGGCATATCTGTGAATATCATTTATATTTCCCCTTTCTTCCATTCTATTAATTAAAGCATATGTCTTTTGGATGAAAAATGCTTCTTTGAACTGTCTTTTGTAGTAATTTTTTCATAATCCAGTGTTCTTGAATTTTCTAAATTGAATTTATTGTGTCCTGTGTCCCTTTTGTGTTCTACAAGAGCAGAATTTTGAATTCTATCCCACTTCAGAGCATATTTATGGTTTTCCATCCTTTCTTTTAATGTTCTGGATGTCTGTCCCGCATAGCTTTTGTTCTACCGCGTTAGGGTAAAGGTTCGAGCTGCAGTGAGAACTATAAATTAATAATTTATATTTTAATAAGTGTCCAAAGATTACATACAATTATAAGAGGCAGGTGGAGTACAGTTTTTACTCCACCAGCGCCTAGAGTATTATATAATAGAAGGAACCGCTGCCGGTTGTAGCGACGCGCGGTAAACACCCGGCGACATCAGGCGGTGTTCGAAAAGTGCGCGCGCAGGCCGGCTGGCCAGCCAGCGTCCCAGGATGCCAGCGTCGCCCGCTGGCTGCCTCTTATCTCATGCCCCCCCTGGAGATTGGGACTTGGGACCGATCCAACGTAGTTGCTATAACGCGGGTTCGGTTCTCGGGTTCGAGGGGATAAGGTCTGCTGATGTTGAGCTGAGTTGGGTGGGGTGGTGTACGGTGGAGGCACGAAAGGTCGTAAGAATCTGCGATTACGGCGAAGAAGGCGTCCGGCGTCGGTCCGGATGAGGTAGCTGCGACCGCGTGGAAGTTGTTCGAGAACCTCAGCAAGGAGGGTCCAATGTTTTGTGCGGTGATCCTGGACAAGGACTATTGCTCCCACTTCCAAATGTGAGAGTGGCTTGGCGTTGCGATTGTATCGCTTCCGGAAGGAATGTTCTCTTACATTTTGCTGCAAGAGGTACTGGGCCATCTGGATCTGCTGGGGCGTGCCAGAGATGGTGATGACCCGTTCGTTGCTACCAGGTTGAGACTCATCTATGGTGATCCCCGCACCAGACTCGCGCCGGATCTTCCTGATGCGTTGACCACCTTTCCCAATGATGGCACCGGCGAGATCATTTGGTATAGTGACTTGTGATGAGCCTTTTTTCGGGACGACTACCATAGGATGGCACCAATCGATGGCTTCGCCGACGGGTCCGTTGGTTATCGCATTGACGATCATTGAATGGGGCCAGTTATCCGGCAGAAGTCCTAAGGCTTTGCATCCGCTCTTGCTCAAGAGAGGGGCGTTCAGGTGCTTGCAGACTCCAACGGTAGTACTGTATGTTTTCCCGTTGAGATGCAGTGCCGCGACGAACGATCCACAAGGACTTAAGCTGATGCCGTTGGCTCCTACGCAAGGGACGTTCTTCGGGTTGAGTGCTGATCGGGTCTGCTCATCCAGTAACAGGAATTCTGATTCTGGGATTAGATCCAGATCTGACCCCGGGTCCGCCAGCCAACGGATTTGGTGTAACTTATGGTTGATATCGGTCGGAATGGTTATGAGTTCGTTGCGTACTCCAGCTGCAACAACTGTGTTTGAGGGTCCTGGTTGGGACTGATTGTTTCTGGTTGCGGGTGGCGGGATATTAGGTTTGGTTGTGGGTTTCCGTTTCAGTTGTCGGCAAACCCTTCCGTAATGCCCGGTGATGCCGCATTTGTTACACTCTATGTCTTTTGCTGGGCACTGGTCACGGCGGTGTCTTGGGTTAGCCCCACATCCGGAGCAGGGGTCGTTAGGATCATAGGGTTTCTGAAAGAAACGGTTGGCCTTAGGTGAGGTTTCAGACGAGCTGGCTTGTTGATGCTTGTAGGTTGATGGTGCACGTCTGGTTGCAATGAAGGCTTCGGGGGAGGTGGTTGGGGAGGGTGAAAGAGTCGCGCCCACGGCGGTAGCACTCTCATGTGCGATGCAAATTGAGAGGACTCGGTCCAGGGAGAGGTCGGAATTGTACTGCTCCGCCAGTACTTTTCTTTGGAGGTCTTTATCAAACAGGCCACATATTAACCTGTCACGGATACGGAGTTGCTGTTGATAACCAGCAAGGGCAAACGTTTTCCCACAAGCTCTTTTTGTGCATATTGTAATACACGGGTCGCCGCATGTGCTGCACTTAAAATCCAGCTCATGTGCACACGAGTCATCAAGAGCTTTAAGGGCTGCGAAGTAGCGATCCACCGATTCTCCGGTTTGTTGGTCCCTACGATGAAAATCTTGCCGATCAAGGAGGGGGTTTCGCTTCTTGCGTAGGTAGGCCTCGAGAGCATTCACGGCTTCAACGAGGGTGGTGGTGGTAGAAATATGAAGGCGGCCTGATTGCCAAAGGATGGTCCATTCGGAATGGAGGGCGGCACGCAAAGTCACTTGCTGTGTGGATAGCGGGAAGGTGGCTACTTGTTGGGCGTCCACGTAGTCGTTCCAACGTTGTTTCCAATCGCGGAAACAAGACATCGTTAACTCCTCCGGGGAAGCCAGTTTAGGAAGCTGGATGATTTTTGTGGCGTGGTGAGGAGGAGCTCCTAATGGGACTGTCGGTGTCGGATTCCGAGTAGCCATCTGCTGCAACAGTGCGGCTATGGACCTGAGAATGTCGGTGCTGGTCGGCGAGGCAGGGTTCTCTGGAGGGGTTTGGGATGGTCGGCGATTCCTTCTTGAGGGCATCTTGATTACAAATTGTCACTGAGCTGTCACTTAAAAAACGGCTATAATTAACCGAATGTCGACTGCGCCATGTTCTACCGCGTTAGGGTAAAGGTTCGAGCTGCAGTGAGAACTATAAATTAATAATTTATATTTTAATAAGTGTCCAAAGATTACATACAATTATAAGAGGCAGGTGGAGTACAGTTTTTACTCCACCAGCGCCTAGAGTATTATATAATAGAAGGAACCGCTGCAGGTTGTAGCGACGCGCGGTAAACACCCGGCGACATCAGGCGGTGTTCGAAAAGTGCGCGCGCAGGCCGGCTGGCCAGCCAGCGTCCCAGGATGCCAGCGTCGCCCGCTGGCTGCCTCTTATCTCAGCTTTGGTCACACTTCTCACACTTAACTTCATAGATCAAACCTGCTCTTTCTGTTAATTGGGTGTTCTTGTGCTTGTTTAGGTATTGTGAGATAGTATTATATGGTTTCCATGCAATTTTTATTTTTTTATATTTTTTTAATATATTGGTGAAATTTATTGCAAACCTTTGGTTTATATATGGCAGTATTATAAATCTGGTTTCTTGGTTTTTGCACTTAAGATTCTGAATCAAAGTATTATTTTCATACTTTTCATTCATATCTTCTATTATTTTGTATATATTTTGACCAATCCCACCTTTTGACTAAAATGGTGCTGTGAACTATAGTTCCAATAAGTTCCTGCATGTGTCGGCTTTTTGTAGATAGAGGTGGAAATAATATTATTACTATACACCCATACCTCGCTTTGCGTCGGGGTTACGTTCCAAAAAAACACGACGCAAATTGAAACGACGCAAAGTGAAAATATGTGAAGGCGCAATCAAAAACAAAGGTGTTGCCATATTTTAGGAAAAAAAATTTGAAAAAAAATTAAAGACTCAAATCCAAAACAACGCAACTTCAAAATTCTAACGACACACAGTGAAAATCAGTAAAAATTAAGCAGCGACGCAAAACAAAACGACGCAAAGCGAGGTATTGGTGTATGTTAATTTCATGTCCAGGAAATTGATTGATCTATTTTGATCAAATTCCATAGAATAATTGATGTCAGGACATAGAGAGTTGAAGGTATCCAATATTCTTTGTTCATTTCCCTGATTAATAATTAAAATAGAGATACAAATAGAGATTTTAAAGAGATATGACATGCTAAAATTATTATGCCAATATAAAGAAATTGATTTTATTTATGAAAAACTCTTCCCTGAAAAGAAAAATGAAGTACTCAACTCTGAAATTAAGCCAAAAATAACATAATGAATTTAACAGGTGAAGGTATCCCAAATGAAGTCCTAGACCTGCTTAGCAAAGGTCATAAATATGCATTAGGGGGAAATCTGAAACAAAAAGAAAAATTGGATATTATTTCAAAAACAGAAGAAATATGCAAATTTCTTAACCCTAATGAGGCAGCAAATATAAGATTTGAAGTCACTAATACACTAAAACAAAATTATAAATCAAAGAGTATTGATAAAAAATTGACTTCCAAACTTAAAGACCTGCAAACAAAATATGACAAAAGAAATGGAATTGTTTTAATGAAAAAAAAAGAAGACTATAAACAAAAAATACTTTCTTTATTGAATAACAATGGACCTATTCTCCTATACAATATGATCAAACAAAAAAACTTTAAAAATAAATTGAATGCTATACTTAAAAACTGGAGAAAAAACAAATATATTAATTACAGGCTTTTAACCAAGTTGAAAAATTATGATGCACATGTTCCCAATATATATGGTGCTCCTAAGGTTCACAGGCCTAACTGTCCATTATGCCCAATAGTAAACAATAGACCTTCACCAACATATGCCTTGGCAAAATGGTTAGGACAACAATTAAAAATCTACCAATATTTTATTGAAAATGAAATTGTTAACTCCTATGAATTCAAAGAAGACATTATTGACATGAACATAAATAGAAATCAAAGAATCATATTAGATGTTGAATCAATGTTTAATATTCAATCCCTATACCCACAATTATGGATACATTAAACCTTGTGATAAAAGAGTAAAAAATAAATAACTTGCCTAAATCGGAATTTTTAATGGCAGTAGAATTTTGTTTAAAAACAACATATTTTATTTATAATGATCAAATATATCTTCAAATGAAAGGTGCAACAATGGGAAGTCCAATATCCCCAAATGCAGCTTGCATCACTATAGGCCAATTAGAAATTAAGGTTCTGAATTCTCTTAAAAATGATATTTACTATTTTAGAAGATATGTGGATGACTCTATTTCAATTATTAATCAGGGAAATGAACAAGGAATATTGGATACCTTCAACAGTCTATGTCCTGACATCAATTATTCTATGGAATTTGATAAAAATAGATCAATCAATTTCCTGGACATGAAATTAAAATATAGTAATAACATTATTTCCGGGGGTCGGTGGAAGGCTGGTTAAACCATTTGGTTTTTGACCACTACGACCCGGGTTCGATTCCAGCATTGGACACTTTTTTCTGTTTAAAAAAAAAAATGCTCCAATGGCCCCCAATTCTTGCAAAAGTCCAACCCCACCAGCGAGTGCAAGTAACCAAACGGGGCTCTGGCACATTTGTAAGTGCAAAGTCGAACTGCTTTTCACATATGTAGACATGTGGTGTGCTTACAGTAAAAAGCAGTCGCTAACTACCCACCATGATTATCATGGCCTGTACCACGTGTACTAGGGATGAGCAAAAAATAATAAAAATATTATTTCCACCTCTATCTACAAAAAGCCGACACATACAGGAACTTATTGGAACTATAGTTCACAGCACCATTTTAGTCAAAAGGTGGGATTGGTCAAAACTCATATATAGGACTTTTGCACTCATCGATGATGTGGTTAAGAGAAATGGAGAGGTTAGCAGCATCAAGGAGGACCTAATCAAGGAATATTTTCCTATTAAATTGATAGACAATATAATAGAAGATATGAATGAAAAGTATGAAAATAATACTTAGATTCAGAATCTTAAGTGCAAAAATCAAGAAACCAGATTTATAACACTGCCATATATAAACCAAAGGTTTGCAATAAATTTCACCAATATATTAAAAAAATATTAAAAAATAAAAATTGCATGGAAACCATATAATACTATCTCACAATACCTAAACAAGCACAAGAACGCCCAATTAACAGAAAGAGCAGGTTTGATCTATGAAGTTAAGTGTGAGAAGTGTGACCAAAGCTATGCGGGACAGACATCCAGAACATTAAAAGAAAGGATGGAAAACCATAAATATGCTCTGAAGTGGGATAGAATTCAAAATTCTGCTCTTGTAGAACAAAGGGACACAGGACACAATAAATTCAATTTAGAAAATCCAAGAACATTGATTATGAAAAAAATTACTACAAAAGACAGTTCAAAGAAGCCTTTTTCATCCAAAAGACATGTGCTTCAATTAATAGAATGGAAGAAAGGGGAAATATAAATGATATTTACAGATATGCCTTTAATTATATAAAAAAAAAATCCACTTTTAATTCTAAGAACAATATTTCAAGTTGACTTAAAAAACTATTTTCCTAATCTGTTATCTTGTTTAAACACTTGATAACAGTACTATTTAAGAACTTTCAGTATTTTTTGTTCTTATTTTCTCAAAATGGGAAGAGGAAAAGCGAAAAAGAACAATACTGCTGATACTGAAGTTACGCCCACCGAAGAAAGTGATCATGCCGTATCTATGTGGAACGGCGAGCCAGTCTTTGACATAAATTGCCAAACCTATTCCTCCGTCAATGCACCTGTGAACATCTCCCCCCCCTTCTCATCACCAAACTACTATGGCTCTTCCACCAATTACAATACCGCCCTCAACCAAGAATCTGAAGGCCTCCAAATTACCCCTGAGACTGTTGAAGAAATTGACAGGATCACTGGGTCCCAATACAACAGCTTCTCCCATCCTGACCTGCACTTCGCCATTGATAGGCTTCTCCAGAATCACCGCGCCTGCATCCTTGGACTTTCAGAGAAACTGAAGGCCATGACTGCCGGCCGCGACCAACTCCTGGAGAAACTCACTGCCCTCGAAGCCTCCTCTGCCCGCCCTCCGGTTATCTCTACCTCTACCCAAATCAGCCCAGTTCCTTCCTGCAAGGACTCCTGCTCCCAGACCGACCCAGTCAAGCCTGCCACCCCTGCTCCAGCTGCTATCCCTGGGAAAGCACCTGCCCCCAAGCTACCTGCTTCAACAAAGAGGAAGCAGCCTGAAGCACCCAACCCGCCTGCAAAAAGGACCAACGTTCAAGGTCCTTCCAAGCCAGTGCCTTCCCGCATCTCCAAGCCTGCGGCCGCACGAGTGACCCTCCATGGAGAAAAATTGGCGGCCCATACAGTGGTCATCTCAGACAACCCGCAGGCTGATCCAAGGGAGATGCTTAAAGCAGTCCGCGCCGCCCACACTCTCCCCCAAGGCGTCTGGGCTTCCCTGCGCACCAAGGGGAAGCTGGTCTTGCATTCAAGCAACCCAGACACCATCCCCACAGTAACAACCTCCCTGACCAACAAGCTGGATGGAATGAAGGTCCGCCAGCAGAAGGATATCCTCCCTCGCATCTGCCTCTTCAAAGTGGACGAGGAGACATCCAACTCCACCATTGAAGAGATATTCCTGGAAACACCTGCTGTCAGCCAACTCCCTGGGGACAAGGTGGTGCGCGTGGCGCACTGTTTTGCACCCAGAAACGGGACCTGCACCGCCTTCATCGAGGTGGACCTAAAGACCTACAGAGCCCTGGGCGTGCGCGGGAGGATTGTGGTGGATGAAGTCATCCACAACTTCGAGAAGTCCATCCATTCCCGCGTCTGCTTCCGCTGCTGTGGCTTTGGCCACAACTCCGCACAATGCTCCAGGGCACCCAAGTGCTTCCACTGGGGTGAAGACGGTCATGAAGGCCGTGCCTGTCCCTCCCTAGCCAACCAGCGCACCTCCAAGTGTGCCAACTGCTGAGCCAAGGGCCTGCCTGACGAGCATGAGGCGAGAGCCTCAAGCTGCCCCATCCTGAAGTCTAGGGCCCTCAAGTTCTAGGCTTCCAGGACCTCCTGCCTCCACCTTCTCCTGCCCTCTCTACTGGACTCCATTCCCCGCCAAGACTCCTGAATCTCACTGGCGCTGTTTCCCTGCCATCTCCAAGCTTCCTCCTCCCCTGCGAAGACTTCTCCTCTGCCAGATCTTAGGATCTCTTGCCACCAGTTCGCGTTCTGCAGCCATGTTGGGGGCTAGAAGACCTTACACATTAGGCCAATTATCCCGGAAGTAAAGAAGCATTTTTTCTCATTTATTCTTTTGTCTGATGATGGTGACAATGTTGTTGCCGAAACGTCACACACTAATAAATTATTTGGATTAGTTCTATTTTCTTTTATTAAAATCTATAATCCAAATTGTGCTTTATCAATCCTCATTTTTATTTATAATACAGTGAACTATGGCTATAATGAACCATGGCTATAGTGAACCAAATCTTCAGTCCCATTGAGGTTCCCTATAGAGGAGTTTCACTGTATATAGGAAAATAGCATAATACACACAAAAAAAAGGGGGAGTTAAAACTAAGGCTGTAGATTTCTGTATCTTTGTTGATGAAATTTAAAAATATGGTAGCTCTACTTATTGTGTGTGTGTGTGATTCAGTTTAGTTGTAATTTTAAAATAATTTCGATACTCTTTGGAAATAAAGAAAATTGGTGTGGGTGTGTATCTATAATTGATATAAATAATAGGGTTTATAATCTAATCTGGTTGATCCTAGTCTATATATATATATAAAAGTAAGAATATTTCAATCTTTAAAGAAATTAGTTATCTAACAACAAGCCATTAAAACACCAAAACAACACAAACTCCTTCTAGATTGATTAGGATTGCAGAAGGATATCCTACTGGAGGGGGAGTGTTGTGGCAGTTCCATGTGGACCATCAATGGCCACTATAATTTCTCTTTTAATTTATTATTTCATCATTTAACTTCTCTATTGATTACCTCTTATTTATGATAAGGCACAATTTGGATTATAGATTATAAACACAAGGTAATGAGACCAAATCCAAATAAATAAATAGTGTGTGACGTTTCGGTAACAACGCTGTTACCGAAATGTCTCACACTATTTATTTATTTGAATTTGGTCTTATTACCTTGTGTTTATACCTCTTATTTATTTTACTTTCGTCTATGAATAATTAAATTTATATTCTCTGAACACTTCTCACCTCTTTGCTTTGTGATTAAAAAAATAAAGTATTTTTTGTTATAAAATAAAACATTTTGTCATCATCTCCAACGATGTTATGTTGCTATGTTGCAATTCGGTATTTACCAAATACTTATCTTGCCTACTAATTCCTTAGGGGGTCACTGGAAGGATGGTCTAAACCGTTGGTTTTCGACCGCTATGACCCGGGTTAGATTCCCGCATTGGGCACTTTTTTCCTCATTTAAAAAAAATGCTCCAATGGTCCCTGATTCTTGCAAAAGTCCAACCCCACCAGCAAGTGCAAGTAACCAAACTGGCTACTTTGTAAGTGCAAAGTCGAACTGCTTTTCACATGTGTAGATATGTGGTGCACTTACAGTAAAAGAAGTCGCCTTCTTCTACCCAACATGATTATCATGGCCAGTACCACGTGTACTTAGGGATAAGCAAAAAAAAAAAAAACTGATTCCTCATAACCAGTATAACTATTTAAAAATATTTTAAAGTTACCTAAACTAATAATGTTGTACCAAATAAATAATAAAGATAAAATATATTGTTATTACTATCACCCTGAATGAGTATTATCAAATGATGGGCATGTGTGATATAAACTTGAAAACAAATTGACAAAAATTATTATTATCATCAAATTTTTAAATATTTTGCAAGTATTCATATTCATAATCATTTTCAACTTTATATTGTATGATTAGATAATTTTGTACAAGGTGTGTCTGAAAATGGGATTGGCATGTTTGATTTGTTCATTTAGACCATTTTGGGATTAAAAGATGCTGAGGTGTTCCACTCAAAAATTTGCCTTTTGGTTTTAAAGTTATAATCGAACACTCAAGATTCTTCACCCATGATGGAATTGTTTAAAATGTGACAGTAACTTTCATACAATCCCAAAGTGCCTGGCATTCTTCAACTCAGTGCAATTTTTGGTCACCATTAAGACTTTGGGACACAAGCTTTAGGTACCCATTAATCAAAATCTTGTAAATAATACTTTTTGGAATAGTAAATACAGTATAATCTCATGACGTTTCGGCAACAACATTGTCACCATCATCAGACAAAAGAATAAATTTTATTCTTTTGTCTGATGATGGTGACAATATTGTTGCCGAAATATCACACACTAATAAATTATTTGGATTAGGTCTAATTTTCTTTTTTTATTATAATCTATAATCCAAATTGTGCTTTATTACAGTATAACCTCATTAATTTGACACCTTATAATTCCATACTTGCGCTAATTCGACCATATTTTCATGCACGACCTCCAGCTTATCAAATAGTATTTTATTGAAATAGTAAACAGTAATTCGACCAACGATAATACAACATTATCAATAATTTGACTGATTTTTAAAGTCAAATTTCAAAAACATTGGATAATTCTTGTTAAAATACATATTTATTGCTAAAAATACCATACTTTGGCATGTGGGACACAGCGACTATAATCAACGTATGCACACCATTCTTGAAAGTGTTACAATGTGTCGCAAATATAGGTGCTGACATTCACACGCAATTGTTCACTCGACAATTTAGGCCTAACTTGACGGCCACTAGTTACAGTGCATTAAAGAGTAAAATAAATTATTTTAATACTTTTCTTTATTTTCTAAATTTATTTGTTTTCTTTGAGGGAGTCGGTGGAAGGATGGTCTAAACCGTTGGTTTTCGACCACTACAACCCAGGTTCGATTCCTGCATTGGGTACTTTTTTTCTGATTTAAAAAAAAAATGCTCCAATGGCTCCTGATTCTTGCAAAAGTCCAACTCCACCAGCGAGTGCAAGTAACCAAACGGGGCTCTGGCACATTTGTAAGTGCAAAGTCGAACTGCTTTCACATGTGTAGACATGTGGTGCACTTACAGTAAATGCAGTCGCTAACTACCCACCATGAATACCATGGCCTGTACCACGTGTACTAGAGATAAGCAAAAAAAAATTCTTTTCTTGGGGGTCGGTGGAAGGATGGTCTAAACCATTGGTTTTCGACCGCTACGACCCGGGTTCAATTCCCGCATTGGGCACTTTTTCTGATTAAAAAAAAAGGGTTCGATGGCCCCCGATTCTTGCAAAAGTCCAACCCCACCAGCGAGTGCAAGTAACCAAACTGGGCTCTGGCACAAATGTGCCAAGAATCAGGAGCCATTGGAGCATTTTTTTTTAAATCAGAAAAAAAGTACCCAATGCAGGAATCAAACCCGGGTTGTAGTGGTCGAAAACCAACGGTTTAGACCATCCTTCCACCGACCCCCTCAAAGAAAACAAATAAATTTAGAAAATAAAGAAAAGTATAAAAATAATTTATTTTACTCTTTAATGCACTGTAACTAGTGGCCGTCAAGTTAGGCCTAAATTGTCGAGTGAACAATTGCGTGTGAATGTCAGCACCTATATTTGCGACACATTAGTGCAAAGACGAACTGCTTTTCACATGTGGTGCACTTACAGTAAAAGCAGTCGCCTACTTCTACCAACCATGATTATCATGGCCTGTCACGCGTACTAGGGATAAGAAAAAAAAAATTATTTTCTTCCCATTGGATTTATTCACTTAGATTAAAATATCATTTGTAATTTTTCTTTTGTTCAAAAATGTATTATATAAATGCAATTTTATCTATCCCTAAAAGTTTAACATGGAATATTCTGGAAAAAGAGAGTCCCAATGGTATCAATTCACATTATTAAGTTATATTACAACAGTATTTTATAAAATTATTATTTCAATTATTTACTTGGTTATCATATATAAAAATATCCACTAGAAATCCTGGGATAAAATCATCTAACTCACTTTAATTCAACACTTACTTTATTTCAACCAAAAGTTCAGATCCCTTGGGGTGTCAAATTAAAGAGGTTAGACTGTATTTGTTCCACTAAATTGTCTCTCAAACATTGATAAGGCACAATTTGGATTATAGATTATAAACACAAGGTAATAAGACCAAATCCAAATAAATAAATAGTGTGTGACGTTTCGGTAACAGCATTGTTACCATCTTCAGACAAAAGTACTGAATGATAGTTCTTTAGAATCAGTACTTTTGTCTGAAGATGGTAACAACACTGTTACCGAAATGTCACACACTATTTATTTATTTGGATTTGGTCTTATTACCTTGTGTCTCTCAAAACAATAATCTCTCTCTCCCTTTTTGAAATAAACAGATCTTTTCTAGACACTACATTTTCATGGTTGATGGTCATTGATGACAATCCAGCACATGCTTCAGCTTCATGACCTTCTAAAAAGGCCTCTGATAGAATTGACTTTCAAATAAACATTTATCACTAAAAGCCATCTTTATCTTAAGAAAGGTTTCCACTGTGGAATTATTAAATGTCACACAAAACTTGTCGCCAATCTTTTGTCCCATTGAGTGCTGTATTACAGCTTGCATGGGAGAAGAAAATGAGTGCCATGGAAAACTTGTCCACACTCTAAAGAAGGTCAGGAATGACTGAGTGGCCACACATGCAACACACATGTTGTGGTTCATAATATAATCACTGACATTTTTTTTTTGGATACACCTTGTACATTACTAGCAACTAAATTTCCTTGTATGTATATGTGTAATCATCAAAGCACATGGGAATGACAGGTAATCTAAGGAATAGACCTTCTTCCCAGCTATAATTGTAAGATCATATGTATCATCAGTAACAATTTCAAGGATGATGTAAGTGAGAAACTCATCAATTCTCAAAAACAGTAAAATCTAGCCAGAAAATAAGAAACAAAAATAAAATTTTCGAATTTCAGAGATCAAATTTTAACCATAGTTTGAATCATGGATTCACTAAATAGCCGAACCACCCCATTGGCATCTGCTGCCTCCCCAGGTCACCTTACCTTCTGGGTTCATCTCGGTGGATCAGCGCCTGTGTTGGGGACCTTGCCAGATCTGTCTTTCCTCTCACTCGGCCAGCGTGCTGTGTCCTAAAAACATAAAGTGATAAGACCAAATACAAATAGTGTGTGATGTTTCAGCAACAACATTATTACCATCATCAGACAAAAGTTTTGAATAACACAAGGGGGGGGGGGGTAATATGACAAAATACAAATGAATAAATAGTCTGTGTTGTTACAGTAACAACATTGTTATCATTCAGAACTTATGTCGGGGGTCGGTAGAAGGCTGGTTAAACCGTTTGGTTTTCGACCACTACGACCCGGGTTCGATTCCCGCATTGGACACTTTTTTCTGTTTAAAAAAAAAAATGCTCCAATGGCCCCCGATTCTTGCAAAAGTCCAACCCCACCAGCGAGTGCAAGTAACCAAATGGGGCTCTGGCACATTTGTAAGTGCAAAGTCGAACTGCTTTTCACATGTGTAGACATGTGGTGCGCTTACAGTAAAACAGTCGCTAACTACCCAGAGATAAGAAAGAAGAAGAAGAAAAACTTTTGTCTGATGATGTACCAACATTGTTACTTAAATATCACACATTATTTATTTATTTGGATTTGGTCTTATTATCTTGTGTTTCTAATATATAATACAAATTGTACCTAGCCAGTGCTGTACCCTGGTTGATGCTGAATCACTGACAAGTTTCTGTTAGCTGATTGATGAACACCAGGGAGATTCCTCCAGCACAAATAGCATTGGTGAAGCTATAGTGCTGCATGCCATTCCACTGTTGCTACCCGCACTACCTGTCATATGCTGGAGCGCCTGTGTGCACCAGGCTGTCCTGCCCATCATCAAGCTTTTGCGAAGGTAAACGCAGCATCTGGACCTCCCCATTATCATTGGCAGGCTCTGGCACTACAACAATGCCAATGTTGCAGTCAGGCTGGCCAGGCATGCCTTGCCCATCCTGTCTACCTAGCCTTGGCCTGACAGTCCTATGTCACCTGTGGATCCAATGAACTATAGGTACCAGCTTAGCTGCACATCAGGCCTCTATTCCAGGAGGCCTTCTTTATTTATTTTATGTTGAGCCTATTTTCAACCTATTCATTTCATGAAAAGGGTATTTAAAGACAAAAGTCCTTAACAAGCCATTACATGTTTAGATGCTTAAGCACTTTTGGCTTTAAATACCCTTTTCACGAAATACTGCATATAGATGTGAAATGCATGTGGTTGGATTATTATTTTTTTTCAAGAAAAATACAAAGCCAACTTTAAAAAATAATAATAATAAAAAAAAACAGATAATAATTTTTTTTAATAAATGGCAGAAAGCCATTAGCAACATTCAGTTGCATAATCAAAATATGTCCCTCTTCATTATATACAAATACGGAGGCATATGTCCAAAAAGGGGGCAATTTTTCTTTTAAATATTTTTTGATACCTTTAATAGATGCATTGCATTAATAGATTTATTAAAAGGGCAGTGATATGATAGAGCACAATTTGGATTATAGATTATAAACCAAGGTAATAAGAACAAATCCAAATAAATAAATAGTGTGTAACGTTTTGGTAACAGTATTGTTACCATCTTCAGACAAGAGTACTGAATGACATAAGGTAATAAGACCAAATCCAAATACAGTATAACCTTGTTAATTCGACACACCCCAATTCGACACTCGGCGATAATTCGACCATGTACAGCCTATCAAATAACAAACCGTAATTCGACATATCGATAATACGACACTTCCGATTGTTCGACCATTTTAAAATTCGAATTTCGACAGTTGAATGTTTTTTACCTACAACTTTCCGGTAAAAAGGTATTACGGCAGCGATCGGCTGGCAGCGATAGGATCATGCGCGCACACTTTTGGTTCCTGGTTAGTTTAAGTTTCACTTTGCAGTGCCGTTGCGCAATGTCGCGAGTGTTATTATTTTTTTTTTGTTGCTTTTTTACGCTGGGATTTAAGCTTTGTGCGTTAATTAACAATATTTTATTTTTAAATTTCATTAAAATATTTTAGTTATTTTAAAATTTACAAAGAATTTCCTTTTAAATAAATAAATCTTTATAAAATGTAGCCACAATGATTATGATAACATTTTATTTCAATATTCCATTTCCATGTTATTATAAAAGATTTAAACACAAAATCAATAACACCTGCAGCAGCAGTGGATGACTAATACATTAAAATTTATTTATTAAAAGACATTCCAGAGGAAGAAAGACATGCATGTTTTTTTTTAAATAGACCATCTGGAATACATCCTGAATAGGATTTCAGTTCAAAAACAGACATCTTTAAAGGAATTTTTTAAAAGATCTTCATGATTATTTTTAAATATTATTTTTAAATTTTCTTTTTATTTTCCATATTTATTTCCTTTCAACTGCTATATTCTTCAATAAGAATAAAATATTATTTGGAATTATTTATGTTTCAAAAAAATGTATTATTTCCATTTTGTCTCTGATACTAAAGTTAACCATGAAAATAAAAAATATTACAAAAAAAGACACACACAATGGTTTCAATTAATATGATCAATTTATATTACAAAGCTATTTTTAAAAAATATTATTTTAGCAAGTTAGATGATTAGCTAATCATCTGAATAACTTTAATTCAACACTTCCTTTAATTCAACCGAAAGCTCAGATCCCTTGGGGCGTTGAATTAAAGAGGTTCCACTGTAAATACAGTAGTATGTGACATTTCGGTAACAGTACTGTTACCATCTTCAGACAAAAGTACCAAATGACACAAGGTAATAAGACCAAATCCAAATAAGTAAATAGTGTGTAACATTTCGGTAACAGTATTGTTACCATCTTTAGACAAAAGTACTGAATGACACAAGGTAATAAGACCAAATCCAAGTAAGTAAATAGTGTGTAACATTTCGGCAACAGTATTGTTACCATCTTTAGACAAAAGTACTGAATGACACAAGGTAATAAGACCAAATCCAAATAAATAAATAGTGTGCGACGTTTCGGTAACAGCATTGTTACCATCTTCAGACAAAAGTACTGAATGACACAAGGTAATAAGACCAGATTCAAATAAATAAATAGTGTGTGACGTTTCGGTAACAATGCTGTTACCGAAACGTCACACACTATTTATTTATTTGGATTGGTCTTATCACCTTGTGTTGAGGTCTGTATAGAAATCTTTTGGTAACAACACTGTTGCCAAAACATTACATTTTATTTGAATTTGGCTGTGTTACCATGTGGTTCTCTACTATAATCCAAATTTTACTCCAATTGTATGCCATCTTACACCATTATCAAGTATTTTATGTTTATTATTTTTAGTCATTTATGTACATTTTGTCAATTATTATGATAAACATATAGAGAAGAGAGTCATGTTAAATGTCTTTGTAGTTAACACAAGCTTAATTTTGTTTCAATTAACAGTTTTATATTTTATTGCCCTCAAATGCTACAAATAAACTAAAGGTTTATGATGCTGGGGGTGTTTTTCTCGAAGATAGGACAGGCAGGTCTCCAGGGCATGTCCTCAGTGGCAAACATCTAGAAAACAAGACCATGATTTATGATATTGGGGAGGGAACTTTGTGTTCTCATACCTTATGTTGGAGATGTGAAAGAGTTAAGTCCGGGCAATGTCCATGGGGGGGATCCTTGGCAGGTCCTCCAAGGAAAACAATATCTAGAAAGCAAGAACATGTTATGTTAAATGGAACATCAAACTTATATTTTGGCTTACCTCATTTTGAATATGAGCAAAAAATTATCCAGAACTGTTCCTTATTCAAATATGGGTGGAGGAGGGAATTTTTCATTAATAGAAAAATAGTTGAAGATTTCAGTTTTGAGTCCTTTTGAAGTCCCAAGAACTTTAAGAAATAAGTCTTGAGGAAGATTCATTGAAAAATATATATTTTTAATATAAATTGATTATATATATAATAAATAGAATATTATTTGATATCATATGATTGAATGATTATTATATATTTTGAAATTTTTTTTGAAGATACGTTCTGTAAAATTCAAAGCAATTCTTCGATTTTTTGCACTTAAAATACATATCCAAAAAAGATGCACTATAGCTTCTCAGATGATCTAATTCATAACATTTTGCAATAAGTTTTGCTATATAATGAAGATTGGTTTCTGGGTAGAAATTGGAGCATTCTCCTTTTATTCCCATTTGAATTTTATACTCCTCATCGTGGAATTCGAAAAAAGTAATTTCCCCGTTTGTATTTGTAACTCTACTTCTTGAGAAGTCAATCACTATGGCCTGTAAGCCATAAGAGGCCACTTTATAGGTATTCCCTTCAATCAGGAATTCTATCATTGGGGAAATTGTTGGCCGTAAGAGTATATTGCCCGTGTGCATGTCGCGATGCTCAAATTTGAGCAAGTTTTCTGCCGCAGTTAGACCAAGGCATAATTGAGTTATAATACTAATGATATTAGAATGATTCAAATTCTCCCAATGAGACCATAGAGAATTTCCACAAAATTCTTGTTGTATAACAATAAAATAAGCTTTGGTTTGAAAATTTTGAAGTTTAAAAAAAAGACTTATCATAAACAACATGGCTTTCGATTGAATTGGAGAAGGAAGTGCATCTGTTTCTTTGATCATGTTTAAGTAAACCAATAATACTACCAATTTTCAAATCGATAGCAGCAATTTTGAATGGATTTTGATAGGATATTTCTATTATTTTGAAAATCATTTCGCTATTTTCTTCTTTAAGTACAATCCCATACACACCTTGGCCGATTATGGGGATCTCTTTACTCTGAAATATTTCCTTGAACTTTTTTGGTTGCTGCTGTTGGCAGTGGGCCAAAGATTTTCGTAAGTATTTTGGTTTCTTGAAGGGTATATTACCCATTTTCACAAGCAAACTTGTTAAATTGAAAATTAAAACAGTTTTTTCTTCAAAAATCCAAGATCAGTTTGGCTTGTAATGTATTTATTCTTAGAGATATTTTAAGATGTGAGCAGCTTAGAAAAAACAACTTTCTTTGTTTCTGCGAGGCTTCAAACTAAATCACGAGAGATGAATAACGTGAGATTCAAACTAAAAAACGAAACGGGCGCCCGCGAAACTCGCGCCTCGCGATTTTACGATGTGGGGTTGTGTAGCATAAAACCTTTTAAAAAATATATGGTAACTTTTTGAAAGGATATAAAAAGACATTATAAAACAACAAAATAATTTGATGGAATTATATATATATATATATATTCTCTCTCCTCTCCTGGAGCCATGTACAAAAGTAGCCAACTATCCAGGTTGGTCTTTAGACTTCACATTTAATGGTGACAGCAGACATCCAGTTTATCAGATGTCACTAGGCTGGTTTGTATTTGATAATGTTCTGCGGGTCTTCAGGGGTAAATATACTTATTCTTATATATAGGAGGGATTATATATATTCCTAGGAATCAGCATATTTACCCCTGAAGACCTGCACAGAACCTTCCTAAGTACAAATAAGTACACAGGGTGACCCCAAAAAGGAATCATGAATTTTTAGTCATAATTTTATCAAACAAAAAAGTAGAAACTTGACATAATTGTGCTTAAAAACATGGAGAAACTGACAAAACATAAATTAATTTATTATGGTTCAATACTTTTGTGTTAGGAGAAATTAAACATTAACTCCTTTATATTGGTAGGTCACCTGTTGTTGCAGATCCACTGCCTTTTTTTGTGCTTGTTTTGATATTCATTTTATTTGGAGATATTGAGATGGGGGCCTTCAAAATGTAAGAAAGCCGTGGAAGAAGACGCCCCCCTCCCCCCCATGCAATTTCCGGTCCCCCCTCGGCCCCCCCCCCCCCGAGCCCCTCGATTTGTTCTCAAGTTGTCGTCGTCGCGTGCTCGCGTCTTGAGACCAAAAACTCTATCTCTCTCTTTTGAAAAATTCTTTAGTTATAATTTTTGTATTAATTACAATAAATTTTCTTTCTTCCCAACAATCATTGAGTTGCAATAGTTTTACTTTGTTCTATGCTGGTTACACCGTCCAGTGAATTCAAAATGAATCGCCTCAAGAAAGGAAGAAGGCCTGTTCGTGGCCAAATTACAAAACTCATCAACAGTGTTGAAACAGCCCTGAAGAAGCCTGTAGAAGAACTGGACAAGACAGACTTGAGGGTCTCAGCACTACAGCTTGAAGATTTATGTCGAGATCTTCATGAATGGGATGAGAAAATAACAGAGGCAATGTTGGATGAAGAAATAATTGAAGCAGAACAGGACAAAGAATATGATGAACGTCTGAGGTATGACAGACTAATCAAAAGGATGAGAGAAGAGTTAGAGAAAGTACTGAATCTGAAGAAAGGTGTGTCGCCCCAGCCTGATGAAACATCTTCAGATACGAGCAACAGTACAAGCCGGAGAAGAATTCTGCTTCCCAAGAGAAAACTCCCAGAGTTTGAAGGTGATGTACGGGAATGGATCACATTCTGGAAAAGGTTTGAAGACATCCACAACGATGAGGATCTCTCCGATTCAGATAAGTGCCAATATCTAGTAGAGTGCATGTTGGAAAATTCCGAAGCTCAGCAACTTGTTTTAAGTTATCCTGTCTCAGGAAAGAATTACGCTTCGGTTATCTAAAATCTTAAAGAATGATTTGTGCGAGATAACATGCTAATCAAGGTCTACATTTAAGATATATTGTGGTTGGTTATCTGAAGTGCACAAGAGAGAAAGGTCAACTTTGACAAAGTTGAACTCTCAAATTAATTAATTATCTACATAATTATCGACATTTAAGTATGCTTGGTGTAACTACGGACAAGTGTGACGATATATTGTATCCGGTAGATGAATCATGTCTACCGGAGGATGTCTTCATCTCATGGCAGCACAGCAGCAAATCGGAAGACCTAGAAAGCTTGATGAAATTTCTTCGTTGTGAGGTCACTCAGACTAAGGATAGAGAAATGGCCTAAAATAAGCATTCAGATTCCTTAGCTCAGCCTACACCAGGGAAGATAGACGAAGAAAAGAAGTTTCAATGCAAGATGTGAAATTGCAACAACCTCTGGATTTATGCATTCCGACATCTCACCAACAATGCGTGAAAAATTTAAATGAATTTTCTGCGGCAATGGTCATCAAAGTCAAGACTGTCGAAATTGAATGAAAATGGGCATGGACCAGAAAAATGAGAAAATCAAGAGCTACAAGATGTTTTAAATGTCTGCTTCCAGGCCACAGAAGCAGGCAAGGCAAAAGGAAAGTGAGCTGTGATTTCTGCAAGAGGGATGGGCATTATGCCATCATGTGTAGAGGTGCAGATCATGCTGAATCTGAAAGAAAGAGTCTATAACGACCACAGAAATCAACGCCAACTCTGGGTTCGAGTGATGTAGCTATGGTGAATGAGATGTCCAACTGCGTAAGCACCAAAGCATGTCTTGAGACATTATTAGTGAAGGTTTAGGGTCTTAAAGGTAGCAAAGTTGTACGGGCAGTAATTGATATGGTTCATCCCAATCGTATATATTAGAACACATTGTAAAGGATTTGGGTGTTCCAATCATGGGATCTACTGCCTGACTCTATCAAGTAGTGAGAATGATAGATGCATTTCATGTCCGGCATCGGCCACTAATCAAATAGCCAGATGTATAAGAAAGCCTACATTTGGTTCATGGGCCCACGAACTTGCGTCAAAGAAGATACAGCTCTCGGAGTTTAAAGCCGAGAGTGATGTGGTAGAGCTTCTCCTCGGTGCAGATATTAACCCAAAAATAGCTACAGCTAATATAAGATTATCGGATGATCTTATTGCTCAAGAAACATTGCTAGGTTGGGTAGTTCAAGGCAAAACGAAAGAAAAATCCAGTGATAAAAATCCTAACCAGGTTCATAACAGTATGCTGATCACATCTTTAATGACACAAGAAATAAAGTTTTCCAATTTATGGTCTCTGGAAAATATTGGAGTCATAGATGACGGTCAAGCAGAGTCAAAGAAAGAGACGGATCAGGCTGTTATGGATAAGTTTCGGACTGAAACGAAGCGATTGGAATCTGGTAGATATGAGGTGCACCTTCCATGGATAGAACTATCCCAGAAGCTGAAAGAAAATAAAAGCATGCCTAGAAAAGACTCCGGAAGATGACAGAGGATCTAAAGAAAAGAGACTTTTATCACCATTACAACAAGATATTTGAAGAATGGGAGGAAAAGGGGATCACCAAAAGAATCCAGTCAGATCAAGAATATAAATTAGAATACTTTCTACCACACCGAGCAGTAGTGAAATCTGGTAGCAGCACGACACCAGTACAGCCGGTTTTTGATGCTTCCTGTAAGACAAAGGTTGGATGGTCTCGAAATGATTGTTTTGCGAAGGGACCCAATTTATTGGAGCTCATTCCAGATATCATGCTAAGATTTCGACTCAATAAAATCAGCATAGTAGCAGACATAGAAAAGGCCTTCCTTCAAATATAAGTGGCAAAAGAAGACACAATTTTTTAGATTTCTATGGTGGGTGGATGGCAAGCAAGAGAATCTTCGGATTTATCAACACAAGAGAGTGGTTTACCGAGTTACTCCTCCTAGCTGCTACATTGAAGTTACATTTGGAGTAATATGAAAATGAAAGAGAACTAATTTCATTGCTAAAATGTATGTACACGGACAACTGCGTCAATAGTTTTACTTCGTTAGAAGAAGTGCAAGTATTTCAACATTAGTATATTGACCTGCTCAGCCCAAAAGGATTCAATCTAAGAGAGTGGCAGAGAGGTGGGTGATGAGAGATGGGTTTGAACAGGCATCACTGCATGTGTTTTGTGATGCAAGTCAAGATGCCTATGCAACCTGCATTTACTTAAGAATGGTAAAAAATAAAGAAGTAAATGTACAACTCATCGCATCAAAGGCAAGAGTAGCGGCCAAAAAGAAACTTACTATTCCGAGATTAGAATTAATGTCATGCCTCATCGGATCTAGATTGACTAAGCAAGTCAAGAAGATTATATCGGAATCAATTGCAATACCAGAGCCAAATATATGGTTTTGGACGGACTCCTCAACTGCACTTCATTGGATTCAAATTGAAAAACCGCGGACAACATTTTTCAGAAAGAGTCAACGAAATCTGTTTTTTTTTTTTTTCGAAGAAAGAAAATTGGCATCATGGGTCAGGGGTAAACAATCCAGCTGACCTTCCATCATGTGGGAGCAGTGTAAAGAAATTGATAGGTAGTATACAGTGTAGTATGTGACATTTCGGTAACGGTATTGTTACCATTTTCAGACAAAAGTACCAAATGACACAAGGTAATAAGACCAAATTCAAATAAATAAATAGTGTGTGACGTTTCGGTAACAGCATTGTTACCATCTTCAGACAAAAGTACTGAATGACACAAGGTAATAAGACCAAATCCAAATAAGTAAATAGTGTGTAACATTTCGGTAACAGTATTGTTACCCTCTTTAGACAAAAGTACTGAATGACACAAGGTAATAAGACCAAATCCAAATAAGTAAATAGTGTGTAACATTTCGGTAACAGTATTGTTACCATCTTTAGACAAAAGTACTGAATGACACAAGGTAATAAGACCAAATCCAAATAAGTAAATAGTAACATGAATAGTAGCCCATGCATTTTAATAAAAAAAATTTTCTCTTCGTTTTATAACTATTTATAAGTAAATAGTGTGTAACATTTCGGCAACAGTATTGTTACCATCTTTAGACAAAAGTACTGAATGACACAAGGTAATAAGACCAAATCCAAATAAATAAATAGTGTGCGACGTTTCGGTAACAGCATTGTTACCATCTTCAGACAAAAATACTGAATGACACATGGTAATAAGACCAAATTCAAATAAATAAATAGTGTGTGACGTTTCGGTAACAATGCTGTTACCGAAACGTCACACACTATTTATTTATTTGGATTTGTGGTCTTATTATCTTGTGTTTATAGGGCAGTGATACCTTATTGGACATGATTATCATTATAATGAAGATTTACAATGATTTCTAGTCCCACACAACAAAGATTAACCCGTCCACTTCACCAACAAAATATCTAAGATATTCAACAAAGTGCATAACTCCTCCTGTATGCTGGTATAAACCAAAACCTGACCTTGTATTGATAGAAATTAATATACACATATATGAAACAAATTTGAGATAGAATTATATACCAATACCTCACTTTGCGTCGTTTCGTTTTGCGTTTTTTTCAAAGTTGCGTAGCTGCTTAATTTTTACTGATTTTCACTGTGTGTCGTTAGATTTTTGAAGTTGCGTTATTTTGGATTCGAGTCTTTAATTTTTTTAAAATTTTTTTTTCCTAAAATATGGCAACACCTTTATTTTTGATTGCGCTATTTCACTTTGCGTCATTTCAATTTGCGTCGTGTTTTTTTGGAATGTAACCCCGACGCAAAGCGAGGTATGGGTGATTTCTGCAAGAGGGATGGGCATTATGCCATCATGTGTAGAGGTGCAGATCATGCTGAATCTGAAAGAAAGAGTCTATAACGACCACAGAAATCAACGCCAACTCTGGGTTCGAGTGATGTAGCTATGGTGAATGAGATGTCCAACTGCGTAAGCACCAAAGCATGTCTTGAGACATTATTAGTGAAGGTTTAGGGTCTTAAAGGTAGCAAAGTTGTACGGGCAGTAATTGATATGGTTCATCCCAATCGTATATATTAGAACACATTGTAAAGGATTTGGGTGTTCCAATCATGGGATCTACTGCCTGACTCTATCAAGTAGTGAGAATGATAGATGCATTTCATGTCCGGCATCGGCCACTAATCAAATAGCCAGATGTATAAGAAAGCCTACATTTGGTTCATGGGCCCACGAACTTGCGTCAAAGAAGATACAGCTCTCGGAGTTTAAAGCCGAGAGTGATGTGGTAGAGCTTCTCCTCGGTGCAGATATTAACCCAAAAATAGCTACAGCTAATATAAGATTATCGGATGATCTTATTGCTCAAGAAACATTGCTAGGTTGGGTAGTTCAAGGCAAAACGAAAGAAAAATCCAGTGATAAAAATCCTAACCAGGTTCATAACAGTATGCTGATCACATCTTTAATGACACAAGAAATAAAGTTTGTTTTGTTTCTCTAAGGGATCGGGCTACGATGGTGAACACTTCTTTATTTAAGAACGGAACTTTCCTAACTAACTGACAACATTCATTTGTCTCTATTTATAACCTAACTCGAGCGTCTATATGCAAAACCATATTTACATATTTACATCTGAATATGTACAATTACATCACATCTCCCCTCTTAGAAATTAGCTCTAGTCCTCTCCAAAACGTCTGGGCGGACGAACTGTTCTTCCAGGAGATGTTGATGATCCGGCCACATCCGCAGCAGCATCCGAAGTGTGTGGGTTGGCCTCTGGGTAATTTACATATGGCTCCCCGTTAAGGTCCGTCAGCCAAACTCGATCATTTACTTCCAATGGAGGCAGTTCTCGTACTCCTGCGCCCTTAGGCTTCGCATCAGAATCCTTTAATCCGTCGCCCTTTGGCTTCGCTTCAGAATCCTTTACTCCTTTTCATCAATAGCATTCACAACACCTATTATAGAGGGAGCAGAACAAGCTTCCCTTGATTTGCCATAGTGATCCGAATTGTCACTCCGCACCTTCAAAGGAATCCTACAGGAACCACAATTTTACCTTTGTACTATTTCACTTTTGTACAATTTTACTTTTGTACAATTTTACTTTTGTACTATTTCACTTTTGTACAATTTTACTTTTGTACAATTTTACTTTTGTACTATTTCACTTTTGTACAATTACACTTTTGTACAATTACACTTTTGTACAATTTTACTTTTGTACAATTTTACTTTTGTACAATTACACTTTTGTACAATTACACTTTTGTACAATTACACTTTTGTACAATTACACTTTTGTACAATTTTACTTTTGTACTATTTCACTTTTGTACAATTTTACTTTTGTACAATTTTACTTTTGTACAATTTTACTTTTGTACAATTTTACTTTGGTACTATTTCACTTTTGTACAATTACACTTTTGTACAATTTCCACTTTTGTACAATTTTACTTTTGTACAATTTTACTTTTGTACTATTTCACTTTTGTACAATTTTACTTTTGTACAATTTTACTTTGGAACAATTTTACTTTTGTACTATTTCACTTTTGTACAATTACACCTTTGTACAATTACACTTTTGTACAATTTTACTTTTGTACAATTACACTTTTATACAATTACACTTTTGTACAATTACACTTTTGTACAATTACACTTTTGTACAATTACACTTTTGTACAATTTTACTTTTGTACTATTTCACTTTTGTACAATTACACTTTTGTACAATTACACTTTTGTACAATTACACTTTTGTACAATTTTACTTTTGTACTATTTCACTTTTGTACAATTTTACTTTTGTACAATTTTACTTTTGTACAATTTTACTTTTGTACAATTTCCACTATTCCAATGAATACATCATTTTGGGAGCTTGATACTTCTTGTACGGTTTTTGTGTGACAAACCTTGGCAAAATGACCTTTCTTTCTGCACTTGTTGCAAATAGCATCCTTAGCAGGACATTGTTCTTTCGAATGTCCTTGGTAATATCCACATCGGAAACATTTACGTTTCTCATAAGAAGAACAACCTTGAGGATTCTTTGGAAAATTAGAATTGTACGTTTTTGTACCTTTCATTCTTGTTTTCTGGAAATTTGTGCCATTTCTCCCTCCTTTCCTGTTAATCACATCCACGTTCCGATTTTCAGTGTCTTGCCTGATTTCTTTTTGTTGATTTTTTACACTTTCTGATTGGCGCACAATCTGGATTGCCTTCTCCAAGGTTAGTTCCGATTCTAACTGTAATTTCTCAGAAAGATTAAAGTTTTCACTCCAACTACCAACCGATCCCTGATCATCTCTTCTTTTAAGATACCATAGCTGCAGGTTTCTGCCAGCACATAGAGATTGGTTATGAATTCCTCTACAGGTTCCGTCTCCCCTTGGCTTCTTCTATTGAATTTTGCTCTTTCATAAATAACATTTCTTTTTCCTATGAAATAGTCCTGAATTTGGACACCACTAGTTTATAGTCATTAATTTGCGCTTCACTTAAATTAAATAAGATCAAGATTTCTTCTGCTTTATCGCCCATTATGTAAATCAGAGCATTTACTTGCTCATTTTCACTTTTCTCTGAAAGTCCTGAAGCGATTCTGTATCTTTGAAATCTTTTGAACCATATCGGCCATTCATTAGGTTTACAAAAATTGAATCCTTCTGGAGCAGCTACTTGTATATAATTAGCCATTTTTTTCCTTTTCTTAAAAAAAATTCTTATATTTCAACTTTATAATTTTGAAAATTGCTTTTACGCTTTTACCGCTTTTACGCTTTTTCCTCTTTTACGCTACCACCATGTTTCGTTTCTTCAAGGGATCGGGCTACGATGGTGAACACTTCTTTATTTAAGAACGGAACTTTCCTAACTAACTGACAACATTCATTTGTCTCTATTTATAACCTAACTCGAGCGTCTATATGCAAAACCATATTTACATATTTACATCTGAATATGTACAATTACATCACAAAGTTTTCCAATTTATGGTCTCTGGAAAATATTGGAGTCATAGATGACGGTCAAGCAGAGTCAAAGAAAGAGACGGATCAGGCTGTTATGGATAAGTTTCGGACTGAAACGAAGCGATTGGAATCTGGTAGATATGAGGTGCACCTTCCATGGATAGAACTATCCCAGAAGCTGAAAGAAAATAAAAGCATGCCTAGAAAAGACTCCGGAAGATGACAGAGGATCTAAAGAAAAGAGACTTTTATCACCATTACAACAAGATATTTGAAGAATGGGAGGAAAAGGGGATCACCAAAAGAATCCAGTCAGATCAAGAATATAAATTAGAATACTTTCTACCACACCGAGCAGTAGTGAAATCTGGTAGCAGCACGACACCAGTACAGCCGGTTTTTGATGCTTCCTGTAAGACAAAGGTTGGATGGTCTCGAAATGATTGTTTTGCGAAGGGACCCAATTTATTGGAGCTCATTCCAGATATCATGCTAAGATTTCGACTCAATAAAATCAGCATAGTAGCAGACATAGAAAAGGCCTTCCTTCAAATATAAGTGGCAAAAGAAGACACAATTTTTTAGATTTCTATGGTGGGTGGATGGCAAGCAAGAGAATCTTCGGATTTATCAACACAAGAGAGTGGTTTACCGAGTTACTCCTCCTAGCTGCTACATTGAAGTTACATTTGGAGTAATATGAAAATGAAAGAGAACTAATTTCATTGCTAAAATGTATGTACACGGACAACTGCGTCAATAGTTTTACTTCGTTAGAAGAAGTGCAAGTATTTCAACATTAGTATATTGACCTGCTCAGCCCAAAAGGATTCAATCTAAGAGAGTGGCAGAGAGGTGGGTGATGAGAGATGGGTTTGAACAGGCATCACTGCATGTGTTTTGTGATGCAAGTCAAGATGCCTATGCAACCTGCATTTACTTAAGAATGGTAAAAAATAAAGAAGTAAATGTACAACTCATCGCATCAAAGGCAAGAGTAGCGGCCAAAAAGAAACTTACTATTCCGAGATTAGAATTAATGTCATGCCTCATCGGATCTAGATTGACTAAGCAAGTCAAGAAGATTATATCGGAATCAATTGCAATACCAGAGCCAAATATATGGTTTTGGACGGACTCCTCAACTGCACTTCATTGGATTCAAATTGAAAAACCGCGGACAACATTTTTCAGAAAGAGTCAACGAAATCTGTTTTTTTTTTTTCGAAGAAAGAAAATTGGCATCATGGGTCAGGGGTAAACAATCCAGCTGACCTTCCATCATGTGGGAGCAGTGTAAAGAAATTGATAGGTAGTATACAGTGTAGTATGTGACATTTCGGTAACGGTATTGTTACCATTTTCAGACAAAAGTACCAAATGACACAAGGTAATAAGACCAAATTCAAATAAATAAATAGTGTGTGACGTTTCGGTAACAGCATTGTTACCATCTTCAGACAAAAGTACTGAATGACACAAGGTAATAAGACCAAATCCAAATAAGTAAATAGTGTGTAACATTTCAGTAACAGTATTGTTACCCTCTTTAGACAAAAGTACTGAATGACACAAGGTAATAAGACCAAATCCAAATAAGTAAATAGTGTGTAACATTTCGGTAACAGTATTGTTACCATCTTTAGACAAAAGTACTGAATGACACAAGGTAATAAGACCAAATCCAAATAAGTAAATAGTAACATGAATAGTAGCCCATGCATTTTAATAAAAAAATTTTCTCTTCGTTTTATAACTATTTATAAGTAAATAGTGTGTAACATTTCGGCAACAGTATTGTTACCATCTTTAGACAAAAGTACTGAATGACACAAGGTAATAAGACCAAATCCAAATAAATAAATAGTGTGCGACGTTTCGGTAACAGCATTGTTACCATCTTCAGACAAAAATACTGAATGACACATGGTAATAAGACCAAATTCAAATAAATAAATAGTGTGTGACGTTTCGGTAACAATGCTGTTACCGAAACGTCACACACTATTTATTTATTTGGATTTGTGGTCTTATTATCTTGTGTTTATAGGGCAGTGATACCTTATTGGACATGATTATCATTATAATGAAGATTTACAATGATTTCTAGTCCCACACAACAAAGATTAACCCGTCCACTTCACCAACAAAATATCTAAGATATTCAACAAAGTGCATAACTCCTCCTGTATGCTGGTATAAACCAAAACCTGACCTTGTATTGATAGAAATTAATATACACATATATGAAACAAATTTGAGATAGAATTATATACCAATACCTCACTTTGCGTCGTTTCGTTTTGCGTTTTTTTCAAAGTTGCGTAGCTGCTTAATTTTTACTGATTTTCACTGTGTGTCGTTAGATTTTTGAAGTTGCGTTATTTTGGATTCGAGTCTTTAATTTTTTTAAAATTTTTTTTTCCTAAAATATGGCAACACCTTTATTTTTGATTGCGCTATTTCACTTTGCGTCGTTTCAATTTGCGTCGTGTTTTTTTGGAATGTAACCCCGACGCAAAGCGAGGTATGGGTGTATTCTAATTAAAAAAAAAAAAAGAGCACTTCCTTTGGTATAAAAAGAACACATTTTCAATCTCTTCTGCACAAAGCGCATAGACTTTTGGAATATACCATAACATCAACCTTGGCAAGTTGAACAAAAGCCAATCTGTATTCAGGTTATAGACCTCATCAATACAGTGTATATTGTATAACTTACAAGTAGTCATATCATCATAATTTGGAATAGAAAATTTAGAAACCTTAAAATAAAGACATTGCACCTTTAAATATCAACAATTTTGGAATGTTATATAATTGAGCTAAAATAAGCCTTAACTGTAACCAATACTATCCAGATATTTGTTCACTGCCCCCTCCCACCCGGGTGAAATAAGATTGGTTATATCTCTACATATATAAAAGTCAATGTCTGTCTGTCCGTTTCGCGATAAACTCAAAAACCACTGAACCAATTGGTACCAAATTTTGCATGTCGCTTTTTATAAACCTGAGGAAAATTTTAGGCTGCATTTTGATTAGTATTTTTGGCTATTTCTTTTTTTCATTTGAAGAACTTTTTTTTACGCGGACTAATCCGGAATGGAATGAATACCTAAATATGGCCATTTTTTTTAAAGCATCGGTGGTTCAGTGGTAGAATGCTCGCCTGCCACGCGGGCGGCCCGGGTTCGATTCCCGGCCAATGCTTTTTTTTTTTACAATTTTTAAAACTAATTTATATTATATATAATATAAATATATATTATTATATCAACTATATTAATTAAATCAAATACGTAAACACTAATATAATACAATTTTTGCCATCACATACACTTTTTTCCTGTAGTTTATGTGTTACTTCTGTATTGCTATTCTATGGCACTTCTAATATTTATTATTGATATACTTTTAGTATGAAGGAAATTGCACCCAAGGGATTTCTCGGGCGAAGCCGGGTCATTTACCTAGTTGTACTATAAAATATACAAGTTAAAAATATATACAGTATTAACAGTTAAATTCTTGGAACTTCATTTAAGCCAAGTTATTTGTGAAAATAGCATTTTTTAACACTTTCTGATAAATTGAGAGATATGAATGATTGAACATGGTGAAATTATATAATCAATAATCTATAATTAAAGAGCAAGTCTCTCTCCAAAATCCTATCCAACAGCCTCATCATGACAGGAGAGCGAAACAGGTAGCACAGGAAAAGTTCATTAAGAGTTTAAGTTCCAGTAGGGCCAACCTAGGTGTAAAGGCTGTACTATACACCTGGCTAGTACAAATTGGTAGCATTTGTTCTCCAGAGGAGCAGCTACAAAATGGTGTCTGAACTCCATGTTAGGAGTGACTCCAAACCAGAAGCAGAGTCACACTGCTACCGAGTGATACTTCCAAGTCCCCAGACAAACAACAGGTGCACCCTCTTCTCCCTCCATGAAGGTTTCTTCTGTCTCAGCCTATACTCCATCACATAGTCAAATCAGGGACGTGCTCAGAACTTAGGAAGAGAGCTTTTAAATGCCATGAACACCATCTGGAGTTCCACCCAAAACAACAAAATAAGAATTGACCGAATGACTTCTATAGATAATAGCACCCATGTCATTCTCAATGATGGCTCTCCCACTCACCCCACTCCTACAGTTATAACACATCTTAAACATTAGACCTCTCAATTATTTCTGGAGATCTTTGTTATACTCACTTAAAAACCCTAAATAGCATTGGATCAGACCATGACCTGTTTCACATCCAAATTAGTCTACACACCCCCAAGATACATCATTTGAAAAAATTCTGGAACTTACAAAAAGGAAATTTGGGTACTTTTTCAAAAAACCATATTATAAACCTTATTGATAAACAACTCAATTCATCCTTCCCAAAATTAGACATAATATCTGGAAAAAATGCAAAACATCATCCATAGCGCAGCCAAAATTCTATCCCTTGTGGTACTAGAAAAATTTGGATCGCCTCTTACACAAAAACCTTAGACACATTACCCTTCTCATTGAAGAAAGAGAAAAAGCAACAACAAAGGGCAAGTCTAAAGGAAGCTAAAAGTTGCTTCTAGGAAAAAAATGTGGATAAGATTACATATTCTTTTTTTTTTTTAATCCGAATTTTTTCCATTTAATTTTTTTCACTATTTTCTCGTTTAAGATATTTGTCAACATCTGATCCAATCAACAATCAATCTATGAATTGATTTACAAAAAAATCAAACGTGCATGATTGTTTGAAAATTTAAAACCACATAAAAATATGATACATTTATTCATTATAAATAAAAATTTATGGATGAGTACTTACATTTTGGGCCTTGTTTATTTTAAGCATAAACAAAAGCGTCCATGGTCAAATCTCACCGATTACAATATTTCAGCTAATTTTGGCAAAACGATTAATATGAAGAGGAATTGAATATACAGATAAATTGGATTCCTGAAGCAAAGAACGCCATTAGAAAAATAAATTACAAATTAAAAAATTAAGATAACATGATTATAAAAACTAAGAAAAGAAAATAATCTGTGTCAAATGAAATTTTGTTGATTTTATATGAGGACGGTTCAAAAAACATGTGTTCCCGGGTTGTAATTTTTTTTCAAAATCAAATTACTAATTTTTGCAACATAGTCTCCTTTTTGGAATAAACATTATTCCCAACGCGTTTCTGCTATTTTTCAACCATTCAAAAATAGAATATTGTGATATCCAAAATTCGCCTCGTCTCTGTGATGATTTCCTTATTTGTGAGCCTAATTTATTATCCGCTAGCTATTTAATTATGTTTGAAAGCAAGTAGAAATCACAAGAAGCCAGATCAGGCAAATATGGAGTGCTGCAGCAATTCATACAGTTTGGCTGCGACAGCTCCAAATGAATGTGCATGTGCATTGTAATGATAAAAAAACACCTTTTCTTCGCCATAAGAGACCTTGTCTCTTTGAATTTTCCGTCTTTTATTGTCTCCAATGATGGTTTTTCCCTTTTCTAAGAAGTCTGTGAGAATGATGCCGCCTTGTATCCTGAATAATCTTCGCCATAACTTTTTTCCTGCAGATAGGATCGACTTAGTCTTTTTTTTGGGGGGGGGGGGGGAGATTTTTACTTGAGCAGAACACGCGCGAAGCCAGGTCATATATATAAAATAAAGATCAAAGGCCACTTTCATTATTTTTTTCCAATTAAAAATTATTAATTAAAAATCAGAAATGTTTAACAAGTAGGTGTTAAAATGAAGTTCTAAATATATGCTATTAAAAGCTTAATTAAAAACGCACATTTATCATATAATGATAAACTAAAATATAGAAAAATCGGAAAATCTGGGGCAATTAGCTTTTCTTATTACCAAAAGAAAAAAATGGGCTACAAAATCTCATACAGGCCACCCCAGTCATTACGATAATGAGATAGATAACTTAACTCTCCATCATGATAAGCCAAATTGCTACAATTCAAATTCCACGAACAAAAATTCAGACGATTTAACAAAAAAAAAAAAACGAGAATGAAAGCTGTATCAATAAAACAGACCCCTGGTAAATAAATATTGGTAGTCAAAATGGATTTTTGGTCTTCTAAAAGAGTGCCGCAAAACGAATATGAAGTACTCTTGAAGAACCGTGGATATTATCCAAAATGAGAAGTAGTAGGAGTAGTAGGTCAACATTTAACCCTGCAGTCATAACTAGCGGTGTTTAGACAAATTGTGGTTAGACATTCAATGTCTATTTTTTTATTTTTTATATAGAAGACTAAATGTGGTTACAGACTAAATTGCTATTGAATGTAGATATATTGTAATAAAAATATATATTTTGAAAATATATAACAACAAAAAAGATAAAATGTAAGCTATCAGATGGTAAATTTGTGAAAAGGCACCTCCTGATTATGAAACAGAAGGTGGCTGATGGCTTGCGTTATCTATCTGAAAAAATATAAACTAATAGTTGATTTTTTTATATTCTAAATATCGGTCAAATTCTTTTGATAAATCAAGAAAAGCTATCACAGCGTAGTCCAAGCTATTCCTCAATGACCAAAAGAAAAAAAAGAAACTGGTTCTAAAGGCTTGATGATAGGTAATGGATATATAAGATCAAAAGTGTATGAAAGCGCTCTCTAAAATAAAAGTAATAATAAAAATAGGTTTAAATGTTCAACCCTAGATCGTAGTATCTGAAACAAGAAAGCGGATGACGCGATACCAATGAATAGCGGACCACTGAAGGCAAGCCGATCTGCCTATTCCCGTGACAGAAGGAGACAGTACGAAGTAAAAAAAAAAAAGAATCCCCAACAGAGATAAAATAAGAGCAAATGATAATCTATAATTCTCGGAACATCCTTCGTCGTCTGCTAGGAGATTCAGTCGGTCGCCTCGCCATTCCCATCCCGAAAACTAGGAGCTGCAACCTGTTTTGAGGGGTGAGGCCGCAGTATTAGGATATCCTCCCTTCTAGACTACACTAAAAATTAAAAATAATTACATTAAAGCAAAAGTCAAAGGGAAGACGACACAGGCTCTTGTTGATTTTAGCGCTTCTTTTTCTGTCGTGTCCGAGAGATTTAGACTAAAAATAAGAAAAATAATGTACGCGCGCCGAAACCAACGTCAGCTTGAGAGTGGCCAATGGAAAAGACATAAGACCAAAAGGACTCTGCACTTTGAAACGACCTAAACGGACTGATGGAAAACTTTGAATATGTTGTCCTAGAGAACTGTAGTCGTCCACGACGTAATTCTTGGATGCGACTTCTTGAAGTTGTCCAAAACTATAATAGACTCACTTGATGATAAAACTTTCATAGAAAAATGCCTTCCTGAGGAGGCGCCCAAGATCAGTTCACCGCCCTACTCTGAACAGCAGTGCAGAATCGAGCTCGCCTCTAGCCAGCTAATAGAAGTAACAAGTCGCGAAATTCCAAATGACTCAATTATGGGGGCAGATTGTCGAAAAGGGCTATTTTTGGAAAGAGAACTAATGGCTCCTGCGCCTCTGTCTCATCTTACTTTCCAGTAAAAGAGGTAAACTTTGAATAATAAATTGGAGTCCATATCCGAGGGAATGTACATAGCCGATAGCGTCGTCATCAAAGATAGTCAGCTATGTGCCCTAGCTGATGATAACTAAGTTGAAACAGGGTCGAAACGTTCCTAAGATCTAAAAATTTTAGAATAATTTTTAAATATAAATGACACACTTGAGAGATAATTCTTAAAACAACAATTAAGGGATTTGTTACAAAACTACACGGATATGTTTGAATTAAGTAAAATAAAACCGTTCAAGGGTGTCATTATTAAGCACCGATTTAACACTGGAAACCACCTACGGATCAAACTACGACCTTACCGAGTAGCGCCAACAGAACGTCATGATGAGGTAAACAAAATGGAAAAACTGACATCATTCAGATTTCTGAAAGCCCGTGGCACTCACCTGTCGTTCTGATCAAGAAAAAAGGTGGCAGATGGATATTTTGCGTTGATTACCGCCGCCTGAGAAAAATAACAAAAAATGTCTACCCACTTCCAAGGATCGACGACACTTTAGACTGCTTACGGGGACCAGATTTTATTCATCCATAGACCTCCAATCAGAGTACTGGCAGATCGACGTAGAAGAATCGGAGCGTGAGAAGACAGCATTTATAACCCCAGATGAATTTTACGAGTTAAAGGTAATGCCGTTTGAGTTATCTAATGTTCCAGCTACCTTCGAACGAATGATGGACAATCTTCTGAAGGGACTTAAGTGAACCATAGGCCTGTGTTACCTCGATGACTCTCGTAATTGTTTTTTCAGGTGATTTTGAAGCATATCTAAGACGTCTTCAACTTGTATTATTATTTTTTTAAAATCCGGTTTGTTTTAATTTAAAGATATGCAAGTTTGGTGCAAAAATATTACCTTCTTTGAACATGAAGTGAGTGAAAATGGAATTCGTCCCGATCCAGAAAAAATTCGAACAGTCTACGATTTCGCTACGTCAAGGTCATTAAATTAAGTGAGAAGTCTTCTTGGTCTTTCATCCTACTAGCTACGCTTCATAACGATTAATTTCCACGTAGCCCAGCCCTTGAATGAATTTTGAACAAAAAATACTCAGAATTTTATTGGAACAAAGAATAACAGCGTGCATTTGAAGCTCTCAAGTCAGAGTTGATTTCCGAACCTGCACTTGGACATTTTGATTATTCATACCCTACAAAGATTTACACTGATACAAAAAACTATTGAATAGGAGCGATCTTAGTCTAGATCCAAAATAAAAGGGGGGGGGAGGGAGAAGGAACTATCTATAACATTAAAAATACAGAGAAAAGTCAAGAGACTACTGAAAGGGAATTTCTTGCCATCATTTGGGCTAACAATAAATTCCGGCCATATGTTTTTGGCCGTCCGTTCACTATAGTTACTGATCATCGCTCTTTGTGATGGCTGACTCAAAGACTAATGTGGGAAGTTAGAAAAGGAGGTCTTCGAATACAGGAGTTTGACGTCACTGTCGTGTATAAGAGCGGAAGGAAACACCAGGACGCAAGCTGCTTATCGAGAAGTCCGTTAAATTACAGTGAAGATATCGAATACGATATTCAGAGCATAGTGACATTGTAGAATTTTGGCGAAAAGCAGATGAAATTTGAAAGCCTGAGAAAAATCTCTGACCAATTACAACAATATTGTTCTAAAAATCCCCTTTTAAAATATGTATGTACGGATTACCAAACGAAAGATGCGATCATCAAATCCCTTCCTACATATGAATTCATGAAAGCCGCCAAATTCTTTTTTTTTTTTTAAGAGGTCAACCTAAAGCACGGCGCGCCGAGGAAACTAATAACACACAGATAGAGGAAGGAATTTCACATATTTAACGATCAGTAATCTGAACAACCAGTGCAGAATAACCCCCCGGAAGATGACCGCCTACCATACCCAGACGAATGAACTCACGGAGAGGTTGACCAAGACCATAGTAGATATGCTGTCTATGTTTGTGGACGTCAACGAGAAAGATTGGGATAATATACTCTCTCTCTCATTCGTTACATTTACATATAACACATAAAAACAAGAGTCTACTGGGTTCACTACATTTTTTCTTGTACACGGGGGTGAAGCCGAGACTCCACTGGACGTGTTATTCCCCAAATTAGTTCCAGAAGATGGTTATTTCATCCAAACTCTAGCGACAAGAGCCGAAGAAGCACGTATCCACATCGTGAGGTCTCAGGGAAGTAATAAACTCCGTTATGACGCTTACCACAGGAACATAATGCTCCAGCCTGGAGACCTCGTCTGGATCTTTATTACTGTGCGCAAAGTAGTATATTCTGAAAAAATAATGCGACGTTATTTCGGTTCATATAAAGTCATCAGAAACTATCCAATATGACTTACGAGGTGGCGACATTTGGGAGCAAGCAAGATCGACGTAAAACTAAGGGCATAATCCATGTTTGAGGAAGAAGCCTTACTTGGACCCAGAAGAGAAGGAGGACGGCCTAGTAGAGGATACAGATGATGACTCACCAAGAATTCAAGAAGACGCTTCAACCGAGAGAATACAACCACCCCGGACCCAGGAGAAGATCACAAGACCTAGAGTCCTGGATTTTGGTGGACCTATTACTCGGTTTTGAGCCTTGAGTTTACTGCTATCGGGTCGATGCTCTACATATGAGGAGGCTCTGTGACGCGAACTAGTTGAATATTTATATTTAAGTTAATCCTCAATTATTTTTTACAAATTAAAAAAGACATCATTATGCATCTTGTACTTCACCTCATTAATGTAAATAATTAAAAAGCTTAATTTCGGTGGGGGGGGAGGGGGGAGGCTAGCCGTGCTGACGTAATCAACACACATTTTTATTTAACCACCTATCTCAGTTTAGTTTCATTACCACGTTAAAAAATATGGAGAACATCATCACATTTAAGCATATCTAAAATAATTCTGAAATATAATTTTAAAATTTGTTTTGTTTACCAGTGAATCATTCTCCCATATAAATTCACCAAACCAAAACTCACATTCAATCACTTTTTCATAGTTGTACACAGAGCTGAAGAAATGACTTTCACGAAAGCCTCTGGCATTATATATTTGTATAAAATAAAAATGGAGGGGGGGGAGTTGTGGTTTAATGATATATTTTATCTTAAGACTTGTTGAAAGCCGCTAATAAAAGGAATATGTAAACAATGAGATATTTATTGTATTTCGACAAGCTGAGTATATGATCAGAGAAGTAGGTGCATATTGAAAAGTTGAGTAATTGGAAATAAACTTTCACACAAGCGATATTAAAATAAATTTAGATATAAATAAATAGAGATAACATCTCGACCAGTCGGGATGTCATTTTCTTGATAAATTAATAAAAGTCATCCACGAACGCGTTTCGGGCTGTTGGCTCTCGTCAGCGTGTTGCAGGCTGTACCTCAACGAGCAAATATTTGGTTCAAGAGGCTTCTTGAGAAATCAATAAATGGGTAGTTAAATTTAAATTGTTATTACGCCCAGACATGTGAAAAAAAGTAAGAAAAATATATTAATATATAATTTCTTCCCAAAAACGCGATTTGAAGGTACACAATACTATGGATTGACAGATTGCGCAATGAATATGTGCCGAAAATTATGATGAAATGATTGAGAGCAGGAGAACCAGCATTTTTGGACATCTTGTCCGACACTCGGAGTGCTGAATGGTATTCCTGGAAGGATGGAGGGAGAAAGACCAGAAAGAGGAAGGCCGAAAATGGTGTTCATGGACAATTTCGGGAGAACACCCTACGATTTCATTGAAAGGCACCGTAGAAAGGAAACTTCCAAAGAACAATATTACGACCCACTATTTAGATAGATGGAAAATGTTGAACCTATATAGTGATTCCTTAATACCTTTTGGTGTGTGTAATATAGGTAGATTATAGTGGTAAATATTTTTTATTAAAATAACTGAATTTATCCCTATACCTTGTATTTTATCATCTGATGTGTGTTCACAAATAAAAACTTTAAATGTTCCGGTTAGGGAAATATAAAAATGATAAAGGGAAATTTAATTTCTTTCTACTGTCAGCTTTTTGGACATTTTACTTTTCGAATTGAGCTGTCAAAAATTGGTAGAAAGAATTCATAACGCATTGAATTAATATGATTTTTTTCAAATATAGCTAAATTCAGGCTTCTGAAGAAAAGAAACAAAATAAAATGTGTATGAATATTTATTATTTTTGCTGAAAATTTTGTGTTGATGTGAAACTTATAAAAATAATGGACCTACAGGAACATTTAGCATATTTCAATTTATTTCAAATTTCACACTGTGTACTAAAAAACTAATCATATTTAAAAAAAAAAAAAACTTTCCTGTCTTTTTTTTTTTTATAATAAAAAAATAATAAATCTTCAATATTAAATATATTGTCACAGAATGTATAAAAACTTGGTTTAAAATATTCAAAAATTCCTTTTCAAATTAATTTCGAAATTATTTAAAAATATGATAAATCAAAGGTATATTAGTTCAATCAATGAAATATTTTTCCAGCTGTGTCTGCTTTCTAGGACGTTGTTACCTTTCGAACAAAAACGTTTTCTTTGAATAAAAACCTACAGAAACATTCTACAAAATGAACAGAAATCTTTTCAACCTGAGAGGGGGGGATACAAAATATTTTAAACAGGTTTATGTTATTGCAATACATATTGATGAGGTAATTATTTCTGGGTAGTCATTAGGGAGTACATTCTATTTTAAAACGAAGGATATGTATAGTTGGAGACATGCACCTGAAATAATGGCGGCCTCATTTCATCGTCTGGGTTCTCTTTGCCGTTTACTTTGTGGAACACGAAGAGATTAGAGAAAATCCTCAATTAGTAAAAACCACCTTTAAAATATTTTTTTTTTTGGCTGCAAGTTAGTCTAACAAGTACAACTACATCAACCGTTTTTATTTTCTTCCCAACTTGTCGGTCATGTCATCCTGACCCCGCGGAGGGTGACAGATAGCTACCGTAACGTCGGGAAGAGCTGATGATGTAACTGTATTAAAAAAAAAAAAAACGCTGGTCACCAAATGGGCGCCGGTCCGTGGTAAAATCTAACGTATTACTCTATCTGTGCATCTGGTGCCAGGCAGGGAACGGAGTGCCTCTGACTCAATCACAATATAAAGGACGGAATTTACTTGTAGTTGGAAACTGTTTCTAAAGACGGATGAATCTACTATTAGGTCAACAGTATATGAATGCGGAAGGCCAGGAGAAAACACCGCATTATTTTCCAACGTAATGTCTCAATTGAAAGGACCAACTGGTTCAAGACAACCAAGTCTTACCACCAGATATGGCTTGGAGGAGTCTGATTGAGGGGGCAGCACGCCTGGAAGATTGATTTACCTGAAATATAATAATCCAAGATGAAGGGATCTGTGTGTAAAGAATTGTTGCAATAACTTAAAAAACTTATTGTTACTCATATTATTCTTAATCCTTTTCGATAATTCAAATTTGGCCTACACTCATGGGATAAAACTTAAGGAAGTGAAAGTCTTTTATGTTGCCGGTTAGTCTGTTTTTTTAAGACAAAGGCAATTTTGTTCACACCTGGTTATCCCGTGTGTCTTCAATAAAGATCACTGTGTATCAAATATATTTCAGTTATAGTTTGAATCCCGATATATGTTACTAAACAGGTACAACTTCTTTACATTTTGTTTTTTGTCCAGGAGTTAAATACACTCATTTAAATTACTATCTTTTAAGTTTCTCCTGTGCCAGTTTAATTTAGGCTTTTTTATCCGTGGAGGATTAAGAATGTGAGTTTATAAATAATATTATTTGGAGTTTTACAAAATAATGAGATATATTTCACAGGGGGTAGCGAGAATTAGGAAAACAACAAAGTTTTTTTAAAATGCTTATACAGTTCCACAAGGAATAGAAATTAAGTTTAATATTTAAAAAATACTTTCTTTTTATTTTATGGTTATTTAAAATAATGTAATTTACATTATAAATAATAATGAGAAATATATACATTTAAAATAAAATGTGAAACATTGAGATGGACAAAGGAAGTAATTTTATTAGTTTAGCCAGAGAATTTTTTCAGGCTCACTTTTTCAGAAATTTAATGTTATTTTCCACTTTTATAACTTTAGTTTTTATTTCGATTTTAAAGTGAATATAAAAGAGAATTTTAAAGCATTCTTTTCTTCCCCTTCTAAGTAATCGTGAGGAGTTTCTATAACCACGCGACCACTTTTTTTCCTCGCACTTATTTCTTGTCAGAAATTCGAAGATTTTTCCTTGAAAAGAACGAGCAATTTTTAAGCTTATTCTTCAAATGGTGTGTAAATCCCCAATAATTAAAAGGCTATAAATATTATACATTTTAATCATTTATAGCGTAGTTTATTTGTATTTATGTTGATTTACATAATTTTAAGTTCGATTTTGATTAGGTTTATTTGTATGGATTGTGATTGCTATATAAATTCGTATATCTTTAATTTCAGAGTAGAATACTGTTCTCGTGTTGGTATAAAAGAATAAATCTCTATTTCTACTTCTTCGGCAACTATTTTTCTAATGCGAGAATATAGGACATAATTATATATATATATATATATATATATATATAATTATATATGTACGTATATAATAATGTGCTATATTTTAGGTCCAATGGGATCGTAATAAAATACAATCACTACTGTCAATCAATTTATTCAATTCTAACATCTTATCCCCATCCTATCCTTCATGCCTTCTAACCTCTATATGTAAATATATGTTTGTTATTCTCAGTATTTAAATAGATTCTAAGGAAGTTACAATTATAAAACACTTTCTGGTTATTTTTTTGCACTCCTTCATACTCCCGCGCCGTATCCTCTAAAATCTACAGGTAAAGTTCTCTCTCTTTATTCTTTGTGTTAAAGAAAGTATATTGCCTATCAATTCTGTCATCTAACACTGATGTTTTTATGCCCATATCATCCAAGCCTTTTATGATCTACCTGTAATGACATCTCCTTTGTGTTAAAGAAATTACAGTAGTTGCAGTTCCTATCAATTCTGTCATCTAACACCTGCTGATTTTTACATTACCCACACCCCCATGCTTTATCTTCTACATTCTAGACGTATTGGCATACTTTATAAAAAGTCTCTCCTCCTATTAAATAGAAACATTTGTCGCTTTTTTAACTACACAGAACTAACGTTAATCCTCAGTTTAAATGTAAAATTATAAATACATATCTCTAACCCAGAAGCAGAACGAATCTGTAGAACATAAAGTTTGTCGCAGTTTCGGTCAATCCGCTTATATAGGCGAAATTGGAGAATCCGCAGGAGAACGAGTGAAGAAGCTTAAATAGGAGCATTACAAAATGATACTCTCCCTGATGTTTGAGCATGCGATTGTGCACAATCATACCTAGCAAACAATAAAACTATTCTTGGAAAGTTGAGAATTGATAAACACAACCATAAACAGAAATTGTGAAAACATTTTAATGGCGCCAGCTGTGTATATATTTCCAATTGATTCACTGACGAAACCTTTTAGAGACACCTTGAAATTGCGTTATGTTGAATAATTAATAACACAAGTGTGAAGCTCATGTAAAAAAATGGATACCTTTGCTGAGAGGATATTGATATATATATGAATATATTTTTTGAAAATAGAGCAATCCATATTTAAATCATTAGATAATAAAAAGGCATATATTGGATTTAATAAAATATTTATTTTGCCAATATTTCGGCTGGCTGAACGCCAACCTTTATCGAGGCATTACATCTTTTGTAAGATGTAATTGCCTCGATAAAGGTTGGCGTTCAGCCAGCCGAAATATTGGCAAAATAAATATTTATTAAATCCAATATATGCCTTTTTATTATCTAATATGAATGTATATTTAGGAAAAAAGACCAATACATATATATGATATAAATAAATGCTTATTTATGATTTTTTAATTTAATATTTCAAAAAAAATGTTAAAATGCACTTTTTATTTTCTTTAAAAAGTTTATAAACATGAAGTTCGTCCTTCCTCGCGTTGCGTGGAACAGAGGCAGATGTTGTCGAGTTGGAAACTTCAAAAATGGTATTTTCGAAGAACTAGACATCTTTGATTGATCCTAATAGCTCAAAAAAATATATATCCCACAGCCATACAAAAACAATTAAAAATATTATACAATATAAATAATATTTTATATGTTATTATTTACTTTGGTTTAGTGTAGAGAGAGCTGGGGTAAATAAACGTTATTTATCTTCATAAAAATGATTTGATAACGAGGATTTTAATTATAGGAAGGGGAGGAGGAAACATAATAGAAGCCTATTAGTTCTAATGATAAATGATAGAATGCATTTCTTAGCGAGTAACAAATGAAGGTAGTTGAATAAATGTAAGCCCTGGCACTATCAGTGCGCGTCCTCTCAGAATAATGACTTTTCCTTTCCAAGCATTTATAACCCACTTGAATTGAAGTGTCTCTTCATGTGTCGTCAATACAGAAATATTATTGTTTAGAAGAATGTTTTTAAAACGACATATATATATACTACGCTCCTTATTTACTAGCACGCCGTGTCTATTATTTGGTCTAAACTCTCTATCTTTTGGTATATCACGATGGAGTGTGTTGTGTGTTATTCAATGTGAAAATATCTTATTCTATACATTTGTCTGTGAATTAATACATATATTATTAATGTGTGACGAAAAAATTCTATTTAGACATTATAATTCTATATTATGATGCATTAGCGCGCCATCTGTTATCAAAATACGAAACTATTATAGACGCGTATGATCTTTTAAAAATAAAACAATTTTTACTGCCCTTATGGTAGATTAAACTGGCGAAACCGCTGGGAGGGTTCACCACTGATGAGCCAGGCCCTCCATTAATTTTTCCATTGCAGTAAGGGCAATAGAAATTGTTTTATTTTTAAAAGAATCATACGCGTCTATAATAGTTTCGTACATTATACTTCTAGCAATTTTTCCACGTAATATATTTGGGTTACGAAGTAAAATGTGAACTCTATATTTATCTGAATGTGCTCATTTATTCAGAGTGAGTATGTATTAATGTTAGAGAAATAAAATTATATTCTGGAAAACAGCCTTTATATGAAATAGGCTCAATCTTGTAGACATTCAAAATGATAGTCATAATACAGAGCGAGAACGGCGTCGGCTTAGTAGCAAGTAGGACCACCGCGGACGGCGATGCACGCAGCAACACGTCTAGGTAGAGAGTCAATCAGAGTACGGATGGCGTCCTGAGGGATGGCTCTCCATTCCCTCTCAACCATTTGCCACAGTTCGTCTTCTGAACGCGGCTGTGGCAAGGCATGCAAACGGCGTCCAATGATGTCCCAGACGTGCTCGATTGGTGAGAGATCAGGAGAGTACGGTGGCCAGGGAAGCATCTGTACATCTTGCAGAGCTTGTTGGCTAATGCGAGCAGTGTGCGGTCGGGCGTTATCCTGCTGATAAAGGGCATTGGGTACCCCTGAAGGTAGGGGAGTGTCACCGGTCGCAGCACATCATCAACGTATCGTTGGGCCGTCATAGTTTCCTGAATACGAAGTAAAGGTGACCTGGAATCATACGCGATTGCGCCCCAAACCATGATTCCACGTTGTCGCACGGTGGGGCGTTCCACAATTGCTGCCGGATTGGACCTTTCTCCACGTCGACGCCACACGCGTACACGGCGACTATCACTGGACAAGCAGAAACGCGACTCATCTGAGAACACGACCCTGTGCCATTCCGTCATCCACGTCGATCTAGCCCGGTACCATTCCAAACGTTGGCGCCTATTCGGTGGGGTCAATGGCAGTCTTCTTAGCGGACGGCATGAGTGCAAGCCATTAGCAACCAATCGACGGGAAATGGTTCTGGTCGAGATGGAATGATCTAGGGTGTCTTGCACATGTTGCAGGATGGCGATACAAGTGGCTTGTGGGGCCGCCACTGCTTGTCGAAGGAGACGCCGATCCACACGTGCTGACGTCACTCTGGTTGCACCGACATTCCTATAAATTGCCACATTTCCTGTTCCAACCATCTTCTCCACAGTCGGTGCACCGTGGACGCACCAAGGTGTGTATCAGCTGCGATTTGACGTATGGACCAACCTGCCCTTTTTATTTTTATTAATAATATAGTAGAAATTATATTTTATGAATATATTATATGAAATGATATTTTTCATCCGCATCTTTTGTAAACAGAAATTGCCTTTTTTATTTAACGAAAGATCGTTATTGAACAAACCTTGTGTTAAAAATGATGACGAACACATGTTTTATTCACTCTTTATATAGATACGATTATAAAACTCTTCTGAGGATAGTCCGACTGAGATGTAGTATATATTTTTATGAAGCCATATCGGTACAAGCCTTGCAACTGCGTCATTGCCATTTTCTACACGGCCTTTAGAGTTGCTTGTTTTTAGGCCTGATGTATATGATTTTTCATTACTTATATCACCAACATGCTGAACAGAAGGGCTATTTGTTTTTAGGCCTGGATGTCAATGGTTTCTCATTACCTTTATCACCTTCTAGCTGAACAGAAGGACTGTTTGTTGTTAGGCCTGGATGTCAATGGTGTCTCATTACCTATACCACCAACTAGCTGAACAGAAGGGCTGTTTGTTTTTAGGCCTGGATGTCAATGGTTTCTCATTACCTATACCACCAAATAGCTGAACAGATGAGCTGCTTGTTGTTAGGCCTGGATGTCAATGGTTTCTCATTACCTATACCACCAACTAGATGAATAGAAGGGCTGTTTGTTGTTAAGCCTGGATGTCAATGGTTTCTCATTACCTATACCACCAAATAGCTGAACAGATGAGCTGCTTGTTGTTAGGCCTGGATGTCAATGGTTTCTCATTACCTATACCACCAACTAGATGAATAGAAGTGGCTGTTTGTTGTTAAGGCCTGGATGTCAATGGTTTCTCATTACCTATACCACCAACGAGATGAACAGAAGGGCTTTTTGTGGTTAGGCCTGGATGTCAAAGGTTTCTCATTACCTATACCACCAACTAGATGAAGAGAAGGCTGTTTGTTGTTAGGCGTGGATGTCAATGGTTTTCTCATTACCTATACCACCAACTAGATGAATAGAAGGGCTGTTTGTTGTTAGGCCTGGATGTCAATGGTTTCTTATTACCTATACCACCAACTAGATGAACAGAAGGGTTCTTTATTTTAAGCCTGGATGTTAATGGTTTCTCATTACCTATACCACCAAATAGCTGAACAGATGAGTTGCTTGTTGTTAGGCCTGGATGTAAATGGTTTCTCATTACCTATACCATCAACTAGATGAAGAGAAGGCTGCTTGTTGTTAGACCTGGATGTCAATGGTTTCTCATTACCTATACCACCAACTAGATGAATGGAAGGGCTGCTTGTTGTTAGGCCTGGATGTCAACGATTTCTCATTACATTTACCAGCAACTAGCTGAACAAAAGAACTACTTGTTGTTAGGCCTGGATGTCATTGGGCTCTCATTAACTTAACCAACATCTAGCTGAACAAAAGGGTGTCTGAATGTTAGACATAAAAGACAATGGCTTCTCATTACATTTGCCATTATGTACCTGACATGAAAGGATTTTCGATATGAGGCCGGAATGACAATTGCCTCTTATTACTTTTACAATATGACCTGAACGAGCAGCCACTTCAGACGAATCAGAATGTGCGCCATGCAGATGGTGGCAAACGCAGCGCTCATGATGCAGCCTTGCCGCTTCCCATTAAGTATAATTCCCCGTGTCGCGTCGATTTCTTCCGTCGCCTTAAAGCAGAGAAGGAGCACCCACCCCATGTAGACCTGCGGCAGCCCGGTGGAAGGGCAGAAAGGACACTAGGAATTCTCTATATAGACTTCAGACATGTTTCAATGATAGCCGCCGGGGTAGCTATCAGAAAAAAGCATCTCCTGATCGTGCAGCTGAAAGTTGATTATTGATTGGGCTATTTATCGAAATAAATATTAACTAATCGTTTCTTTTTAATGATTCCAGGATTTTGTCCAAATATCATTTTTTAATTAATTAAGAAAAGCCAACCACGTACGAGTTTCAGGCCGTTGGCCCTCGTCAGCATGATGCAGGTATTACCTCAACGACGAAAAATGTTGGTCCTTGAGGCTTCTTGAATAATCATTGAATGACTATATAAGGCCATAAGAGCATGAGTACGTCAAACTGCATGAAAAATTAGCGCAAAAGTGAAATTGTATTGCACCTGTAATTGTACCTGAACACACATGTGGTTGGCCTTTTTTTTATTAATCTAAGGAGGGTATTTGGCTAATAGTCTGAAATAATTAAAAATCCACGATAATTTGATATTTTTATTCCGACATATCAGAAACTTTCAGTTGCACAATCATCAGCTTTTTTCTTAATTTATTAACCTGATCCCTGTATAATTTCATTTTTATATCCGTTTTCGTCAGTAATAATACACTTGAAAATTCTCTCAAATAAAGTTAACCCCTATTCAATATGGCTTTGATATTTTCCATATATTACCTCTACAAGCTGCTTCCCAGCTTAAACTTCAGCTTAAAGCTGCTTTTAAATAATAGATTTCTCTAGGTTCAATGAGAACATTACATTAGTTAACATTTTCCTCGAACTCCTCAATGCTTCGATATTTTTTCAGGATCTAATTCATTCAGGAACTAATATTTGGCATCCGAAAAATTAATAGTTTTATTCAACAGCAACAACAACAAAAATTTATTAAGACATTCCGCCCTGTAATGATTCGCCATACAATAAAAGAAAAAAATGGTAATAGGAAGCAAATATTTACATAATTAAGGGTATGAGAAGAAAGCTGTTTATATACATGTTTTTACTTACATTTTGTAAGGCTATTTTTCCCAAGACAGCTTTATGATAGTTATATAGTTCTATAGCTATTTTTTATTTCTTTTCTGATGCGATTTCAATCACAGTTGAACGGGTTCAACATATATATGATTAATGATCTTTAAATTTTGTTTCCTTTCCTCCTCTATATAAATACAATTGGATAGTGGGACATTTCGTTTGTAGTTTTTATTCCGCAAAGATTGTAACAAATGGCTTCATTTTGATGATTTGAAGGTGATGGTCTTTTAAGAGTGTTGATGTAATGTATAGGAGAAATATTGTTCTGAAATAAAACAATTGTAAAATGGTTAGTAACCAGAATATAAGACCTCGAGTATTTCATTCTTGCTAAATCTTGCTGTATAAGCTGTTCTGTTCGCAGTAGTTTAGGGAGTTATTCCTAAATAATCTCATAGTTAAAGTTCAATTTTATTAAAAATCTTTTTTGAATGATATTATATTAAATAGAACATTAGCTCGTTTCACAGGCGACGGATACATGTAGGACTTCTAAGCGAAAACGCTAATTTGTGTAATGTTTTCATTCAAAAGGCTATTTAAAACAATAGTTAAGAACCGAAGAGTTTAAGCTGTGTAGCCTCTTGTGGCGGGAATATAGGAAATTTTCAACGCCATATTAAACAGTAATTGAATTTCTTTTAGTTAATTCTCAGATGCATTAATTATATTGCATGATTCAAACGGTTTTTAAAACGTTCATCTAGACAAATTTCAATTAGAATAGAGTTATTTTTATAGTAGCTAAAATATTACATATTATATAATTGAGAACTATTCAAATGAAATCGAAAATAAAGATTTAAAATTAAAATGTTGTTATTAAAGTTTAAAATTATATTATTGAAATAAAAAAGTTATAATGTACATAATTTATTATGAAAAAAAGCAGATCCTGATCGTGTAAATGAAGTTTCTGAAGATTTGCGCCATCTCTCTGAATAATTATCAACCAAACGTCGGAATAGTTTTATTCTAGGATATTGGTGTCAAATTGTTAGACTGGTTTATACTGGCTCTCAATACAATCTACAAATAATTAAAATTACAGGCTAAGATGGAAAGTATATAAAAGCTTATGACATAAAAATGACGTACATAGTAAAAAACTCCAACACAGTTGACTTATGTGTGTTTTTTTTTTTAATTCTGGTTGCCCGCGCTAAAATCTTCCAAAACTCTTCCGGTTTGATTGATTAAACTGGCGAAACCGCTGGGAGGGTTCACCACTGATGAGTCAAGCCCTCTCAATATTTTTATCATTGCAGTAAGGGAAGTAGGGATTTGATTATTATAAAAAAAAAGAAACGAAGGCGCATAAAGAGTTGATAATTTTGAATATAATAATAAAACATTTAAATTGTTGGATAAGTTTACTGTAATCAAGTAACGGCCAATAAAGAAATGCTTTTACATGAGTTTTCCGAAATTAAAATGGACGTGAAAATTTGGAAAACAAGCCAAGTTAAATAGGGGACAAGAAGCAGTTCAGTCCCATGAAATAATACTGAAGGTCTCCTCAATTTTTACCCAAAGACCGTAGATTAGCGTTAGGCAAGTAGAAAAAGAGGCTAAAACAAGTAAAGATGCTTTTCACAATATTTGAAAAATCATCCTGGGTGGAAAACATCCTGCTGTGAATAACAATGTCCGCCGGACTTTGTCTGTAAACGAGGACCTGAAGAAAAGCCGCGTTGAAGTTTTCCTCCTTACCCTCCTGGCTTATCGCCATGTCATTTCTACTACTGGTCAAATTGAAAGGTACGAGACTTGCAACTGTGGCTCAATTCGAGGCTTCATGTGAAGAGGAACTGAAGTTGGTCACGGCGGAGGGATGTGCTCAGTTATTCCGCTCTCATACAGAGAACGTATATTGGAGATTATTTGAAACGGACGTTTCTGCCTTAATGATCACTTTCTGGTTTGAGATTTGTGTTTTAAATTTCAATATTTTATAAGTGCTGTTAAAAGACATACATTTTAATGTATCCTTGTTTAACCAGTTTCAATATTTGATCTTGGTAGAAAAGGGCTTGGGTTATTATAGGTAAGACAAAGGTCACTGGGTTACAGCCAAATACGAGTTATTGTCAAATTAATAGAGTTTTTTACTAAAATAGACCATACTTCTAGTTTCTGGTCAGTCTCGTGGAGAACCCGGATTGTTGATCTATTCCCTACAAACATTCCAATTCATAAGACTTAGCGCATCCCTTCGCACATTCAATTATAATATTATAAATGGATTTTATAATATTGCTTATGATGATCCATCTCGAACATCTCATTCTATATCCTCCGATTATATTACGATTTTCTATTGAATTATAGTGTTAATATCAACACCTGACCCACTTATCTTTTATATATTGTTGCACCAAGTTGCAGCTTTGCAGGGTCGTCGACCTTGGTTTCTTCTTTCTTGGTGTTATACACGTTTCCCGAGCGGGTTTCCATATTTAAAGCAAATAAATAAAAGTAAATAAATAAAATTAAATAAAAAATAAATTACCTTTTAAAGTTATTGTGTTTATTTATTCTCGTCTTCCTCGTAGGTTGCGATCCGCCGTCTTCGTCTAGGTCCTCTCTCGCTCCAATAAGCAATAAAGATATATGTACATTAAATATTAAAAAAGGAGTGAAGCTATAAAAAGGAATGATGCTAAACTAAATATTCTGTTTTAAATAAATATTAAATATCATAGAATATTTTGAATAAATGTAAGGCGCATTAAAATTGATGTAACACTTCCCCCTCTCCAGAGGTTGTCACGTCCTCGTGAATGACCTCATCCATTCTCTCATAATAAGGCTTGATTCTTGAAACATTAACTATCAGAGGGTCTTGGCCCGGATTATCTTTCGGTTCTATTAGATAATTGACGCTAGACATCTTTTTTAATATTCTATATGGACCAAAATATTTTCTCAGAAGTTTCTCACACTTTCCTATTTTCCTAATTGGTGTCCAAACTGCTACTAATTCTCCTGGTTCGTAGCTTCTTTCCATGTGTTTCTTGTCATAGTTCTTTTTCATTATTTCTTGAGTCTTTATTGTGTTGTTAATAACTAATTTTCTTGTTCTGTCTATTTTGTCTAAGTGATGTTTTATGTATTCATCATAATCATCCTTGTCAATGTCCACCGAGATATTCCTGTCGTCCAAAAGAGACGTGGGTTCTCTTCCAAACATCAGGAAAAAGGGAGAATATCCTGTGGTTTCCTGAATGGTAGTATTGTAAGCGTGAGTGATGAACGGGAGTATTTCGTCCCAATTCTTCTGATCAGTGTTCACATACATACTGAGCATATTGATCAATGTTCTATTTAACCGTTCTGTCAATCCATTAGTCTGGGGATGATAGCTCGTTGTGAAGCAATGTTTAATCTTGCACATTTTCATCACCTCTTTCATTAAATTACTGGTAAATTGAGAGCCCCTGTCACTAATAAGATATTGTGGGGCTCCGTACCGGAGAAAAATATCCTCTACTAGAAATTTTGAAACTTCTTTCACTGTTGCTTCCGAGACTGCTTTTGTTTCTGCATATCTAGTGTAGTAGTCCGTCAGCACGATTATCCATTTTTTCCTGTTTTTCGTAGATGGCAATGGACCAACAAAGTCAATTCCAATTCTTTCGAAAGGAAAGTTGGCTGGGGAAATAGGCTGTAGTAGTCCAGAAGGTAATTGGTTTGAGCCTTTCCTACTTTGGCAAAGGTGACACGTCTTAACGAATTCTGAGACATCCTTTAGCATGGATGGCCAAAAGTATTTGCTCTTTATTCGGTACATGGTTCTGGCGACACCCAGATGGCCATTCGACATATGATTGTGATATTCTTTCATAATTTATCTCTTTTTCTTCTCTGGAACCACAAGCAACCACGCCCTGCCTTCAGGGTTCGGGTTTTTCTTAAAGAGGCATCCATCTTCTTCTTTAAAGTTTTGCGCACTTGATCGCCTGCTTCCATTAAGGTTTTTCTTAACACTTTCAATAAACTTATCCTCTTCGTTTGTTATTTGATTTAAAAATAGCCTTTCAAAATCCTCATCCCAATCAGTTTCTGGTAAGGGTCCCTTAGATAAGCCATCGGCGTCCAGATGCTTCTTTCCTGATTTATGTATTATATCGAAGTCATATTCTTGAATTTTCAATGCCCATTTTGCCAATCGACCTGTTGGATCCTTCAAGTTTTTGAGCCAGCATAAGGCGTGGTGGTCTGTTACTATTTTAAAGTGTCTTCCATAAAGGTAGGGCCGTAATTTTGACATTGACCAGACATTCTTTTTCAGTGGTTGAATAATTTTGCTCCGCTTTACTTAGGGTACGACTCAAATATGAGATCACCTTCTCTTCACCATCGATGTCTTGGACAAGTGTTGCACCTATGCCGATGTTGGACGCATCAGTACGAATATAAGTAGGCGCATTTGGATTGAAGTGACCTAAAATTGGTGGACTTAATAGTGCTGTTTTTAGGGTTTGGAACGCTTCCTCTTGTCTTTCTGTCCAGATAAATGTTACACTTTTTGATAAGGTTGGTCAAAGGGTCAGCAATTTTTGAGAAATCTTTGATAAAATTTCTATAAAAAATATGAGCACATTCCCAAAAAGGATTGTACTTCTTTGACCTTTGTGGGCCGAGGAAAATTTCTGACAGCTTTAATGTTATGTTCCGCGGGTTTTATACCATCTTTGCTCGTTATATAGCCGAGAATCTCCAATTCTTCAAATGCAAATCGGCATTTTTGTCGTTTAGGCCTTAAATTAGATTCACGAAAACATCTAAAAACAGCTTCGAGTCTTTTGAGGTGCGTTGGAAAATCCGGGCTATATATGATAACATCATCCAGATAACACAAACAAATTTGCCATCTCAGATTTCCAAGCATATTCTCCATATTTCTCTCAAAGGTAGCAGGCGCGTTACAAAGTCCAAAAGGCATCACGTTGAATTCATATAATCCATGCGCTGTAGTGAAAGCTGTTTTCTCTTTGTCTCTTTCTTCGATTTCAACTTGCCAATATCCAGATCTGAGGTCTATTGCTGAGAAGTATGTAGATCCTTGGAGGGTATCCATAACTTCGTCTATTCTAGGGATCGGATAGACATCTTTTACTGTCACATTATTCAGTTTTCTGTAGTCCACACAAAATCTGTATTTACCATCTCGCTTCTTGACCAATATTACTGGAAAAGACCAGGGACTAGAAGATGGCCTCATTATGCCTTCTGTAAGCATCTCGTCAATTTGCTCTTTTATAATATCTCGTTCTTTAACACTTACCCTGTAAGGCTTGTGTTTAATTGGCTTCGCGTCTTCTGTGTCTATCCGATGTTTCGCCAAATTGGTTCTCCCTAATCTCGACGAAAACAGATCTCCATACCTTTCTAAAACTTGTTTTAACTCCTTCTGTTCCTTTGGTGAAAGATTTTCGTTTACTTGGAATCTAGGTTCTTCGTTCTCTTCTACCTCTCTTTCTCGACTCACATTTATTTTCGCTGGACTACTTCCAAAAGCCAATGTTTGGTTTTTCATTATTTTTAACGGTCGAGGATACGGATTAGTTATCCAGATATGTGTTTCCCTATTTATAACATTGATCAAGCTTCTTGCTAGACGAAGTCCATTTGTTTGAAACATTTTGCTGCTCTCCTCGATAATATATTCCCCATCCTCTGTTTCTACCAATGCCTTGATCAGTTTAATAGAACATTCCGGTACAATGGAATCCTTGGCACTCTTTATTTTCAACATTTCAAAATTGCTTTCGTCATGATTATTCGTCAAATCGTATTTTATAGTTTCTTGCTTACAATCTATTTTCGCGTTCATTTTCTTAAGGAAATCTCTTCCAATAATTAATGTCCGTAAATGCGTTTTCAATATCACAAATTTGTGTGATAATGTTTCGTCATCAATTTTTATATTTAAAAATATACTTCCTACCATGTCTAATTTTTTCCATCGGGTCCTGCACAAGTTTTTGCGAGATTACTTATACCATGGCCTGTATCGAGGGCCGTTCTGAGGTCGACCACTGAGAGGTCAGCGCCTGTATCAACCAAAGCTTCAAAAGTCCCTATCTTGTCCACATGGATTTTTAATTTGTATTTAGGGTCCAACTTCTTGATTCCATTTATGGTCGACTTGCTTTGATTGACAGATTCAGGCGCGACGCTTAGTTTAAATCTTCCAACACGGAATATCTATTCCGGGTAGGAATATTTGTCTGTGGGCTATGACATACATCAGCATAAAGCCGAGGTCCCGATTTATCTGATATTCCATTCATTTGGCATTTCTCTTCGACCTTCTCTTGGGTAGCTGTTGGATCCTCTTCTAGGATTCTTATAAACCTAACCCTACAATAACGGGCCACGTGCCCTGGCTTGTTACACTTAAAGCAGATTGGTCTTCCATCTTCCGTCCTATTTTTGTTCACTTCTTGGCTTTTGTTGTAGGTGTTTCTCTGAAGGTTTGGTTTCGGCACAAAGTTTGGATTATAAGGACGTCTAAGGGTAGAGGGCTGGGGAAAGTTGTTTCGATACTGCCTGGGAGTAGGAGGGGAGTCATTCTTGTAATTATTGTAAACAGGGGCTTGGGGCCTGGAAGTGGTCTGCTAGTTTCGCGTGGCAGTCGGCGGCACGTTCCTCGATTGTTGTTGGGGTCTAGAATAGCGTGGACCGTTATATAGGCTTCTGGGTTTCTCCACACGTTCCCGATACTTCTTTTCAAAAGAATCCATTTTCTTGCACACGATAAGAAGTTCATCGGTAGTTTTAGGAGGGTTCAGGTAGAGCGCGAATGAGTACTCTTTTTTTCAGTCCTCCAATAACATGTTCTATTTTTGTTTCTTCTTCCATTGCGGAGTCAACCTTTTTGCACAACACTAGGATGTCTTCCGCGAACCTGATTATTGTTCATTCCAGTGTTGCATTCTATTGAGCTTCCTTCTAAGTTCTTCTTTATTCGCGTCCAGAGAAAAATCCTGAATGAGGCGGATTTTAATATTTTCCCAACTCGTGAAACTAGCTTTGTGTAAATTCAGCCAGGTTTTAGCACTTCCCGTCATGTTCATGGCGGCATAACGGGCAATTATGTAGTCTGCCCAATGGTAGAGGAAACCAATCTCTTCGAGGGATTCTATCCATGGGCGAGGGTCTTCTGTCCAGTCATATTTCGGAATTTCTATATTGGGGTTTAAAGCAACTGGTTCGAAATCAGCATCTCTACCAATTGTTGCACCAAGTTGCAGCTTTGCAGGGTCGTCGACCTTGGTTTCTTCTTTCTTGGTGTTATACACGTTTCCCGAGCGGGTTTCCATATTTAAAGCAAATAAATAAAAGTAAATAAATAAAATTAAATAAAAATAAATTACCTTTTAAAGTTATTGTGTTTATTTATTCTCGTCTTCCTCGTAGGTTGCGATCCACCGTCTTCGTCTAGGTCCTCTCTCGCTCCAATAAGCAATAAAGATATATGTACAATAAATATTAAAAAAGGAGTGAAACTATAAAAAGGAATGATGCTGTAATGTTCCTCTCTTCGATTAAATAAATAAATATGCTTTATTAAATTAATAAACTAATTTTTATTATATATATTTTTAATGTCAAACGTACACTTTTTAAATAGATTCATAACAACAACAATAATTACAGTGCTGCCAAATCCAAACAATCAAAATAAATAAATTAATTAAACAGAGTATATTATAATATTATTATAAGGTATATTACAGATGCTAAACTAAATATTCTGTTTTAAATAAATATTAAATATCATAGAATATTTTGAATAAATGTAAGGCGCATTAAAATTGATGTAACAATATATATACAGTGTACTCCGCTTATAACAAAGTCGGTTATAGCGAAATTCCGCATATAGCGAATGAAATTGTCTGCACGAAAGAAAAGAAGGGCTTAAACCATTAAAAGAACTCTGGATATTGCGAAGTCGGATATAAAGAATTTTCGCTTATAACGAAGTGATTTGCATGTATAATTTTTTATTTTATCCGTTTATAACGAAGTTTTCTCATTTACCATTATAATTGACTAATATATTATGCATAATATATATCAAATTACAACGTGTGAATGACACAAATTTAATGATACACAACAAATAAGTTAATAATATACAATTTTAAAACAATGACGTCGTTACAAATGCCATGTTATCCGATGTAGAAATTGTCGAGAGCATTCTTCAAGCAAAAGAAGAAGAAGAAACGGACCAAGTTGATGAAGAAGTAGACCCAATTGTCCACATTCCGGATCCAAAAGAGGTCTTGGAGAGCATTCAAACTCTGCGATTGTTTCTTCAATGTCAGGATGAGTCCAAGTCTCTTCATAGGCATCTGTCAGACTTGGACAACATCGAAAAGAGTGTTCAGCACTTGTTACTGACTTCTAAATGTCAAAAGAAAATCACAAACTACTTCTCCAAAAACACCTGATGAGGTTGTTATTGATCTTTGTGTTGCTCTTTTGAGTTGAATAGTAAATAAAATTATTGGTACAAAACATTTTTTTTTCCAACTGCGGATATAACAAACTTCGGATATAACAAAGTGATTGTCATGGATAATGCGACTTCGTTATAAGCGGAGTACACTGTATATATTGTTGCACCGGGCTGCGGTTTGGCATATTCTTCAGTCTTGATTCTCTCCTCAGACGCGTCTTGCATCTTTCCAGAACGTGTCTCAACCATTCTACAAGGTTAAACCAGTCAATAATAAAACAACTATATATTTAGGTAGCACCTAGAATCTCTCTTTATTTATCATATCAAAGTTTAAAGCAGATGGGGTATTTAGTGTATCAAAATACAAATGTTTTATAGTACATAATATTTTATAGTAATAATCTGTTTTATAAAAATTAATAAATATATAATTTAAATTTTAAATATATTAAAAATAATATTATAAATATTTTTGAAATACGCGCATTAATCATGGTGCAACAATATATATATGATAAAATTGTAGGAAAGAATGAAGAACTCTTTTTTTCTCCATGGGCAACCCGCACTCTACTTTTGGCCATGGAGAAAACAGGTATTCCGCAATGTCCTCAAGTCAATGGCGTGGTTTGCTTCGAGGGGATTTTAAAAAAATTACGTTTGGTATGGTATGATACTGAGAGCGTGAGTATTCGCTTCCTATCTCGAAACTATTTCTATTACCAATTTGAAATGCGATATTATAAACTTTAAATTTCAATTAAAAACATTTTAGCTCTCGTTTTGTGTATCTCACAACTATAAGATTCTAATTGCCACAATTATTCTAATTATATAAAATAAATTAATCATATATAAAATAAGGTTTATCTAACATAATCGTTTAGGAAAATAAATGTAATGACTTTAAAAAAATTATATTAACATCAATTAAATATGACCCCATTTGACCAAATTAAAAGTTTACTTGAAGAAGTTGAATTTAGTTTTTTGTGTGTTTCTCTCAGGATATGTAAAGAGAGAAGTAAAAATAACAAAACCCAAAAGAAAGCCATTTTAAGGCAAATAACGGGAAAAGTTTGTTCCCTATTAAAGAAAGTTAAAGACCTGTGTTTGTGCATTTATTAAGAATAATGGGTTCCTCCCTGAATAAGGATTTTTCTGGTTAATAATGTTTAAAAATTAGTCTTCTTATAAATGGACTCTCGGATATTTATTATACGACTTTTTCTCTACTTTTGGCTTATTGCAATGAAAAGCCTAATTTGGCCTTAAATGGGCCCTAGATTACAATAAACAATTTAATAAATTAATATATAAATAAATGTATAATTGAAATGAATTTTTTTAATAGGAGAATATAATCATAATATAATCAAAATACTGATTAGAGCATTTGTGAAATTTCGCGCAGATTTTGCGCTTTTATGTGGTTCTAGTAAATCTTTAGAAAATATAATGATAAGTATATATTGATTTAAAATGTTATATGCTAAATATTATTTCAACTTTTACCTAGGTACCAAATTTGTATTATTAACTTTTTATATAATTTAATTATTCCCATGCTTCAGTGATCTGTGAGGATCAACGTAGTCCAAGATATAACATGTGAATGTACATTTATTAACCCATTTTGAAGATCATATAACAATTTAAACAATTTACATCATAGAACACATAAAACACAAACCATATTAAAATAGTATGATGCATTAGCGCGCCATCGTTATCAAAATTCGAAGCTATTATAGACGCGTATGATTATTTTTAAAATGAAACAATTTCTACTGCCCTTACTGCAATGGAAAAAATTAATGGGAGGGCCTGGCTCATCAGTGATGAACCCTCCCAGCGGTTTCGCCAGTTTAATCTGCCATACCGCTGGTATATTACATTTTTGGAACTTTCTTTTATAGTGATACTGATGCTAAACTCTTGGAATGGGTATTTTAGATGAACTATGGACATAAGCTTTGAGGACAGTAGAATTACATATAATTATGAATATACAATATGCTTTGAGAAATCGCTCTTCCGCAAACATCAATTTGTGTCTTTTATTGAAACAATTATATTATGAATGCATTAGCGCGCCATCTGTTATCAAAATTCGAAACTATCATAGACGCATATAAAACAATTTCGAATGCCCTTACTGCAATTACTAGCCCTCCCATTAATTTCTACATTGCAGTAAGGACTGTAGAAATTGTTTTATTTTAAAAATAATCATACGCGTCTATAATAGTTTTGAATTTTCATATTAAAATATATTTAGCACTCTCAACAGAGAATACATTTACATCTGACACAATATTCACGAACACAGTGAATAAAGAAACATAATGTATTGAAATAACACAACAAAACTCACAAAACTTATAGAACGAACAATTTCTCACAAAAAATTGATATAAAACACTCAATATACTATATCTTTATAGAGTACAAATAACATAAATAACATATTTTGAATACATTGCTACAATGCATAACATATAAAAAACAAACAGAAAATCAATTATTGATACAATAACCAAAAAAACACATAAAACGCTCAGTACATATTAAAAAAAACAGAAATTAACATTAAAAATAGGCACACTTATATAAATGTAATAAACACAAGATATACAATGTGAAAAAATAGTACAAATGTGATATTGTACTGGGATAAGGTGCATAAATTATAAAAAAGGCATCTCCTTATCGTGCAACTGAAAGTTGCTAATGGCTTGCGCCATATATCGGAATAAATATCAACTATTCTCGTTGATTTCTAATTATTCCAGAATTGGCCAAATCAACGAGAATAATTGATATTTATTCCGATAGATGGCGCAAACCATCAGCAACTTTCAGTTGCACGATAAGGAGATGCCTTTTTCTTAATTTATGCACCTTATCCCAGTACAATATCACATTTGTACTATTTTTTCACATTGTGTCGCGGTCTCACGCAATTCTGGCCTTAACTACCCGTTTCATGATTTTTCAGGATGCCTTAATGACCTATTTGTTGGTCGTTGAGGTACTTTAGCAATTTCTTGGTCATCTTTCTAGAATCATTCAGGTTTATTATTTGATTCTCATCGCTCCTGCCATGGCTCCCTCTAGGAAGAAGAAGAAGAATGCCGAGAAGCCCATCGTAACCCTCGCCCAACTGGAGATGGAGAACGAAGAGGTGAAGCAGAACTTTGAGCAGCAAATACAGAATCCTCACCCTACCTCCCGATTTTACCTGATCCAAAACCTGAAGGAATTCATCAACTTACGGTCTGAGCAGATCAAGGCCCTCATTGCCGAGGTAGAGAACCTCTCTGGCACCCTCGCGTCCTTTAAGGAACTGGACGAAATCAAGCCACAGACTGCCTGCCAAAGCACTCAAACCAGCCCTGCTCCTTCCTGCAAGGGAACCAGCACTCAGACTGACCCCACCAAGCCCGCCACTCCCGCTCCTACCAAAAGGAAGCACCCTGAGGCTCCCTACCCGCCCGCAAAGAGGACCAACTTGAAAGGTCCCACAAAACCTGCGCCTTCCCGTGTCTCCAAGCCTGCGGCCGCCCAAGTGGTCCTCCACGGGGAAAAATCGGCGGCCCACACAGTGGTCATCTCTGACGACCCACAGGCTGACCCAAGAGCAATGCTTAAAGCTGTCCGCGCTGCCCACACTCTACCCCAAGGCGTTTGGGCCTCCCTGCGAACCAAAGGGAAGCTTGTCCTCCACTCCAGCAACCCCGATACCATCCCAGCTGTTACCACCTCTCTGGCCAACAAGCTGGATGGCATGAAGGTCCGCCAACAGAAGGTGATCCTGCCTCGCATCTGCCTCTTCAAAGTGGATGAGGAAACATCCAACTCCACCATTGAAGAGACGCTGCTGGAAACCCCTGCTGTCAGCCAACTCCCCGGGGACAAGGTGGTGCGCGTGGCGCATCGTTCTGCACCCAGAAACGGGACCTGCACCGCCTTAATCGAGGTGGACCTCACAACCTTCAGAGCTCTGGGAAATCGTGGAAGGATCGTGGTGGACGGAGTGATCCTCAACTTCGAGGAGTCCATCCGCGCACGAGTCTGCTTCCGCTGTTGTGGCTTCGGCCACAATTCTGCCCAATGCACCAGAGCTCCCACGTGCTTCCACTGCGGTGAAGGCGGCCATGAAGGCCGTGCCTGCCCCTCCGTTGCCGACCGGCACACTTCCAAGTGCGCCAACTGCTGTGCCAAGGGCCTCCCAGACAAGCACGAGGCGAGAGCCTCAAGCTGCCCCATCTTGAAGCTTAGAGCCCTCAAGTTCTAGGCTTCCAGGACATTCTGCCTCCTCACCTGGCCTCCATCCAGGCTTCTCATCCATCAAGGCGCTGTTTCCCTGACCTCTCCAGCTTCCTCCCCCCCTGCGATGACACCTCCACTGCCAGATCCTAGGATCCCTTGCCACCAGCTCGCGTTCTGCAGCCATAGTAGGGCTAGAAGACCTTATTTGTAGGCCAATTAGCCCGGATTCTCAAGAAACCTCTTCTTGCCATTCGGGGCTCAAAAATCATTCATTTTGGTTAGCAGCCCCGTAAAATAAAGATATTTTCTCTCTGTTGAGGTACAGCTTGCACCACGCTGATGAGGGCCAATAGCCCGAAACGCGTCCGTGGTTAGCTTTTCTTGATTAATCAAGAATGGGTATTTGGCCAATTCTGGAATAATTAGAATTCAACGAGAATAGTTGATATTTATTCCGATAGATGGCGCAAGCCATCAGCAACTTTCAGTTGCACGATAAGGAGATGCCTTTTTCTTAATAACATATACAATTAAAGAAAAATGCATCTCCTTATCGTGCAACTCAAAGTTGCTGATGGCTTGCGCCATCTATCGGAAGAAATATCAACTATTCATTGATATTCAATCATTCCTGAATTGGCCCTATATACAGAAAGGTCAACATATACAGCAATCAATAATTTCACGCCATAGACAGACCCATACAGCATATACAATCATTTTGATAATTCGAACACAAAACTTACACAACAAACATATACAAAACACCGACCCCTAAATGAAATCCTGATACACATCTTATATAATAGACAACATATAATATACACAATACAAACAACACAACACAGCTTTCTAAATCACAATACAAACAACACATCTGTCTAAATCACAATACACACATAGCAACCATTTACAAAACATTTTTAATTCACAACCAACACCAATTCTTCCAAAACCATAATTTATAAAACGTTTTAAAAATAAGTCTAATTGAATTTTTTTCGGAAAATATTTATAAAATGTTATAAACACACACAGGAAAGTAAATGATAAAAAACAAAGAAAATGGATAAAGGCATATATTCAAAATGTAGTGAAAATATTAATTAAAAAAAGACTACATGAGATATACATTTTTTTATTAAAAGGGCTGATATAATATTACAATATATAACACATTTAATTTTGAACACTTCAAGATACATCAGAATATTCAAATAATGGTCCCAGTAAACAATAGGAGTTTTAAAAGATTTACGAGGTTTAAAATGAACGGGCTGGTAGAGATGTTATCTATATATATAAAAATGGATGTTTGTTGGTCCGTTGGTCCGTCCGTCCGTCCGTTCGTCAGTGATAATCTTCTACATCGCTCAACCAATCGTGATGAAACTTTGGGAAGATGTTTAGTATACTACCGGGATGGTTTCTGGCTAATTACTCTTTAGAAATAACCTTTCGTTGCATATTTATTTACAATAAAACGTAAATTCACTCGCAATCAGCGCCCCCTCGCGGCAGACGTATGGCCTGAAATAGCATCGCATGAGCTTATTTGTAACGTCAAGCTTAGCCTATAGGTTAGGTACACAGCTTCGTACCCCCGCAACCTAGGTTCGAGGCTCAGCGTGGGTGTTTTTTGTTTTTTTTCATTTCTTTTATATTATTGTAGCAAATTATTAAAAATATTATTTTATTTAAAATGTAGGCTTTTTAAAATAAAAATTAACATAAACAATTTTTTAATAGCGTAGGTGTTTTTTTTTTATTTCTTTTATATTATTGTAGCAAATTATTAAAAATATTATTTTATTTAAAATGTAGGCTTTTTAAAATAAAAATTAACATAAACAATTTTTTAATAATATTTGTAACGAACCTAGGTTCGAGGCTCAGCGTGGGTGTCTTTTTTTATTTTCATATCTTTTATATTATTGTAGTAAGGTCTGTTTTTACAGCATTATTATATTTTGATTGGTTTATTTTAAATATGTTTGTTATGCAGGCTCTATGTGATACTATTTAGAGCACATTTTACATTTTACACACCTAAGCCCCCCTCTTTTTAATATTGTAGCAAAGTATTAAAAGTATTATTTTATTTTAGATGTTTGCCATGAAACTTTGGGAAGTTGTTTAGTATACTATCAGGACGATTTCTGGCGATTTATTTTAGAATAATATTTATAACAAAATTATAGCGAAATTAAGACATAGTGATTATATTCTGTGTTTGTGCATATATAAATATTTTACAGAAAATGTGAGAACGTTCTATTAGAATATCTCGAAAACAAAAAAACAATACATATAAACGAGTTCACTGACATTTATTAATGCAGTAATTATAATCAATGATTACAATGAAGGGCTATATTATCTATATATATATAAATCACTTTCAAATTTTAACGTAGCGTTCCATTCTCAATCCCGTAGGGCTTTAGATCGGCTAAAACATTTTTATCTTTATAAGTGAATATTAACTTTGCTGTACTGAATAGTTTAGTATGATGTTAATTTAACATATTACAATTTAGCCACAGCAACGCGTGGCCGGGTTCGCTAGTATATATATATGTACACAGTTAAACCTGTCTATAGTGCCCTCTTTTGGGACTCACCAAAATAGGGTGCTATAGAGAGGGGGTGGTATAGACAGGTCTTTTTTAATCTAAATCGCATCGTACTACGTATTTAAAATCGGGCGTTATAGAGAGAGAGAGGCGCTATTTAGAGGGGGCGCTATAGACAGGTTCAACTGTATACCATTTAATTGGTATATATAGCAGAAACTTCATTTTTAGAAGGTATGACAACAACTGGAAAATCCAAACTTTATTGCCGCGGTAAAAAAACTACGCCTAACCCCAACAGCGTTCTTTTTTTTACAAGGGTGGCGAATATTTTCGGCGCGTTAGCTAAAATAATATCGAAATATAAAATAGATATTTGATAACTACACATAAGAGAAAAAGCAATATAAATAATTTTAAACACATGTTATTATTTGAAAAAGAAAGAATAAATAAAATATTAAGGTAAAGAGTTTCTTTTAATTTTGATTTTGCGAGCTTTCGAGCAAAATTTCTGCACTTCAACGGGCAAATACTTCTAGGTACAATATAAAGATGAACTTTGTACAGAAATAGTTGAAAAATGTGTTATTGGCATGTGTTCTCGTGGGCTTTATCTTAATTTTAATTATTCTTTCTTTTTCAAATAATTTCTACATAACTATTACTCACGTATTATTATAATATATTTGAGCATTCATACATATAAATAAAAATAATATTTCCAAGTGTGTCCAAACACGAGGTTTAAAACGGACGGGTTGGTAGAAGGGCTAGAGCAGAAGCCTGATCAAAATTCCATCTCGCCGCCATATTGCCCCATCTATCACGGAGACAGATGGACGACGGACGGACCTACGACCAATTAAAAGCCAATTAAGTCGCGCTGCCAACAAATTCTTGACGGAATAAACCTAGGGTGTCCTACTCGAGACCAAGCCAAAGGTTTCCATTCACTTAGATATTTTCTCCTAAAACATTTAATAAGAGTGTCAAAATTATTTTGAAATCCATAGACGGTTCAAATGGACAACAACCTTCATTTTTAGTTTTGTTATTTTAAATAGATGAAACGAAAAAAATATTTATAAAAAAGGTTATTATTTGACTTTTGAAACATATAAAGAATTTTTCGAGTATACATTTGAAATTAATAAGAATGTGGGAGTTGGGATGGAGTGGTATAAATAGTCGGTTTTCTACAGCCACGAACCGGGGTCGAATCTCGCATTGGGTACTTTTTACGGAAAGAAAAATGTTTAAACGGCCCCCGATTCTTGAAAAAGTTTAACCACCCCAAGAAGGTCAAGTAACAAAACGAGGATTTGGCACACTTGTAAGTGTCGAACTGCTTTCTACATGTTTAGACTTGTTGTACACTTACAATAAATGCAGTCGCTTTCTACCCTCTATGATGATTATGATGTACTTTGGATATGTCTCCCAACACTGAGAATCTATAACTATTTGTGTGTAATATTGAGGCGTAAACCATTTTTTCAGGAAAATAAAGCTTTAATATATAGATAGCTTATAACATTAATAAAATTGACACATGTTTCTTTTATTTTTCAAATCCTTGTCTGATACTTTCAAAATAATGATTAGAACACGTTTTCTATATATGCGCACAACGTGTAAAATATCAGAGTGAGAAGCACATAAAATTTTAAATATATATTCCTAGATATTTTTTGTGTTCGCTATCTTAATTTTTGCAGAAAAGTGTGACACTTATTTGGTACACAATAATGTTTTTGTGGTATAAATTCAATCAAATCTGTATAGATGGAAGAGTTCAAATTGATTAAAACACACATTTTAGGAAAAAAGGAATCTCCTGATAGTGTGCAACTGAAAGTTGCTGATGATCTGAGGAGAGAATAAATATTTCAGCTTCCCCCCCCCCCCCCCGTCATTGTGAGCAATTATATCTATATGAGTCAGAATTAAAGCTGTGGGGGACGATCATCAATAATTTAGAACTTAATTTTGTTTAATATGAAGCATCTGATAAGAAAGTTTTTACGTTTCACAAAATATATTTTATCTCTTCCCTCTATATACTGTGATCGTCCTTTGCCGCTTTCATTTTGACTCATATATAGATTCCATTGATTATAATGTAATAAGACGCCATCTATCTCTATATATATATAAAAGTCAATTTCTGTCTGTCTGTTTCGCGATAAACTCAAAAACTACTGAACCAATTGGTACCAAATTTTGCATGTCGCTTTTTATAAACCTGAGGAAAATTTTCGGCTGCATTCTGATTAGTATTTTTGGCTATTTCTTTTTTTCATTTGAAGAACTTTTTTTTACGCGGACTAATCCGGAATGGAATGAATACCTAAATATGGCCATTTTTTTTAAGCATCGGTGGTTCAGTGGTAGAATGCTCGCCTGCCATGCGGGCGGCTCGGGTTCGATTCCCGGCCGATGCATTTTTTAAAACAATTTTTAAAACTCATTTATATTATGTGTACCCGGCTTCGCCCGGGTTTTATCCGAGTGAAAGTTTGCCTAACGAATATTATTAATAATAATATTCGGGAACACACAGAATATTATGATAATAATGATAATTATATTCGTTACGTTATATATTTATATAATATATGAAATTTATTTTTCGAGCAAACATACCCACTGAATAGATTTTTAAAAAGATATACATAAATAAAAATATCTAGAGATATACTACATGATCTTAGCCAAAAGGCCGAGAAACGATATTTTATATATAGAGATGACCTGGCTTCGTGTGTCTTCTGCTCGAGTGAATGTTTCGCTGGTAGAATTTTGTTTCTGCCTACTATTAATCATTATCTGGCTTCGCCCGTGGTCTGCTTTAGTGAATATTCTCCAAAAGATTTTTTAATGCAATCAAACATGATACGGCAATATTGTCATCATCATTTCTGACTAAAAAAATATTGTTGCGCTCAGTACTTGGTTAAATATAATTTTTCTTGGTTAAAGCGCGACAAAAATCTCTTCCAGATTTAACTCTCTGTCATGTTCAAATTTCAGAGAGATTAGTTACATATTGAGGGCTTGCATAGCCGACAAACATATATATATGTTCCCGGCTTCGCCCGATTTTTACCCGAGTAAAAGTTTGCTTAACAAACATTTGTTAAAACGATTCTAGCAAACATCCAATCCCTACTGAATCTATACTTGTCTACACTCTCGATAATTTTTTCCCGGTCCCTTGAAAAATACTCGATAAGTTGAAAAAAATCAGTATTAATTGGTCCACTCGGTAATTTGAAGTTGAAGGAATAGTATCTTGCCACAAACGAAGATTTGTAAATAACTGTATTTAGCGAATGTACCCGGCTTCGCACAGTTTTTATCCGAGTAAAAGTTTGCCTAACGAACATTTGTTAAAACGATTCTAGAAAACATCCAATCCACCTATATATATTGATTTATAAACGTATATAAATATAAATATTGTTATATGCGTTTAAATATATTTTTGAAACACATAATTATTTGAAAACATTTATTATATTTTAAATAAGATATTGTCATTTTTGTGAATTTGATAATTAATTATTTCTTTTTTCTCAATGAATTATATATATTAATTTAAAAATTCATTTTGTTATCATCATCACACACAATGTAAATTTTTTTATATAAACAAACGATAATAAACAACAACAATTAGGGGCTCAAAAATCATTTATTATGGTTAGCAGCTCCGTAAATAAAGATATTTTCACAACAACAATTAAAGTTGCATCATCATTTTTATTAAAACAACAGCAAATAAATTAACAATGTAAAAATATATTTTACCATTACATTTTAACATTTAACACAAAAACGTTACAATTTTTCTTTAAATATATATTAATATTGAAATGCCAAGTATTTTTTACGTCATTGGAATATTATATTACTAAATTCTCAAATTGAATTTATTATACTTGGAAAACATTTCTAGCATTGTTACAATTTATAAATATAATTTCACCAGACGCCGCTAGAGGCGCTACTTGCGAGTGAAAGTAGAAAATTTGCAAATAAAATTGCAAAGAATATTTATTTCAAATCAAATTCAAACCAGAAATCTTCCCAGTAGTATAGTAAATAACTTCCCAAAGTTTCACGGCGATTGGATAATCTTACCTTTTAAAAACATTCATCGTGTGAACAAACTAACATTCATCGTGTAAACAAACCACGTGTTAATTATTAACCAATCAAATTCATTTATCGTCGCGACCAGTGCTGCGCCCAAGCGGTAAAAGGCTGGAACTAACGCTTTTTGGTTTTTTATTTAAAAAAAAAAGCACATTAACCTTTTAGTTTTTTTAATAGCCTATATGTTAAACGAAATCTTCAGCTACCTACATGCGAAATTTCATAAAGATTTATTATGTAGATTTTGCGCAACGCGATAACAAACATCGATTTTGGATTTCATTTTTATAGATATAAGGATAAAATAAATATATATTATTATATCAACTATATTAATTAAATCAAATACCTAAACACTAATATAATACAATTTTTGCCATCACACACACTTTTTTCCTGTAGTTTATGTGTTACTTCTGTATTGCTATTCTATGGCACTTCTAATATTTATTATTGATATACATTTAGTATGAAGGAAATTGCACCCAAGGGATTTCTCGGGCGAAGCCGGGTCATTCGCCTAGTACACAATAAATGAAAGCATTAAAGCACAAATTTTTCTTTTAGACATAAAACAAACTTCTACTGTCCTTACTGCAATCAAAATTGTTGAGAGGGCTTGGCTTATCAGTGATGAACCGTTTTGCTATGATCTCCTAACCTTCTAAATCAATTTTTGGCAAACCTTTCACCTGACCTTTTATAAAACATGGGAAGGTTTTAGTACATTTTGTTAGTTAGAGAGATTCTGTGTTTCTATTTACAAACTTATTCTTAAATAATCAAGTATAAATGAGAATATATAATGCAATCATTATGATGAAGTTACTTTTTCTTTCATATACAGAAATTGAGATATTATTGATGAAAAGTTATAAAACCAAAATTTCTTTTCGAAGACGTACTATAAAGCCGGAACAATATTTTGGATGATAAGATAGTAAACTATGCCTGAAGGAAAAAGAAAAAGCTCTTGTGACTAATTCGGATAATTGAAAGGAACTACAATGTTTGTTAATAAAATGGCAGAATAAAAATAATGCAGAATGGAGAAAATTTTCGATTATTATTTAAAGAACATGTTTTGAGCTGAAAAATAAAGAGAGATTAAGTACCAATATTTAATAGAAATAAAAAGACTCCTTAATCCGCACGTTGAGACAATCGTAGCATTTGAAATCTGTTCCAACCTCTTGAATTATATTTTTATTTGAGTGATTGTTAATATATTTTGTACATATTAGTTTGGCCTTAAATACCCATTTTTGGTTTCTCGAAAACCTCTGGGACTAAAAAGATTTTTGATCGCAGTGGTACAGCCTACTACACGCTGACGGGCGCCAACAGCGCGAAACGCGTTCGTGGATGGCTTTTCTTGATTTATCAAGAAATTGAGTTGGCCAAATATCAGGGAACAGGCTAAATAAATGTTTAGTTAATTTCTGTGCCACTAGATGGCGCTCTGCCATCTATAAAGCACATGTGCTCCAGGTCAGGATATGCCCTCTCTATTTTTATAATATTATTAATTTACAATACATGAAGCTTATATTGGATTTTACATTCAATATTTCATTGATATTTCATCAAGCACACACTGTACAGAGTCGAGAAACATCAATAAAAGTATTACATGCAAAATTCAATATAAACCTCTTGTAATGGATCTCTATATGGATATTGCTATATCTTCAAAAATTTATTTTATTTATAAATAATATATAATATTTTAAAATATTCATTTATATATAATATCTCTGACTCTCTCTTATTTAGAAACAAATTACAAAACTAGTGAAACATTTTAACTAAACTTTCTATGTGACCCTTTATAAACCTTGGAAGGCGCAATGCACATTTTAGATTGATTTTTCGTTACTCCTTTTAGTTAACCTTTTTTTTTTGTAAACATGAAAAGAAACTGCCTTCTTAATGATCTTTCAGAGAGTAGCTACGAAGAAAGAAAACAAGAGAGAAGAAAAGAATAATTTAAATTAACAGAATGAGTGTTTTCTGATAAAAATGTCAACTGTTAAAAAGACATTTAAAAAAATCAAAACAATAAAGAAGGTGAAGATATAATTTTAAAAGATTTATGAAAATAAATTGATTATTAAACATTTTCTAGATACAAATATGCGATGGTATCAATTATATCCAAATGATAATTAAATTTTGTGCTTACACAGAGTATATTTCTTTAAAATATTTTGATATCACCGATGACATCAGTTTGTTTTTGAATTTGAATATATTTTAAACAATATTTTTAAATTGATATAAATTTTGAAAATGAAGATTATATTCATGATATTTTTAAAGGTTGGCGTTCAGCCAACTGAAATATTGGTAAAATAAATGGTTTTTTGATCCAATATATGTCTTTTTAATTAAAGATTCATGATATATGGTTTAAAAATTACCAGAAACAACTTTCAAATATTGAGGGGGGGGGGGGGGGAGTATGTGTACTGGTGTAATTCTTCATTTAGAAAGAGTATTATACATAAAATGTATGTGTGTGCCAATAAATATTTAATGTATTTCTTCTATATATATTTATTTCTTATTTTAAATATTCAAATTTATATTTACTATCCAAAAAGGTAAAAGAGAGAATAAAAATAATATCAACAATATAAATTAAGATTATATTAAGTGAAAATCAAATTATAAATGTCAGACTCATATATATATCTTGTTGCGAAAATTACCGCCATGTCAAATGATGGTCAAATAAGCACGCGGGATTGGTATGAATCTCTCTTTAACTCTCTGTTAGACTCCTCTTTACTTACCTCCGTGCATTCACATGGAGAACAAATCAAGTAAGATGCAGAGAAAATCCTCCAATAGCCGCCGTCAACAACAGGGAGGACGACTTCACCCCTGGGCAACAGATGGGCTTCTTACTTCTTGACTGGTCCGCCCGCCCCCCCCCCTCAGCTATTCTTGGGGGTGAATACATGTGGCTGAACTGACCCTCCTTGTCACCACGGCGATTCCGAAGCTTTCCTGTATCGTAATACTACTATCCTCTTAAAAAAAAAGTTTTTTTTTGCCCCAAACAGGGCAATCCTCATCTCCAGTCTTCAAGAGGCTCTTTTAACTCATGAATATCTCGGATTACATGAGACTTGTCTGCACTCTTAAAACGTAACGCTAGGAATAGTGTCACACATTTTATTTGTTGCACCATGTTCCAACTCTGGTCCTCTTTCCACTCTCGATCATTGTCGACGCCTTGCTGTCGAGCGACCGGTCTGTCACACGGCGGTCGTTCTCCACATAATGGTGACTATAGTTCACAACTTTCGATGATGACGTCAGTGGCTTGGTTTTCTCCTTGTGAAAATTCTGCAGCCTCCATCGCCATTTCCGTAACGTCAGGAACTTTTATATTGCGCTCAGGTCGTTTCTGCCCACGGCAGCGTTGTAGGTCGTTTTTCTTCACTGTGGAAGATTCTTCCCTACTCACGCCCCATCTCGTGCCTGTCCAGCATATATTCGTCTATGTAGGTTCCCTGAAATTGTCGAGGCAAATTCCTTTCTGTATTAAGTCCTCTGTCGGCCTCCTAATTTCTTTCTCTAGAAGTATTCTCCTCACGAGACCTTTAGAATTGGGCCTTTTCGTGCCAATCATGCACTGGACTATGGACTCTTTAAAACTGTTGAAGGCATCGGGCTGCGCGGTGGTCTCAATTACAGTAGAACTATTTCTAGGCGATAGCTGTTTGCCTCGAACTTTTTCGGATGAAGAGCGAAGATGGTGTGCGAAGGTCTGTGGCTTACCTGAGAGTGGAATGCAGACGGCAGCGCTGACACATTACATGGGATATCCTAGTCGCAGACATTGTTGTTGGACATTGATGGAGAGCCAAAGGCTCCGCTGGCTCCAACTGTGGTAGGGTTTGACTATCCAATCTCGTCGCGCTTACACGGAGCGTCTAGCTCCGAATTGTCCAGTTGAATCGCTGTTGTAGTTTAAGACAGTCTGGCCTCGCCGCAGAAATCCGTCACGCCGTCGTATTGCTGCTCACCATTATCGTCGATGGGGCGAACTTCTCATTCAACATTGCATATCGCTGCTAGCTCTCCCCACAAATTTCGCTGAAATCTTTAATTGCTGAGAGGAGAGCTTGAATGAAGTCTGATTGCTCCACCGCCATTTTCTGGTTTCACTGGTATTCAGAATTGATGTCACGAACAGAGATCTTCCCTTTTGACACCATTTGTCACGACACCACCGCCGTGTCAAGGACGTCCAAATAAGCACGCGGAATCGGTGAGGATCTCTGTTCGACTCATCTTTATTAACATTCGTGCATTAGGTAGAACAAAGCGAGTAACATGCAGCGAGCATTCCCCAACAGCCGCCGTCAATTACAGGGAGGACGACTTCACCCCTGGACACCAGGTGGACTTCTTCCTTCTTGACTGGTCCGTCCGTTCCTCTCAGCTATTCTTAGGGGTGAACATATGTGGTCGAACTGATACTGCTTGCTACTCCAGCAATGCCTAAGCTTTCTCGTCGTAACATTATATATAATAAGTATATATTTCTCCTATATACAATTTTTCACATGTAAATATATTTCGTTATAAAACCTATCACTGAAAATTGCTGGCATTTTATATAAAATATTTCATATATAAATATGAGTGAAAAGTTCCTTTCAATTTTACTAAATGCAGAAAAAATTCAATCGAATACATTAAAATGTATTTCTTTGATCTACTATGCGGAACGTTAATATTCGTATCGATGAATAAGTTATAACACCAACAGCTTTGTCAAATTCGAACACAAATAAAACAACTTGTATACCATGGTTTCTGTCTATGGTCTTCATCTGTAAAGGGCGGCTTCGATTTCTTGACATTCTACAGGAGGAGTTATGAAGTAAGCCGAATCAGCAAAAGAGATGGTTTAGCTGGTGAAGAGATAGGGCCGATTATAGGACAGAATACAATGTAAAGGTAAAAGATGGCTTTCGTATGCAATGATATTGACTGCTCTTATTCCTTGTTCCGAATCGGCGAGTTTACAAAGGAAAGATAAGCAAAATGCATCAGTTCAATATAACATTCGGAACATGGACACCATCTAAATACACTCTTTATCAACATAAATATTTAGAAGAAGATAAATTCACGATGTCTCTTCTATTCAAGAAGAATAGGGTGATGACTATCGACTTAATATAAATATTTACTCACTACGGTGAAAAGTCTCTGAAGATATTCACATTCAATCTCTATATATAGCAAAGCAAATAAATATATTTATAAATTTCACATATGATTTTAAAGAAGTATATAGAGAATACGCCAATATATATTTCCTACACTGAAATCTCTGAAGATATTCTCAGCCAAAATCTTATTTAAATCGATTCTCTTCTCCAGGATATCTAATCCTAAATCTTTCCTAAAATGATCCGATAACCAAAATCCTATTCAAATATTTCTTGTTTTGTTTATCTCCTACACAGGTCCCTCAATGCTAATTTCAACGTCAGGCTTGGGATGTTAAGCTTTATTGAATTTTTCATGAGTAGATCTAGCTGCCTTATATCCGATTTAAAATACAGTCCGAAAGATTTGTAAAAGAAGAAATGGAGACACAGAGAGAGGCTGACTCAGATATTCTATTCTCTGAATTAACTTTCTAGCAGAATATCTTGAAGCTATTTCTGTCTTTAGAGAATAAATAGTAAAATATATCCTGTTTTAGGGGGCTATATTTGGTGCCTAATAGAGATATATTGGTTTAATATTCTATATTTATTCGTGTGTTGTGTTTGTGTTGTTGCGCACCTCCCTCTTAAAGATAAATTAAAATTACTAAAGAAAAAAAATACAGAATATTATTTATCTCTAAGTTTAAGTTAGCGCTGCTGGGGGGAGAGGAAATCTAATTATAGATACGTTTTAAATTATATCTAGTATAACAAAAGTCGTCCATATATAGCTCTATAATGAAAGAACAATGCTGGGGGGAGAGGAAATCTAATTATAGATACGTTTTAAATTATATCTAGTATAACAAAAGTCGTCCATATATAGCTCTATAATGAAAGAACAATGCTGGGGGGAGAGGAAATCTAATTATAGATACGTTTTAAATTATATCTAGTATAACAAAAGTCGTCTATATATAGCTCTATAATGAAAGAACAATGCTGGGGGGAGAGGAAATCTAATTATAGATACGTTTTAAATTATATCTAGTATAACAAAAGTCGTCCATATATAGCTCTATAATGAAAGAACAATGCTGGGGGGAGAGGAAATCTAATTATAGATACGTTTTAAATTATATCTAGTATAACAAAAGTCGTCCATATATAGCTCTATAATGAAAGAACAATGCTGGGGGGAGAGGAAATCTAATTATAGATACGTTTTAAATTATATCTAGTATAACAAAAGTCGTCCATATATAGCTCTATAATGAAAGAACAATGCTGGGGGGAGAGGAAATCTAATTATAGATACGTTTTAAATTATATCTAGTATAACAAAAGTCGTCTATATATAGCTCTATAATGAAAGAACAATGCTTCTCTATTTTAAAATATTTTAAAGCCTAATGCTATATATAATCATATTATCTCTATACACTGAAATAAATCATATTTATATATTTTATATAATCTAAAATGAAAATATATTATTTTTTTAAAACATATAATTTATTTTCATTCATTGACTGCTCTACATTTTTGACCATAGATTCAGAACATACCACTTTTTAATTATTGTTGAACATATGTATAGTTGAACCTACCTATTATTTTTAAATCACGATTATAGAATTCATTTTATAAATTCTATATTACTGTGAAAAATAATTTTATGTGTAATTTCCTTCAAGTAATTCAAAATAAAAAGTACTTGATGGGTAAATAATTTGCTTCCTACTTTTCACGACTGTACCTTCAATTCCCTACCTTTTTCAACAAGCAAAAAATAATCATAACATATATATGTTACGATATATATATATATTATATAATCTAAAATTCAAATATTTTATTTTTTAAAAACATATATTTTATTTTCATCATTGACTATTCTTTTATTTTCGACCATAGATTTAGAACATAACACTTTGAATATTGTTGTAAATTTGTATGATTAGCCAACATATTTTTTTTAACTCACTAATTTAAGATGCATTTTATAAATTCTATATAGTTGTGATAAATATTTAATGTACAATTTGCTTCAAGTAATTGAAATTAAAAACTACTTGATAAGTAAATAACTATCCTATTTTCACACGATTGCACCTTCAATTTCTCTATCTTTTCAACAACATTATATTCATAACAAATATATATATATTTGTAAAAATAATTAATTTTACGAAGGCCTCTTACTAAGTACAGTCTTTTTCGTAAGAAACTGAAAAAAATATTTATTTATTATTAAGTAATTTATTTTTAACTTTTGAGTAAAACATACAATATGAAATATCTCACAGTTAATGTAGGATTTATTAGGTTAATCCTATATTATTTAAAATCATAAAATAAGATATTATATTTAAATAATATTGTTTTTATATATAACCTAAATAAATTAACGCATATTACCTTTTTAAAAAAAAAAAATGGCGTCTTTAAAAATTATCGCCAGAATTTTTATATTTAATAATTAGTAAAAATAAAAAAGTATATTATAAATAAATTACATCATACATAATATTTATACATACATATATATATATTACGAAACATTTTCTTATGATATTTTATGGAGTATATGTAATTTATGATATTGCAGTCGTGGTAAAAATAATAAAAACAATTTAGATCATAATTAGCATTAATTGAATTTAAGGAATATAAAATACATAATTTAAGAAAGTACTATCTTACTTGAGGCTTGAAGAAGAAAATAAAAGATTACATATTTACAAAAATATTTGAGCCTGCCAACGGGTAACAACAACAACACGTTTATATAGGGAAAGTCGCGACATCTGGCGGTCGACTTTACAGAGTATTTTATTCTATAATTTAATTTTAAAATGAAATCAAAGTTTTATGTAACTATATGTAAATGTATATAAATTTATAATGTATAAAAATGTGTAAATTTTATGTAATTTAATTTTTCCATCGCAGTAAGGACAGTAGAAATTGTTTTATTTTAAAAAGAATATTACGCCTCTAAAATAGTTTTATAATTTATATATATATTGGTATACATCAATTTGACGATTTCACAATCAATAATGCAATAGTTCTAGTTGAATTACTGGTCAAAATGAACAAAATCGCTAGAAAGGTTTACCACTGAGATGAGGCAAGCCTTCCCTAATGTTTTCATCTCTATTGTGATATGACTGTGGAAACTTGTCCCTTGTTATAAAAGTATAGCTGAATAAATAAACAAAACACACATCATCAACATATGTGAAACTCATTTTAATTTATTATGTATTGTACGTATATATTTTTAATGAAATCTAGTTTATAACAAATTTATAATATTATAATTATATTATAACAACAAATTTGTTCAAAACTATTTTAAAGGCGTAAGATTCTTTTTGATATTAAACAATTTCTACTGCCCTTACTGCAATGGAAAAATTAATGAGAGGGCCTGGCTCATCAGTGGTGAACCCTCTCAGCGGTTTCGCCAGTTTAATCTACCATACCGCTTATATATTGCATTTTTGGAACTTCCTTTTATAGTGATACTGTTGGTAGACTCTTTGAATGGGTATTTAAGGAGAATTATGGACATAAGCTTTGAGGACAGTAGAATTACATACATATACGGTATGGTAGATTAAACTGGCGAAACCGCTGAGAGGGTTCACCACTGATGAGCCAGGCTCTCTCATTAATTTTTCCATTGCAGTGAGGGCAGTAGAAATTGTTTAATATCAAAAAGAATCTTACGCCTTTAAAATAGTTTTGAATTTTGATAAAAGATGGCGCGCTAGTGCATCATAACAAATTTGTTACAGCTTTTTAATATGTGCAGTGCAATATGTGTAATTTTACTGTGTAAAAATCATTGTTTTAATTATTTAACCCCTTAAAGCTATTCGTTACACGCGGACGCTAAACGCCACGCCTTTATGATACAGTTTGTGGTACAAGGTTTCTTCACTGTATATTATAAAGTGCTCGGAAGTTTAGCATTCAAAGGCAATAAAGCATCTCTAGGTTTCAATGAATGCGTTTTGAGGCATTCAATAAATTAGCTAAAATGCATTTATTGGAAGGTAGAGGTGTCGTGTTATATATATGGCACATATCCGTTTTATGATGTTGGATACTTATAAAGATAAACCTCCTATATACCAGGTTGTCCCATAAATAATGGCTGTTTGGAAACGACCAATTAAATACACCATATCTAAGCCAAATATAAGTTTATTTAACCAAGATAGGCACCAATAGAATTACAGCAATTATGCCAACGTGATGATAACATTTTTATGCCATTTTAATAAAAGACTGGTTGTCTAGAGGCCAAAGAATCCAAAAAGACGTTTTTCCACATTTCTCCGTTTGATCAGCCGTTTTCCATCAAACAAATTATCCAAATGCTTAAAAAAATGGAAATAGGTAGGGGACAGATCAGGTGAATAAGGAGGGTGAGCTAGAACTTCATAACCTAATTGAGAAATATTTGTTGGGTCGTAATGTAGAGTGTGGCCGTGCGTTATCGTGAAGCAGAATAACGCCTTTCCTATTGACCAAACTGGGCATTTTTTATGACAATTTCAGATGCATGGTTTGCAAATCTTGTGACACAATACACTTACAAATTTATCGTTTCGTCACTATTCAAAAATCTATAATGCAATAATTCAGCATATGACTACCAAACAATGAGCATAATCCACTTTGGATGCAAGCTTGGTTTTGGGTTCTCATATTTGTCTAACCACTGCCTTGATCTCTTCCAGTTATCAAAAAGAACCCAACTTGCATCACACATAACAATTTGTTTTAAAAAGAAGTCAAATTGTAGCGAGCCAACAAAGAACTGCAATTTCCAGACGTTGCTGACGTTGAGCATAATTCAAATCGTGCGGGACCCATTGTGGCAATTTTTTTTGTTTTGCCAATTTGGTGAAGATGTCTAGCAATGGTTGAATTTGGAAGCATCAAGCTCTGCACTTACCTCGTACACTGTTAGGGTATTATTGAATTCAATATGGGACTTTAGATCTCCATTTTTGAAGGTTGACCGACGACCACGACCATCTTGATCTTCAAGTCCGAAATCGCCAACTCTAAATTTCTGAAAACATCTTCTTGTGGTTCTTTCGGAATAATAAGCTTCTCCCCAGGCCTCAATGATGTTTTGGTTGCCTGGGCGGCCGAACGTACAAGTTTAAATTCGTGAAGCAAAATAAGGCGCAAATTCCTAGGTTCCATTGCTCAAAATTTTAAATTATAGATTTTTTATCATTCGTTAAATTTTCGAAATAATGTCTGCACGTGAATGAGCGTTCTGCAAGCTTTATAACAATAAATAATATGCATGTGTTGCCAAATTATTTATGTAATTTATTTTCATTTCAAAAATATGTTATCAAAAACGGCCATTATTTATGGGACAACCTGATAAATGGGATCTTTGAACTATATTTGACGCATATGATTCTTTTTAGAATAAATACATTTTCTACTACCCTTACTTCAATGATAAAATAATGGAAGGGCATGGCTCTTCAGTTGTGAATCTCATTGTTTTATCTTTGAAGTAAAGGATCATACGCGTCAAAAATAGTTAAAATTCCTTGTAACAGAAGACGCGCTAATGTATCATTTTAAACAGAATCTTATTAATTCGGATAATTTATTTGGTTTAGGTTTGATAAAATTGACGTTTTTTAAAGTTGTGTTTTGAGACGATGATTGAGCAGATTTGAAGTCTCTAAGAAAGCGAGGGTAGTGAGAAATAGACATACCCCGTCGAACGCCAACTACCAGGAAGAGAGGGTAGCTCTGTAAGAAACAATCAAAGTTAAGTTGTTTTTATATTTAAACGCTTTATAATTTTGAATTTCCACAAACATAAAATTACAAAAAATGACCACACACACTCAGACAGCATTTGTATATTAATAATTTAACTAGGCTCATATTCGGAACCTATCGACTTGAAATATATTCTGCAGATAGAAGAGATTATTTATTTATATATTAGTTTGACGAACAGAAGGATGGCACTAGAATGCTCTCTTGGAACTTTAAATTTTGAATTATATACAATAATGGACACCTTTACTTGCTTTAATCATCGATTCGTTATCAAGATTATGAGTCGCCTTTTTTCGTTTTACAATTTGAATGGACTTTAGTTTAGGAAATTGCCTCAGCCAAAGGCTTTTTTTATAATAAAAATAACATATTTATATTATTCTAAAGTCTACAAATACAATTTTATGAAATATATTAATAATATCTTTTATGCTAAAAAGCTTAGAAGTATAGATTTATATTTATACCAAAAGAGAGCACTTTTCCTTTAAAAAAATCATTAAGCAATGCATTTTGTCACTCCAGTACAAACACCAATGCCGCAACAGCAAATTTGTCAAATTCAGACAATTCATTCATATATTTATATGAATAACAATATTATAGAGAGAAACGTGTCCAGACTATATTATAACTCTTTAAGTGTTTTTATTTTGTAAATGTTACGTTAAATATTGGCATCCTTAAGCAAGCTGTATAATAACTCACTTTGCTGCATCTATGATGGAAATCCACTCAACTCTTTGTTATTAGTAGAAATCTCTCTTTAAGAAACTTCATAATATTTGCTCGCTTTGATGAAAAAAGCCATTTACTAGAGTGCAAGAATACAAAGTGAGATTTGTGTATTTGTATACATCTCAACAAAATTAGTCGAGTATAAAATTGAGCAAATAATTTCGGAAGATAAACAAAGGAACCGAGAGCTAATAACTAAGTAAACATTGATTTCCTCTCTTATTTTGTAACAATAGAATGTGAAAGAACTATAAAATATTTGTGTGTTACAACAATATTCTCTATTTGCTTTAACTCTCTCACACATGTATTTGAATATTACATTCTATGAATATGGTTAGAGCTTAGTTTCTTCATATATAAGCTCCATTAAATTTCTTTATTTATCTGCTTAGTGAGAGCTCACAAACACCAACAAACTGAAGCATTAAACTTTGTTATTAATTCCATTATTTATCATACATGGATGGAAATAACAATATATATATATATATGAAAAAACAAAAGAAAAAAATAAAAGATAATTGGGTCAGGTGTTGATATTAAAAATAAAAAAGGCATCTCCTGACCACGAGCACATGTGCTTTTTAGATGGCAGAGCGCCATCTAGTAGAGCAAAAATAAACTAAACGTTTATTTAGCTTGCTCCGTGATATTTGACCAACCAAATTTCTTGATAAATCAAGAAAAGCCTTCTCCACGCTGACGAGCGCCAACAGCGCGAAACGCGTTCGTGGATGGCTTTTCTTGATTTATCAAGAAATTGGGTTGGTCAAATATCACGGAGCAAGCTAAATAAACGTTTAGTTTATTTTTGCTCCACTAGATGGCGCTCTGCCATCTAAAAAGCACATGTGCTCGTGGTCAGGAGATGCCTTTTTTATTTTTAATATATATATATTAGTTTTAAATTATTTTTTAGTTCTCTATGTCCAAAATTCAAATACATTTTAAAACTCCAATGGACATTATATAATAATAACTTTGACTCTCCCAGCTCATAAATATAATATGGATTTTTCAGTTGAAGCCCCAGATAAACCATGGCATCCCAATTGAAATGCTAATGATCATTTTTCGCCAAAGTTTACCTTTATTACAGACAGGCAATACAACGCATGCACCTATGAGCACACATGTATATACACACGCACATTGTAGTGCCTTCAATGGAAAAAGTCTTGATTTTCTATTCGGTGATCTTTTAAGAACATTTATTCACACATCAAAGAACATAATCTTTATATATATATAAGGTTAGCCAAATAGTATAGAATAATTTTAAATCAACGTTTATTGTTGATATTTATTCCACTAGATGGGGCTCTGCCATTTAAAATGCTCATGTGAGCGGGGCCAGGATATGCTTATTTTATTTTCAAATTTTGAAAAGAAATTTGGCACATAGTAGTAGATAAAAGAATATAGTATTGATATAATCATTATGGTTTCCATTATTAGCTACAACGGATTTGAGGCTAGTGTGGAATGAAGCACAGGATGTGACGATAATGACCTTATATATTTCGGTCATCACCTTGTGAACCGCTTTCTTGAAAGACAAGATAGTGTCGTGGGGAGCTTTGTTGACATCTCTCTCAGCAACGTCCAAAATAGTAGTCGAGGGGGTTACAGTCTGGAGAGTTAGGGGGCCAAATATCAGGACCCCAGTGACTAGGGACGCTAAATGTCAGCCACGTTAGTGTCTTTTTACCTTGTTCTGTTGTTCTGCGGTCACCAAGTCCATCCAAGACTTCACAACGGACTCCGGGACATTGATGTAGGTGTCGGCATTCATCCTAAGGTCCTTCTCGAAGAAATGTATATAGTCTTTCCTTTAATACTGATTTGTGTGGTATTTGTGCTTGCGTGCGCGAAAATAATATTTATTAATAAACAAAGTTAGACCTTCCCCTATATATTTGTTACCATTTAGCCAATACTGGACCTGAATTCTTTACGGATATCTTGATTTAGAAAAAAAACGGATATATCTTAAAACACTGTCCACCAAAAATTAAATCACTTATAGACATTTTAATGAATTTTCAGAAAATTTGCCTTACTAATTAAGAACATTAAGGCATGTAAAATGATCAATTTTTTGAAACCGTAACTAGAATATAAGTGCATAAAAATAGCCTTGTTTATTTATAAGAGTATTAAAATAGCCTCATAGTGTATCATTAAATTTTGTTTTGTTAAGATCATGTTAAGATTGACAAGGCAGAAAAAAAAGGGAATCATACAAGCAAATGTTTTATTATACATGAGACATAATCATAGGCCTCAGAGAAGGTAGATTTCGCTAGTGAAACTAGGCTCCAAACAAATTACTGATGTAAGGATTTGGTCTTAGTGATCAGAAGAAGAGAAAAGTTCAAGAAAATATGGCTTAGATCGCCCTAGAGTAACAACAGGGAAAAAGGAGGATTCGAAGGATTGTTGCAGCAGACACGACAACAACTGTACCAATTATTCAAGCTGCTCTACGTGTGCAGAATGAATCTGGACCATCTCTGTGAACTCCATTAATAATTATCTTATATGGAAGCAGAACTACATAGTCTCAGGCGTTTATTAAGAATTCATTCTCTGCCATACACAGAAGCGACATGTTCAACTGGCGTGAAGAGAGATGTCTTTGGACTCAAAATAGCAGTCATTTATTTTCTAATGAATCCAGACTGTTTGGGGGTCCATGACGTAAGCCCCAAGAAAAATTTCATTAGGACTGTATTGTGGAAAGGCATACAGAAAGAAACTCTGGCTTCATGGTGTGGAGTGACATCAGCTATGAAAGTATAGGACCCCTTTAGTATTTATTCAAGGTACAATGACTGCTCAGCTATACATTGCAGATGTGTTGCAATCTGTTGTGATACCCTTTATTGATCAGACTAATAATGCCATTCTCCAACAAGATAATGTCCAACCACATAAGCGAACATCTCGCAAGCCTTCCTTCAAATTGTTAACATTCTTTCATGGTCCGCATGTTCCCCAGATCTTTCCCCTTTTGAGCATGTATTGGGCACGATGGGAAGGAGACTATGGCAATCTCCACAGCCAAGTAAACTTCAACAGCTTCGGTAAAAAATGAGATGGCTTGGTCTAGCATCCCACAAGAATCCATAAAAAAAACTATGACAGTATGCCTCACCGTGTAGCTACTCGTATACCTGCCATAGAAGGAAACACCAATTATTGATAAAACCTGCATCTCAATAAATTTACATACCTTTTTAAAAATATATATCAATCATTTTATTAAGTTAATCAAACATTATATAACTCACCATTTTTTAGAAAATTTTAATAAGTATTTCTTGGTGATAAAATATTTTTTGTAGCCAGTATATATAGAGAATGGTTAGACGCAAGTATTGTATCAATCGACTAGTAAGTAATTCTAACAGAACGAGCGCTTATCAAGAATGAACAACTATTTGCATATTTCCAAGTTCAATAAATAAAATTATTTTAACAGGTAAGTTTATCAGATAATTTTACCTAAGTTTTCTGAATATAGTCTTTTAGCTTCAATTAATATAGAATTAGTCAAAAGAACGGGTTTTTTCACTTAAATTTGGTCACCAGTGTGTGTTATATAACAATCGGTCTAATAAAATTTGAATAAAATATAATTATGATATATTTTTAAATTCATATATTATTAATTATGTATTCATAAAAACAGAGTAATACTTTGAAGAGTCGAACTTTTATAACTATATATCCATGTACATATATATATAAACAAAAATTATTTCACAAATATAATTTTTATTATTTCTCAAAACTATATACATACATACGCCTCTTTTAAAAAAAACAATATTTGAAATCTCTATAAGGTGAATATATTTTATTTTAAAAATATAGATATTAATGTGGAAATACATCCAATATATATGTATAAAAACCATACATCCAATATATAAAAACTGTATACAAAATTGTATATTGTCTTATATGCTGAAGTAAAAATATTTCCAAGAATTACGTGATAGAGATATTTCTCGGAATGTAAAGGCAGGTCTAACTGCAGACGATACATCGTGCATTCATCGCGTAGCCCAAGTATCGAACACGAAATATGTCTAAAATAGGCAAACGTGCCCGGAGTAAAAACTCAAGTATCTCCTGGAGGAATTTACAGCCAGACGACTCCTATTTTTTACGGCGACTCTACCTTCCCGATTTTATTGTACCTCCTGATGGATGCTTACTAAACAAGTTGGGAAATTCTGGTGAAATGTAAATTTGGGAAAAAATAAGAAATGCGACTTTATAAATGTCCTAACCACATTTCGGATAGAATATATATACATACATACGTATATATATACACATTTATATATATATATATATGTTTATTTATATAAATAAAAGTCTCCACACATATATAAATATATTTATATATTATTATATATTTTTCCCAAAGTATTTTTAAAAATTCGTCTGTTTAAACCATCTTAGAGAGTGCACAAACACCAACTATAAAAAATATTTAGAATTGAATGGCTTCCTCGGCCAGATTAAAAATTGTTTATTTTCGCGAGGTTTCAGTTCATTTACCCTCGTCGGGAGTAAAAATAAATGCACACCGCAGATAATATATATAATATATGAACAACATCGGGAGGCAGTATATATAAAACGCAAGCTAACGGATTAATTTATTGGAATACTTATATATAAATAAATATATCTCTTTCTGAAAATAGAGTAATCCATACTCAAATTTTTAGATAATAAAAAGGCATATATTGGATAAATATTTTATTCAATCCAATATATGCCTTTTTATTATCTAATATATATATCTTTTTTTGAAAATAGAGCAAACCATAAATAAATCTTTAATTAAAAAGGCATATATTGGATCAAAATATCATTTATATATGTTATATGATGATCCTTTGGGGGAATGAGCTGGTGAAGACTATTGACTAGTTTATTTGGTAATCTAATGTCAAAGTTCACAAAAAATAATATTAATCGAAATTTGAGACATCTTATATGTAGATTACCTAATTTTAACTAAAAATATGGCCAATTTACATGGTAAAAAAAAACAAGCTTAACTCTCTCTCTCCCAGGTAAAAAAAAAAAACAATTGGTCTTCTCGTATATACAGCGCCATCTGGACTTTTCGAAGGCGGCGTCACAGAGTTTATCTATGAAAATAAAATAGCATTATTCACATAAAAAATAAAATGGCAAAATAATATTTACAACATATATATATAATTTTTAAAAATTAAATTAAATTCTTCATAAATATATTTAACTATGAATAAAAAAATATCGTAAATGTTAAATAATTGCTGTGCTTCAGTTTCTATATTTAAGAGGTTTAGATAAATATACTTAGTGTATTCCTAATGAAGAGGTTAAAATTATTAGAAGCGCTTCTCTATAGAACTAAAGTTAGGCGGCATGTATGAGGAGACGGGTTAATTTATTGGTGTATTTATTGGAGGTTGCCTGTGTCTCCGCCAGGGGCGCCATGATTAATTGTCCGCACTATAATTACCGCCGCTATATGCGCAATCTTTACCGAACCTTCCAACACTACTTCACACACTTTAGATTTGAGAATACAGACTTTATCTACAAGTACAAATCATACGTTAACACTACTCCAATTTATATTGCCCGAGTTTATTTTTTTTATAAGGATTGCCTTCCTTGATATAAATGTACAAATCTCAATGTTGAAAAGTAATCTGTATTTAAATAAATTGCCCTTGTGAAGATGTGTTCTCCCGTAAATATATATTCATTTATGGAAATTCGAAACTATTATAGACGCGTATGATTATTTTAAAAATTAAACAATTTCTACTGCCCTTACTGTAATGCAAAAATTAATGGGAGGGCCTGGCTCATCAGTGGTGAACCCTCCCAGCGGTTTCGCCAGTTTAAACCGCTAAGAGGGTTCACCAATGATGAGCAAGGCCCTCCCATTAATTTTTGCTTTACCGTAAGGGCAGTATAAATTGTTTAAATTTTAAAAGAATCATACGCGTCTATAATAGTTTCGAATTTTCATAACAGATGGCGCGCTAATATATCATAATATATTCATTTTGTTTTTTAAATATTTGTGGAGTATATATAATATAAATAATATTGAAGTAAAAATAACCATATTTATATTGTGTGGAGACATTGAAATGACGTTTTTGTGCTTGTAACTCCAAGTACACAAATCGCGGATTTAGAAAAATCTATTAGCTTATGATTTCATTGATATAATTAAAGAATAATTTGTACTTGAAATATTGATGCAAATAATATTATAATTGAGAGAGAGAGAGAGAGTTAAATAAATTTAAAATATTTGCAGAGTTTCTTTATATAAGAATAATTTATTCGAAAAGTAAAGGTAATTACAGCTGTAAAGATTTTCTTTTTTATCAAAGAATGCATGCTTTGTTGGTCTACATTAACTTTTTGATTATATATAAGGGCATGGACTAGCCTTTTAATATATACTAAAATATATTGAAAATTTGATTTTTGGATTGAAGAAAACTTCCATTTGCGATTTATAGTCTCATGTTTGATTTATGCCTAACTGGTCTTTTATGAAGTGTTTGATGAGCATTGCTTAATGCAATTATTTATATGCAATTCTTCTGTCCTACAAGCTTATCTCCATAGTTTGCTTAAATAGCATAACCAAGATTCCACTCTTCATTGTCGAATATATAAGCAGAATCGTCCAATACAATGGTAGAACTCTGAAAAGAGGTCTGGTGGATTAAATTGGCGATACCGTTGGGAGGGTTCACCACTGAAGAAAGTTTTCTCATCTTAGTCAGGGCAGGGGAAAGGCTGTTTTATTTGGAAAAGAAAAATTCCTGGTTTTAATGAATATAGATGGCGAATTGCCCCTATGTCTATTTGTTCAAATATTTGCTCTATTTTCAAACCTTAAGTTGATTGATAGACTGAATCCATACTTTCTATCGAGCATTCATCATAGTTGGGAATTTAGTATAGAGCTTTGTTATATAGAGAGCTTTTGAGATTATTTGTTGATCTAGTCTGCCCTTGTATATATATATTTTCTACTCTGATCTATTTACGATATATATAAATCATTACCTGATTTCTTCATTTCTCCTGTCTACATTAAGACAATAGACGTTGGTTTATAGAGATTCTACTGTCATAAATGCTTATATCCAGAGTTTTCTTGAATACCATTTCTTATATGTCATCCTTTAATGTAGTATATATAAGCAGAATCTTTCAATATAGTATTAAAGCTCTAAGAAACGGTTTGGTAGATTAAATTGGTGAAACTGCTGGGAGGGTTCACCACTGATGAGCTAAGCCCTCCTATTATATTTTTTTATTGCAAGAAGGACAGTAGAAGTTTGTTTTATATGTAAAAGAAACATTAATGCTCTATTATTTTCATTTTCTTATAGAGATAAGATTGGCCAAAATGAATTATGGGAAATATATGCCACGTGTTCGAACATCTCAATTTCAATACAAATATATTTTGACACAAACATTTTGCAAATGATTAGCACAGAGTCTCTTTCACTTTCACCATATAACGTCTGAGCCTCTCATCGAATGGCTCATCAACGGGTCTAATCTCAGTAAGGGCGGTTAGAGCCGGTAATTAGCTTGAAACCTCGACCGTTATATGGTAAGAGAAAGATACCTTTTGCTAGTCTTTTGAAAATGTTTGTCATTGAATTCTTAGAGCATTTCATTATTCATAGAAAAGATACTAATATATTTATGTCTCTCTGAGATATTTGAGAGAAATTTGGTAATATGAAATATAAACTCTTTGAGAAGGAAAAAGCTAAATGTTGTAGGGAAATCACATTTTCAATGTTCAGATAGTATATTTATATAAAAATTCAGTACAGAACCTCTCTCTAAAGGGCATCTAGTCACAGAACCAAAGTTTCCTTTATAGAGTGATTTCATCTTATAAGAATGCAGCTAATTGGTAAAAAATCGTAATTTTGGTAAACTGTCCTTTGTATAGAGGCCTCCGCAAGCGGGAGTGTCCGCTCATAGAGGTTCTACTATAGGTTATTTTTTAATGTAGATGTATAGATTACGTGTAATTTGAATAGAGATAGAACATTTGTGAGATTTAACATCAATCAATTTTAATCGGAGAAACGTATGCTGTAACTTGCTTTGTTGTAAACACATCATATGTATGAACATTAGATAATAATACAAATACATACACATGGAATGTTCTTGGATAGGAACTTCTTGTAGAATCAAGGAGGGGTGGGATTCCATTTGATGAGATAATACAATATTCAGACATAAAATTTTGTCAGGTCTGCTTGTATCTCAAATCAGAAATTTTAGATAAGAAATATTTTAACACATCAATGGAAATATTTTCATTTCAATTGACTATTGAAAGTAATTTTGATTGTTTTATTAATTCTAAAAACATTTTTTAGTTTGAAATAATTTACGTATGTCTTCTCTTTTAAGTATATATATAGATGAATGAGCTTAAGAAAATGATAGTTACAAAAAATAATTAAAATGTGTTAATTTTTAGTAAAATGGGACTAACAATGTACGTATAAATATATATATAACAACTTTGGAAACTCTCTTTCTTACAATATGGCACCTTTAAACATCAGGAAATCAGGATCGACTGCTAAACACTGAATTGCCATCAATGAAAATGGATGTGAAGTCTGCACATGTCGATGGGCTAAGTGGAAGCTGGGTTTGAATAATTAAGGTGAATTGATGGTGGCAGGAAATGGTCAGGATGGCCGGAAATGGGACGCGATCAGTCCGGGAGGATCTTCGCCGCATTTCCTCCGGGACCGCCATTCTCTACCGCAGATCTTTGCATAGGTAATTATGTCTGCAACGTTATGGACACATCGTTGGGCTTCTAAATGTCTAATATTGTCATTTGGAGATATGGCGGTTTCATATATATACTGGAAATAAACACTATCCTATAGGATCTATTAGTATTTCTCGGCCAAGTTCAAAGTGCAGTGTATATCTGTTAGTATTTCTAGAAATCCAAGTGGGTTTCTCTTTTTATTCCTTCATTTAATCCAAGAAATACACTTCAGTCTAGATTATAAATACTTTAGCGATTTATTTTAATAAAGAAAAACATTAAGATATAAAACAATTACACTAACTCTATCTTTATGGAGATTTAATAATCTAATAACATCCTACTTATTAATATGAAAAATAATATAAAATAAAAATATAAAAGGTCGGCTGTTGATATTAAAAACAAATTAGGCATATCCTGATCACTAATATGAGCGTTTTTTTAGATGACACAGAGAGAGCGCCATCTAGTGGAAAATAAATAAACTAAACGTTGATTTAACCTGCTACTTGATATTTCGCCAACCGAATTTCTTGATTTAACAAGAAAAGTCAATCACGAAAGGGTTTCTGGCTGTTGGCCCTCGGCAGCATGGTGTAGGCTGTACCTCAAATCCTTTGATCCCAGAGGCTTCTTGAGAAATCAAGAAATGGGTATTTAGGGCCAAACTTGCGTAAATACGCTAAACAAGCGAAAAAATGATTAAGAATTGAAAATAAAAGAGGTCAAGCATTATTATTAGAAAACAAAAATTAAGCATATCCTGACCACTAACATGAGCGCTCTGTCATTTAAAAACTCTCATGATAGTGGTCAGGATATGCCTAATTTGTTTTTAATTTCAACACATGACCTTTTTTAATCCATTATTTTTCGAATATTGTTTTACATGATTAGCGTATTTACGCAAGTTTGGCCTTGAATACCTGTTTCTTGATTTCTCAAGAAGTCTCTGGGACCAAAAGAATTTTGCGATCGCAGAAGTACAGCCTACACCACGCTGACAAGGGATAACAGCCCAAAACGCGTTCGTGGTTGGCTTTAATTGATTTTTCCAAATATCAGGAAAGAGATTAAATCAACGTTTAGTTGATTTCTGTTTTACTAGATAACGCTCTGCCATCTAAAAAATCTCTCAAGTTTAGTGGCCAGGATATGTCTAATTTGTTTTTAATATCTAAATATCTATTTGGAACATTTTTATATCGAAAATAAATTAATTATCATTATATATGTATGTTATAAAAAGAAAGGAGAATGAGATTTATTTATTTGAGCTAAGGAATATATATAAGAAACATAATTTGATAACAGTACTGCCTGGCTTAAGGCGAGTAGAATAAGGAAAACAAAAGATTATTTACATAATGTACGAAAGTTTTGAGCCGGCCATCGGGATACAACAACAATGAGTTTTTATAGGGGAAGAGTGACCTCTGGCGATCGATTTAACAGAATATTTGAATCTATGATATTTAATTTTAAATAAAATAATATTTTTATATAACATGTATATATAGGATAAATAATTTAAATATATTTTTTGGTAACATTTTCAATAGGCCAAATAACAAAAAGGTGATGTGAACAACAATCATCAATAATCCCAAAGCACTATAAGACATATGCCAACCATATTATAGCTTGACCCTTTGGACAAGGACATCTTACCGTTATAAATAAAACAAACAAATGTAATTTGAGTCAAAAGGCGATCCATTAAATAGGTTTATAAATAAAAGGGCGTACCTGGATCTGTAAGGAAAAAAACAATTTTTTTTCTCAAAATATTTCGAGAGATTGCTCCCTCTTTATCATTGTGCAATAAATTGATAAAGAGGGAGCAATCTCTCTCTCGAAATATTTTGAGAAAAATTGTTTTTTTATTCTTTACAGATCCAGGTACGCCCTTCTTTATATAAACAAATGTAAAGGAGTATATCTATTTCTCTCGTTACTTTTTATGATACCTACAATGACTTTCTATCAATTATATATAGCAGCAAAATCGGAATGTAATCTTTATACTACATTTCGCTAGTACCCATCCTCCACCATATTAGAAAATACTCACTTAGCGAGAACTTTTAAAATACATTTTTATCTTTCGGAGAAAAAACATGTATATATTTTGAAGCCTTTTTTTAAATTACACATTTTAGTAAATTGAGTGTGCATTAGGTAATGCAAAAGTTTTATTTGCCTTAAAAGAGGAAATTTTTCAATTTGGGAAAAATCAAATCGCGCTAAACAGTTTACTTTCTTGACCAATTGAAAATAGAAATAGCCTCAGGAATAAGTTTCTTGTAGATGTTTTAATACGGTTACTCAATCTATTGGGCCTCATGCCCTTCTACAGAAGGATTCACTAAAAAGACCGCCTGATAGGTACCTAGAAACCTAGGCATGAAAATGCTGATGAACAGATTTTGCTGAGATAAACTCCACGTGTTAAAGAGTAACAACCTCATATTCTAAACAGCTTGTATATGTTTCAATGGATTCCTCAACATACTCAAGTCTAGAAAATTGAAATCAGGAAGTCAAACGCAGAAATTGGGATTCTGGTTTAACTAAAAACTGGTCTATCTCTAGCTTATTGTGGTTGGAAATTTTAATGGGTCTGGAAAAATAAAGTGATTCCACTTTTATGAAATAAATAATTTTATCTTAAATTTTATCTTGAATACGATTGTGTGTGTGTGAATGTTGAGAGTCAGGGAATGTCAGACATAACGATATGTAACAAAACTATAAATGAATGATAATTGAGAGACGAATGGCTCCTCAAATGAATATAACGCTATAGATACTACGCTATCAAACTTTAAACTCCATTTGAATATTCAAATACATGACTAAGGAGTGGTGTTTAAAATAACTGACTTAATCGCATAAATCTTCTTCTAATCTTCTCTAATATAAGTTTTAATGTTTATATGTATATATATTATAGTTTGACCATTTTATTGGCGCGCTGATATGTTGTTCAATGTCACTTAACACTATTTAGCCAATCAGAGTTGTATTAGCTAATCAACGTGATGTGTTTCTTTAGCTCAGAGATTGTATTGAACAATGGTATTTTAGATATGAAATTTGAAATCGTTGCTCGATTATAAGAATTATCTCTTCTTTATTTAAAATATTTGTATATTATGCTTTTTGTACTTTTTTAAAAGACAATTTATTCCAGGGATATATTTAGGAATCATATGAATTTTAAGGTTTTTAAATATTTTTGTATTATAGGAATTTGACGCTTAATACACCACTTCTGTAGATATTGATATTTAGCGGCGTAAAAAATAGTTTGATTTTATTACCTCTCGACATATATTTTAAATTTCCCGTCGCATGTGCGACTGTCAACTATACTCTCTAGTAATTAATATATTTATATATATACCACTTTATACTAATCTTTCGAATATTTTTTCCTTTAACATTTTATAGATATTTTAAATGTAAAAAGCATTTTGAAATAAGATATGTTCAATGCCTCAACAACGTGCCATGCAGAATAGGTGGGTGTAAAGTTGAAGAGAGCGCCATCCATTAACGAACAGAACTGCGGGTGTGACTGCCCTTCTCAACTATTTAATTATATATCTCACAACTCTCTTTAATTATATAAGCGTTCCTTAATGAGGCCGTTTACACTCTCGGAAAATTAATTTGAAGCCATATAAATATTTGAAGCTAATTTGCCCTCAAACCATCAGTAAATTACCAGTTTTCCTTAAATCCTATTAGCGGAGGATTAGTCGTGGATTTGCCAGGCTTGCCGCCAGAGGATCTATAACCTCAATATTTTAGATTACTCCTTTCTAAATCCGAGCTTTCGTTTTAATCAAAACCGTAAAGATTTCATTGATAGAAAGTGTAAGTCTTATTTTATCGAACGTTTTCTGCTATAGCATTGCAACTGCAAAGATACATCCTTGATTAGTATTATATCTGTTATGTGGAATTATGTTTAAATGTGTGTTATATTTCAGATTTATATATATATATGAAGTTTATTTAATACTTATATAATTATTTTAAAATATTAATTATTTGAAAATCCGTTTTTTTCACACGCTAGGTGTTTTACAACGTATAATTTTAAATTTCAATATTGAAATATCAACCTTGCATGGTACAGATATTTCTGACTTCAAAACAAGCTCAGCAATAAGTAAGCTCTACATATACGATAGCGTTGAAAATATAGGGAAAGCTTGCCAGTGATTCTATTCCAACTGAATAAAATTTTATCCTGACGTCGCGAACTTCTATTATGTAATACTAGCGAACCCGGCCACGCGTTGCAGTGGCTAAATTGTAATATGTTGAATTAACTTTATACTAAACTATTCAGTACAGTAAAGTTAATATTCACTTATAAAGATAAAAATGTTTTAGCCGATCTAAAGCCCTACGGGATCGAGAATGGAACGTTACGTTAAAATTTGAAAGTGATTTTTATATATATAGACAATATAGCCCTTCATTAAATAGCACGGCGGCGGTGGGGCCCGTTGGCTTCCCGGCGTTCACGCGACTTCCCTGTGAGCGCATGGCTGTCCCGAGGGCCCACGTGACCGCCCGCCATTTCCGCCGCACAGGGAGGTCACGTGCACGGCGGCAGCCAATCGTCGCGCGCCGCCGTCGACGCTTGAGGGCGCTGAGTGCGAGTGAATTTACGTTTTATTGTAAATAAAAATGCAACGAAAGGTTATTTCTAAAGAGTAATTAGCCAGAAACCATCCCTGTAGTATACTAAACATCTTCCCAAAGTTTCATCACGATTGGTTGCGATGTAGAAGATTATCACTCACGGACGGACGGACGGACGGACCAACGGACCAACCAACAAACTTCCATTTTTATATATATAGATAAACAGATACACCTCGCTTCAAACCTGCGTCCCAAGTTAGGAAAATAAAAAATAAAGATTAGGGTTTGGCAATATGTTTTCAATAATTTCCCATTACCCCTGTAAAATTATAATATTTAAGCCTAAAATATATCTTTAATGGCAAAATTATTATCCTTAGTATTCAAAGCATATATATGAAATTCGATTTATAACTTAGAAGAAAAACCTTTCTGATAATTTCATTTCAAAGAGTATAACTTTGATAGTTATGTTTCTAATAAATCCAGTTAGGTTTTGTTCGTTACATATATAAATGATCGCGCTTGGATATTTTGAAATTGATAAATATATATGTAATAATTTATAAATTAATATTATATAACAAAATGTAAAAATGTATGAAATTCTATATCAAAATCTTTACCACATGAAATACCAATGAAGATGACAATAGTGGTTGACAACGAATAAAAAAAGGTGTGTATTTGAATGCTTGACTGAGGGTGTCGCTTTTCTCAGGATCACTATCAATCCTTATCTTCCAGGATGACAGAAACGCCCCTTTTGACTTAGATATAGCCGCCGTCTTGAGAAACAGATCAGTTGATTGTTAGTTCTCCTGTGTAGTGAGCGGGCACGCCGATTTCTTCCGTTGTCAGCTGTGATGTCTTAATTTGGATCCTTGAGTTCTCTTTGCTTCTGTGTGCTGCAACACTTCGGTGACCACGACTGCCAAAGACCCCCCCCATCACACACACACACACACACGCACATATATATATATTTCAAATTATTAACGCTTATTTTGGATCAAGAATATTTATTATAACTTCCAATATTTCGATGAGGCTGTTCGCCTATCTTCCTCGGGGATTCTAACGCTGTAAACATCCACGTGATGCACGAGTGGCGAAGTTTTGAATAGAGCAGATTGGTGTGGCCAAACTGTTCAATGAAAATATGATTACTTCTTAAATTTTATATTATTAAAATACTATTGTATATATTCTATAATTATTGTTTGTTTCTACTTTATCTGTAGGTATGATTGGGGTATATCTATTCTTCTCTCTCTCTCTCTGTTAATACTATACTAGCCGAATGACCCGGGCAACGCCCGTGTTTTACCCGACTGTAGATGTTACAACGGTGATCCTTAGGTCGCTGGTTCAAATCCGGCTCGAGGGAGCCGGCGAGCACGTGACCTCCCTGTGCGCGCGCATCCGTGACAGAGGCGGCCGGCCGATGAGGAAAGACGGTCGTGACTATATATATATATAAGAGGTTTGTGTGTTTTTGATTATTAATAAAAAATATTTATATAAATTAAAATTATAGTGAAAGAAAAGAACTGCAACGTAGCTTCGGTAGTTACGCTCCATATTCTGGGCACAAAAAATAATAAGCGAAAAGAAAAAGTTGTAGAAAAAAAGAAAAGAAATAACCATGATAATAATTTCCCAATAATTAAATAAAAGCTATAGCAAAGAAATACTTTTTTTTCTACCTTCTCTCTTAATGAGATATAATAATTTTTATCTTAAATTTATTCAGGAATTTCAAGTTTATATTAATTATACTCTAGTATATGAATGGAAAATACTATATTATATATTATTTAAAAAAAATAGTAATAGCCTAAAATATATATTCTATTTAGACATTCTATCGAGAGAGAGAATGCAATAAGCATAAAATACGTCGTTTACCTTGATAGAAGTTGGCATTCTGCCAATCGAAATATTGGTAAATTTAATATTTTAAAAATTTCTCTCTCTCTCTCCAATATATAAACTTTTTATTAAAAATTCTCTCAACGACAGGTAGTTCTATATTTTAAAACATTATAATATTTGTATATATTTTATGTCAACACAATAATTATAGCTCTGGTTTGATATAATTATGAAACTACTCTATCTGTCATATATAACTTTGCAATCCAAACTTCCCCTTCCTCTCTATTGTCCCTTTTTCTCTGTATATAAGGTGAATCTATATATGACTGAAGATCTTCAGAAAGTTACATTGATATTAGGTAAAACCCTAACAAGAGACTTAACCTACCAATATATTCAACGTAGTATAAGAGTATGATAGAGTAGTAAAAGAGAACCATAGGAATATTGTTAAAAAAAGATAATATTTTACAATATTACTAAACATATAAAGATGTTTTATAAAATATGTCGCATTAACACGCAATCTGTTATAAAAAAATTGAAACAATTTTATACGCATATGATTCTTTTTAAAATATTACAATTTTTTACTCTAAATCTAACAATCTTCTGCCTTGCTAATCAATGGTGAACCCTCACAGCAAAGGTTAATCTACCATACCGCTGTAATATTGTATTTTCTGTTTTATTTTATACCGATATTGAAGCTGAGCTCTTGGATATGGTATTTTAATTAAAATATGGACATAAGCCTTTAGGAAGTAGAAATACATATAATTATAAATATATGATATGCTTCGAGCAAATAAAATTGCTCTTCTGCAAACATCAAGTAGTATTTTTTAGAACAATTAAAATATGTTGCATTAGCACGCCATCTGTTATAAAAAATTGAAACTATTTTAGACGCGTATTTTGTTATTTTTAAAATTAAAAAAAAAATTACTGCTCTATCAATTTGTTATTGTAGTAAGAGAGAGCAGTAGAATATTGCTTAACTTTAAAAGAATCCCAAGCGTCTGAAATAGTTCCTATTTCTTACAACAGAGGGCGAGCTTAGCATAATATTATAATTGTTAAAAAAAGCCACATAAGCAGTTCGGGAAATATCAGACAATGTTGTGTCTCATTCTTTTTCACAACTTTTACGTTTTGTACTGGAGCGATAAACTAAATGCATTGTTTAAATCAAATTTAAAAGAAGATGCGTCTCTTTTGGTACATGAATATCGTCCTGCCGCAACTTTATGTACTATCTACATGTACTACTCTGATCAAAAAGTTTCGACACTTTGCTCATAAAATCCTGAAACTCAATATATTTTCTCCCGGTTTGTGGCAAACGCAAGCGTCGCCCTTGGCTTGGAGACCTGCCAATTTTCAAAAATCACGCGCCACAACAGCGCGAGCAGCGGCTGTTCGAAGTGAAGCCATTTTGCCCGTGCTTCGATTTCGTTAGTCACCGAAATGGAGGATCAACGAATTTGCATCAAGTTATGTGTGAAAAACGGATTCAAGGGTGCCGAAATATTTTGGATGTTGCAAACAGCCTACGGGGATGCCGTTATGAGCCGAAGACGAGTTTTCGAGTGGAACAAGCGCTTCAAAGAGGGTCGGGAAGAGACCGCCGACAACGAGCGTTCCGGGAGGCCGTCCATATCAACCACGCCTGAAAAAGTGGACAAGGTGTTGGAACTGGTGCGTGAAGACCGACGGATACCTGTCAGGGGGGTCGCCGAAGAAGCAGGGATATCATTCGGGTCGAATCAATCGATAATGAAGGACATTTTAGGAGTGAGAAGACTCAACGCCGTTCTCGTTCCCAAAGATTTGACTTTTGATCAAAAGAACGCCCGGAAAGAAACGGACAGTCTCAATCTCGAAGCGACAACCGACGACCCCGAATTGCTGAAGGGGGTCATTGCTGGAGACGAAACATGGATTTACGGCTTTGGTTCGGAAACTACCCAACAGGCATCGGAGTGGCGCTTCAAAAATGAGCCGAGACCAGAGAAAGCGAGGAAGGCTCCCAGCAAAGTCAAGGTCATGTTGACGGTGTTCTTCGACTACCAGGGCATCGTTCTTCATGAATTTCAACAACAAGGCTCTACAATAACTGCTGATTCCTACCTGGGAGTTTTGAGGCGATTGAATGAAGCGATCAGGCAGAAACGGCCGGAGCTGTGGAGGAGCAAGTCGTGGATCCTCCACCACGATAACGCGCCGGCGCACACAGCCCTCAAAATCTCGAAGTTCCTGCAGGATCACTCAACCTCTGTGTTCCCCCAACCCCCCTACAGTCTCGATTTGGCCCCCTGCGACTTCTTCCTCTTTGGAAAGCTCAAAAAAAGTTAAAGGGTCGGAAATATCAGAGCATAGAAGAAATCAAAGTGGAATCGAAGAAGGCCATGAAGGCGATCCCGAAACAGACTACCAGAGGTATTTTGCCGACTGGAAAAAAGGTGGCTGAAGTGCATCGCGGCCAACGGGGACTACCTTGAAGTGGACAATTTGAATTTGGTAGAATAATAAAGTATTTTTTTAACTTATGAGCAAAGTGTCGAAACTTTTTGATCAGAGTAGTATATATTAAAAATAAAGGAAGAATATCCTGACCACAAACACATGTGCTTTTTAGATGGCAGAGCGCCATCTAGTGCAGCAAAAATAAACTAAACGTTTATTTAACTTGCTCCGTGATTAGTTTATTTTTGCTCCACTAGATGGCGCTCTGCCAACTAAAAAGCACATGTGCTCGTGGTCAGGATATGCTTCCTTTATTTTTAATATCAACACCTGACCCATTTATCTTTTATTTTTTCTATTGTTTTTGCATGTATATATACTGTATATTGTGAAATAATGAAGAGTAGGTATGAGAGAAAGAACATGAGTAGAATAAAATTTATATTTTTATTTCTGAGGTTATTCCTTTAAAATGTTTAAATAAACATTCAAAATGTAAACAGAAAGACTTAACAACGGAACCAAGGTTATAAATAGGCTTTTAGGGCGTCATAAACCTGTCCAAAAACAAAATAACTAAGGTAATTCTCGAACCAAATATTCTTCAATAATAAAAAAGGAAAAGTGTATATCGCTATCTTACTATTAAGTATTTTAAATATATATTCGAAAGTTTGGAAGATATATATGTTATATTCGTCTTAGAAATATGAAATATGTTTTTTTCTACTCATTTTTTGTTTCTTTTAACTACTCTATCCATTATTTTCAATATTTATAAAATCAGAGTAACCGTGCTTCTCTCTGTTAAGTAACATAATTATGTAGATTTCTATCTGCAGATTTTTAATTAAAAAGGCATATATTGGTCCGAAATATAATTTATTTTACCAATATTTAAGTTGGCTGAACGTCAACCTTTATCAAGGTATTATAACATATTAATGTATGTCCATATCTACAGATTATATTTCAACTCTTTTTTTTATTTTTTATTTACTATTAATATTAATAATTAAATATTTCCTTTATATTTATTAATACAATATTTTCGTTATAATAATATTTTAACGTTAAATATATATATTTGCACTCGTAAATATATATCACTATAGAACATCTCTTTTAACCATAAATATTCTGCTCGTTAATACATCTGGGTTGCCTACACAATTATCATAACTGTGTTGATAAGTGATATATTCTAAATAATTAATACGAAGAATTAATCTCACTTTTTTTATATATTGACCATTTCACACACACAATATGTTTTTATTTTGATTCTATTTATATATACAAGAGTTGTCAAAATTCTAAACTATTTTAAAGGCGTAAGATTCTTTTTGATATTAAACAATTTCTACTGCCCTTACTACAATGGAAAAATTAATGAGAGGGCCTGGCTCATCAGGCCCTCTCATTAATTTTTCCATTGCAGTAAGGGCAGTAGAAATTGTTTAATATCAAAAAGAATCTTACGCCTTTAAAATAGTTTTGAATTTTGATAACAGATGGCGCGCTACTGCATCATACAAGAGTTGTGCCTCAAAAAACTGGAGCGTATGATATGACCATTAAAACCTTTTTGAAAATTGAATTCAAATACAACTAGAGAAAAAAACATTTTTTCTCATTATAATGAATATAACATAATTTTATAAAGTATTATAACATAAGGTACATGCTTTGGTTGAAACAGATTGGCATCTTCAACTAATATATTTTTCATTTTGACCATTTCAATCGATGAATGAATGTTAAAAATTATCAAACATCCTCTTTTTCTATAGATCTAGATCCTAGAGAATTTTGTAATTTAAACATATTGACATAGTGCAGACTGTGCACTTTTGCATGTATTGTCAAGATGTAAAAAAAAATATTTTAATTGTCAAAAAATTGTCTAAAGATGTTGAAAGACATTTGAAGCTGATATGAGAGAGACTATATTTAAATATATGAAATAGCATATACAGGGTGATCCAAAAGTCCCGCACAACTTTAAAAATTAATAACTCCTCGAATATTTGCGCTAGAGCAATGCGGTAAACACCATTGTGTTCAGGATGCAATGGGATTTTTTATGGCAAATAATGAAAAATTCGAAATTGATTTTAGTTACAACTTTATTCGCTAGATGGCGCCATACCAGAATCAGCGATTCAGCGGCCAAATTGTTTGATAAATTGAAAAATATAACTGAACGACACGTATTTTTACTTTTTGAATACCAGGAAAGAACCCTAATAATATCAAATGATAAATTAATAAAACACCATTTCGCCAAAAGTTAGAAGAAATGGTTAACGATTTTTAAATACAATCTGAGATATGTAAAATAGGTATATGCAAATTAAAACATGTAGCAAAAAAAAAAACTGATATTTTAGATGCGGTTTGCTGGAATCCTCTCAGCTATTTATATTTCGAAAATAATAATTTTCTATTTTTTTAAATTCAACTCTCTCTCAGTATCGATTATATTTATTTTAATTCATTTGAAAAATATTTATCTATCTCTGATGATTTATTTTACTCTGGGATGCCGTTGTTGTTTTTGTCGTGTCCAATAAAGAGCCTCAGATTCTTTTCGTTTGGCCAATAAATAATGTCCAATTTATATACACATATATTCTTACATAATGAGACTTTAAAGAATGCAAATAATCTTCATCTAATTACATACACAACACATCTCTCCCCTCAATAATACTCCAGTCGGTCTAGGGGTTTCCTTGCTCTCTGAGGTCTAGGACTGCGGACGGGCACTTGCACAGCGGCAGCCTCCGGTTTAGGAGTGCAAGAGGGCACGTGCACAGCAACAGGCCCTGGTATAGGAGTGCAAGAGGGTACGTGCACAGAAGCAGTCTCCTCCTTGTTTCCTGATGTAACCTCTGGAACCTCCTCTTCACTTTATTTCTGACTTCCACCTACAGGCTTCTATCCTGATGTTCGAGGAAGTATCAAATTTCTTGTCTCCACTTGTTTCTTTCTCACAGGTCGCAATTGATTGATATGCCCCTTATACACGACGCCCTCGCAACTTATAAGGTAGTGACGGTAGCTCAATAATTTCAAAATGGTACCTTTTTACCGTTTAGGTCCAGTTGCATAGTTGCGGAAATAAACCTCGCAACCTGTAGTAAACTGCTCCTGCCTTCTTACGGCCTCATGAAATACCTCTCGCGGATTTCCCATCTTGGTATTAAATTCAAGAATCTTGATCTTAAACTTCTCTTCATTAGCAGTTCCGCCGGGGACTTCCTTTATTACAGTTTGGGGGAATGCTCTATGAGCAAATAGGAATCTTTGTAAATTCGTCTCTAAATCATCCTTCCCATTATTATTTCTCAAAAGGTTTTTAAACTCTCTTAGATATCTCTCAGCTAAACCATTTGTACTAGGATTATACGGACTGGTCTTAGTGTGCCGTATACCATTCATTTTGGTAAATTGCTCGAATTCACCGGAGACAAACTGTCTTCCGTTATCTGTAACAAAAAATTAGGGCAATCCAATTCTGGCGAGAATTTCTCTAAGATGACTTATAATCGTTTTTCTGGTAATATCTTTGATGATAAAAATTTCTATCCACTTTGAGTATGCGTCCACGAGAACCAAAAACATTCTTCACATGAACGGACCCGCTAGATCAAGATGAAGTCGATGCCACGGTTTTTCGGGCCAAGTCCATTCCGAGATGGTAGCCGGGGGCATGCTTGCCGATTCTTGGCATACTCTACATTCTCTAGTTAACTCCTCGATGTTACTGTCTATGCCTGGCCACCAGAAAATACCGTCTGGCAATCATCTTCATTTTAACAATCCCCATGTGTATTTCATGCAAGTCATTTAAAATTAAAGATATTAATTTTTGGGGAATTACCACTCTTTCACGCCATTGAAGACAACCAAACTCCAAACTTAATTCCTCATTGATCTTATAATGAGGAGCTAGTGGGTTTTCTCTCGGTACCCTTGTGAATTTCCACATACACAGTTGCCTTCTCTAACATTCCTTAATACTATAGACAGTATTTTATCTTGGGGCGTCTCATTAGCCACCTCCATAAAAGAGAACGGTACCTCATTCGACTTCCTAAGAAGAAGTACCTGGTCTTCATCAAGAGACTCCCTGACACTCGATTCTAGACGTGACAATGCGTCAACATTGGAATGATCACTAGTTTTTCGAAATTCCACAGTATAATTAAATGCAGCTAATTTTAAGGACCATATTTTAATTCTAGATGATGCACATATGGGAATTGGTTTATGAGGTGAAAATATATGAATTAAGGGTCGGTTGTCTGTGACCAATACAAATTTTCGTCCCAGTAAGTATTGTCTGAATTTTTCAACGCCAAAAGTTATGCTCAACGCTTTCGTTTCTAGTTGAGAGAAACGTTTTTCCGCTTCAGTTAATGTTCTAGAAACAAAAGCTATAGGGAATTCTTCCTTTCTATCATTTCTATGACTCAGAATTACGCCTAGTCCATATTCCATTAATAATGATTTACATTTTTTAAATAACATTCGATATTTTTTCGTCCAATTCCATCTACAATTTTTATTCAAAAGTTGATAGAATAGCGCTAAAATGTTTGCTATATTCTTTATGAATCTAAAATAATAAATTAAGAGTCCTATGAAAGATCTCAATTGCGAAACATTCTTTAGGTTCAAGCGCCTCTCTATCACTGCTCAATTTTATTTTATAAGGGATGCAGTCCATATTTATCCATTTTAAAGCCTAAATATTCCACCGAATTCTTTTTAATTTTACATTTATATCTGTTTAACTTTAAACCTTTTTCTAGCAATCATTTAAACACTAGATCCAACTTTTGTTCATGATCTTCAAAGTCTTTTCCTGCAACCAAAATATCATCTATGTAGCAGGCCACACCTGGCAAATCAGAAAATAGGCCTTCCATAATCCTCTGAAATCTATTTGGTGCTACCGCTACGTCATATGGTAGTCTTTTATAAGAAAACAACCTCTTTGTTGTGTTTATATCAACAACAGCTTTGGCTTCTTCCTCTAACATTACTTGTAAGTAAGCCTGTGATAGGTCTAGAGTCGAAAGTACGGTGCTTGTAGATAATTTTGAAAAGATCTCATCGATCTATGGAATGGGATACCTATCTAATTATATTGCTTTATTAGCTGTACATCTAAAATCACCACATATCCTTACACTACCATCCTTTTTTGATGCCGGTACTATTGGAGCGGTCCAATATGCATGAACTATAGGTTATAAAATGCAAGAATTCACTAAACGATCAATTTTATTCTCTACTTTGTTTTTTAGAGAGAAAGGTAAACTTCTGGCCTTACAAAACACAGGAGTCACATCCTTTTTTAAATTAAAATTTATTCTAACGTCCTTTAGACAGCCCAAATCTTTGTTAAACAAATCTGCATACCTATCCATCAAATTTTTATATATTTAAATATATTTCTATTATATTCATTATTTAAAATTTTAATGCTAAACAATATAGAATAATCAAGTTTCAACTGTTTAAGCCATTCTCTTCCTAATAAAATTACCTGGATTTTTTCATTTACAACTATTAATCGTAAATATTGGTTGGCTTCTTTTACAAAAACATTTCTTTGATCTATAATCTCTATTGATTTACCACAAAAGGATTTTAATCTTAAATTTGTTGGAAATAATCTTTTACCTTGCCAATAATTCTTATAAATATCTTTAGGTATTAACGTAACTGGAGTTCCTGTATCTATTGTAAAACACAAAGAATATTCATCTACTGTTAAATTTATTGTGGCATCAGTTTCGCCCTGTACAGAATATATAGAGTCCTCTTGTACAAATTTACATCCCCACATTCTTTTACTAGCTTTGCAGACCCTACTTAAATGACCCAGTTTATTACATTTTAAAACAAGTCTTTGTTCTATGAGGTAAAACAGATGCCACGTGTGAATGTCTTTCATCACATCTATAACACACTATTTTGCCTTTGCCACTTTGCCTGAAAGGTCTATACTGCGCCGTACTATTATTGTACTCGCCCTTTTTATCCTTTCAATTCACAGGGGATATCTTGGCCACTAATTTATCTTGTAATTCTTTTGTATTTATCTCCGCCAATTCGAACGCGATCGCCACTGCAAAAACTTTATCCAGGGTGACATCGTCGTCCTCTTGTAGTAGCTTCTTTTGCAGGATTTCCGACTTGATTCCAGCCACAAAACGGTCTCGCATCATGGTTCCCAACATATGGACGAAATTACAATTTATTGCCAAATGTTTCAATTCTCTAAGATATTCCGAAATTGATTCTCCTTCCTGTTGAATTCTCTTTAAAAATCTGCACCGCTGTGGTATCACTTTCTTCTTTGGATCCAAATGCAGCTTAATTCTTTGAATGATAGTATCATAGGGTTGATCTTTCATTAGACCAGGAAGAAAATGTCGTTTCCCTGCTTCAAAGTTTCAGAATCTGGTAGCGAGGTAAAAATCAGCACTTTAATCTCCTCCTTCAGATGCCAAAAAGTAAGCCTCAAATTTTTGTACAAAAAGATCGAAGTGTCCTCCACTGGGCTATAGCATCTAAAAGGTACTATTAACTTTGAACTTGTCATGCTGATCTTTTCTACTCCTTTGTTTTCTTGATCCAGATAGTTTAAAAGATGTAATCTTAACCCATTTTCCTATTTTTCCTCTCCATAATCCGAGAGTCAGATTTGTTTAAAAGATGTAGTTGTTATGTTAAAAAATCAATAAGCCTAGTAAATAAATTTATTTACTAAAGATACTCATCCCTCAAGCTTATTGATTTTTTAACATTCTATTAAGGGATTAGCCTATTAATAATGTAGTTGTTATACTTGCATAGACACCGTTTTCCTCAGCTTTTTACTGGCTCTGTAGATCGCGCATCCTCGTCGCCACTTTTGTTGTGTCGTAATTAGACGTACAAGAGCTCAAACTTGACCATGGCCAAAAACAAATGTCCAATTTATATATACATATATTTTCACATAATGAGGCTTTAAATAATACAAATAATATTCATCTATTTACATAAACAACGGTTAATACGAGGGCCACCCCAATAAATAAGTTTCCCTATTTTTTAACAAATAAACCACATTATTTACAATTATGCAGTTATTTTATTTTCATTATACAACTCATAGACTACCTCTCTAAATAATCACCATTTCTGTCTAAACATTTTTGGTACCGTTGTAGCGATTTTTAGATACCACTGTTGTACCAAGCCGTGTCCTGTCTTCGAAGCCAGTGGTTCGCCTCCGCCTGTACTTCATCATTCGCAAAATGCTTGCCTCTAAGGTGCCACTTGAGTGCTGGATAAAGATGGAAGTCGCTTGGGGCAAGTTCCGGAGAATAAGGTGGATGTGTGAAAATTTCCCATTTGAAGTTTTCCATAGCCATAACTTTTCCTGCAGAGATTGTGACCTTCGCCTTTTTTGGTGCACTTTCCTCAGGCTTTTTCCACACCATGCTTTGTCGTTTTGTTTCTGGAGTTGAAAGATGCACCCAGCTTTCATCTCCAGTGACAATGCGGGAAAAAAGTTGATCTCCATCTCTTTGATGCATTTCCAGGAAAGCTCGGGCTGCTTCCATCCGTTGTTGCTTGTGTTTTCCAAGAGCAAACGCGGGACCCATCTTGCGCAGACTTTGCGAAAATTCAAAACATCTGACATGATTGTTCCAATCGAAGAGCGTCTAATTTCGATTCCAGGAGGCATTCGAATCATTATTTCGTCAATGGTGACGCGACGATCTGCTTCCACCACATTCCGAACAGCAACAACGGCTGCATTGTCCGTAGCAGTAACGGGGCTGCCACTTCGCTCGTCATCATGCACGTTTTGCCGTCCTTCTTAGAACCATGAACGCCATCGGCGAACCATTTGGATGCTCATACATTCTTCACCATACACTGACACTGATTTGCAATGAATATTGACCGCAGTTTAATTTTTCGCCGTGAAAAAACGAATTACAGAACGGAGTTCGCAAGTGGACACGTTCACCAGTGGTAGCTCCATGGAAACTGAAGCGCTACGGACTTGCGCGTACGAGTAGCGTGATTTTGAAGGTCACCAGCTTCCAACGCATCCTAGTGACCATTTCTTCTATGCTAATTAATTTTTACAACGTTTCGTTCGCAGAAAAAAAATAGGGAAACTTATTTATTGGATGGCCCTCGTATATAGCGAGAAGAGTAGAGGACTGAGCACAGATCCCTGAAGTACACCAGCCCATGATCTTCGGTCCTTGGAAAATGTTCCATTGACCCGAACCTTTATCCTTCTTCCCCTTAAGAAGTCTGCAATCCAGATTAAGGTTTTTCCCCTTACTCCGATGTTGTGCAGCCTTTCAAATAATTTCTACACTCGATCAAAAGCTGAGGTCATATCCAGGAATACGGCCGTTGTCTTCTTTATGCGGTTTTTCCTAGAAATCTATTATTGATTGACAGAAGTAGAAAAGTTTATCAGTTGTACAGTGTCTGGATCTTTAGGCAGTTTGGTAGAAGTTTATTTTATTATTGTTAGTGAGCCAGACTATGAGCCTAGAGTGGATTATTCATTCTGTTATTTTACAAAGTATGCTGGTAAGAGCAATTGGCCGATAGTTCTTGCATTCCTTAGCATCTTTGTTTGGTTTCAGTATTGGCACTATAATTGATATCTTCCAATTCTTTAGTAGTTTACCAGTTTTCCATGAAATGTTCAGTATTCGTAGGAGTTGATTTTTAGCTTCGTCTCCAAAGTGTTTAATCATTTGACCAAGGATTAGAGCATCTCCAGGTGACATCTTGGATTTAACTTTCTTATTGATGAATTTAGCTCATTCAGTGTGAAGTCTCTCGAGTAAATATCTTGTTGATGGTAATTTCTTGCTTGTTTAACTAACTTGTTTATATTATTTTTAGAGTCCTGCCTTCATTCGTATAGCTGAGTCTGGAAGTGCTTGAAAGATATTCAGCAATTATGTCAGCCATCTGTTTGTTCGTTCTCACTGTTCATATCGGTTTGAGTATTGGAGGATTAGTGTTGGTTTTGATTGTTTTATAACACTAATTATATTCCAGTGATGGCTTTCCTTTTTTGGATCCATTTTTTTCGCAGAATTCTGCCCATTTTTCTTGTTTGAATACCCAAATTTCTTGTTCTATTTTGTGACTAATTTCAATGAGTTCCTTTATGATTTCTTCTGTTTTATTTGTTTTAAGAAGTTCATTTTTATTGTCTCTCTCTGCAATCATTGCCTCGATATTGTGGTCCTTCCAGTAAAGTATTCACAGGTCTTTACGTCTACCTCTAGGTATCGATACTTTTGCAGCTTTGGATATGTTCAAAGAGAATTTTTCCAATTTTTTGTCAATCGTTCTGTGATTTAATTCTTCGTTGCACAGTTCTCCAAGCTTTTCTGTAATTTTTTTTTCCAGTGTTCTTTTATTCTGTTGAAAATTCTCAATTTTGAATTTTAGGGTTGTTAAAATTGGTCTGTGGTCACTGATTGCACTTTTCAGAATTTTCCATTGTGTTGTGGGTGCGATGTTGTAATTTATCGCTGTGATGTCTATTGCGGATTCTGTGCCTGTGGACTTGGATAGATAGGTGTTCTTTTCGTTATTTAACGGCGTAAGGTCGAGGTCGGTTAGCATGTCCTCAACCTGCTGACCTTTGTTATCCTGGACAGGTGATCCCCAAGTTGGTCTTTCGGCGTTAAAATCACCAAGTATGATTGCGATATCCGAAGACGCTTCATTTAATGTCTCTATCAGGCCTGTATTGATGCTAGTATTATCGTGGTGATAAACATTTATGATTGGGATTGTTTTATCTGCAAGATAGATTTCTATTGCCTGAGCTTCTGTCGTTCTTTCTCTAGGCTTACTCTGATTATAGGCGATTTCCTTAAATTTGATTTCTAGAGTTTTAATCAAAACGGCAAGTCCTCCTCCGAATTTTCCCGGTCTGTCCATCGTAGTGTTGTATAATATTTGATATTGAATCTCAGATTCTGATTCAATTTTGTCTCCTGAGGACAATTAATATGTACATTGTTGTCACAGAGAAGACAAGTCAGCTCTTTATTTTCCTCTGGGTACCATTTATATTGAGTTGTAGTAGATTGAATTGTGTCCTCGTAGTAGATTTCTCATCATGAGCTCGAGCTGCAGCTCCTGACGCGGCGGTTACACCGGACGCGGTAGCATTACTGGAGATATCAGTTTTGCTATTCATTTGAAAATGGGTGACGTTGCAACGTTAGTCATATTGGAAACGAGCCAGAATTTGGTCAAATAATCCAAGGGTCCAGGGGGGACCGCAAGGAGGTGTGGTCGAACTTCTCCCCTTCCCCCTGGAATGCCGTCACTACAGGATGAAGCACTCTTGGTGAATTTTTTCAATTGTGATTCAGAATCTGCCACTGAAGCTTTACGAGCGTTTCGTTCCTTTAAAGATATTCGAAGCGGTAAAGGACCAATGAGTTGCTACTCTCTAAAGCGATTGATTAAAAGTTTTTAGGAAACTGGATCTCTGGAAGCAAAACCTCGGAGTGGAAGACCATCGACATGCAAGTCAGTGGCTGTTACGCTTTTGCAGAATGCTGAAGCTATTAAAACGTTATCCGCGTATGGAGAAGTTTCTCGACAAACGGGGATTTCGTATGGAACAGTTTAGAGAGAACACACATTTAGAATTTTTCTTTAAAAATATCCTAACAAAATTCAAAGTTTTCACGAGTTGAAAGTTAGCGATTTTGAGAAGCGTCAAGATTTCGCTGCATGGGTTTTCCGGCAAATTGATATTGATTAAAACTGGCTGTCAAATGTTCTAAGAACAGATGATGCTCACTTTTATCTAAAGGGAGAATTTAACATTCAAAACTGCCTCATTTTGGCAACAGAAAACCCTAGGATTTTTACAGAAATACCACTTCATCAGCACAGAGTTACAGTTTTGTGTGGGTTCACTTCTTCTTTTATTATTGGGCCATTTTTCTTTGAAAAAATCAATGGAAGAACTTTTAAAACCGTTTTTGTAACTGGTGAACGTTATGTTCAACTTTTGAGAGAAAAGGTTATTCCCATATTGCAGGACAGACAAGCACTAAGCGAAATAACATTCATGCAAGATGGAGGACCTCCTCCTATCTCCCGCGGTGCCAAACAATTGCTGAAGGATACGTTCGGTGGAATTCGTTGATAAGTCGCCACTTTATATACCAGTGGCCTCCAATATCACCAGACTTGACGCCTTACAATTTCGGTTATGGGGGTACATTAAGTCGCGTTTTTATCGATGACGGCCTACCACATTGCCCATGTTGAAGGCTTCTATCAGATGGCACGTTTTATAAATTTCAACTATTTAATTGTAACCATTCTGTCATCTATTGTCTGCAGGCGGTGTTTGAGAATGAAGGGCGCCACATTGAGCACGGATTGTGACCTAATACAAGAGAGAAGGCAGTTACCTCATGTGTTATATTTTGCAGCTCTTTGTTTTGGGTTATGGGAATAATAAATGCTGTCCTCACATCTTGACTCTTTTTTTTTTCTGTAAAAGTAATTTTTTGTTTGTCATTTGCCCACATTTTATATTATCTCGTGCAGGCCAAAGTGTTATAACTTCTCGAATAACACTGGTATACATAATTTTACCCCTTATGTTTAGTTTATCGCTTTTCGCTCATTAGAAGAAATAGCATAAGGAATAATCTCTGTGTATCCCCCCCCCCCCCAACTTTAGATATTTTGCGCAAAAAATAATACAAAATGATTTTACTACCACGTTTTTCAACGCAAAAGTCGATTTAAAAATGATTTTTTTGAGGGGATACATTTTCAAAATTATGTACAGTATAATAAACAATGATAACATTTGACAAACCCATAGGATATTTGGAATAAAGTACGACAAATATATTTTGTCACTCCCCTCTATATTTCATTTTTGGATCATGACAAATATCCAGTTAAATAGTCAAGTGTCGACAATTAGTCAAGAAATTTTGGTACTATATTAACATTTCAAAAATCGTGTATTGATATCAGTAGTTATTTTCAAACATTCAATTTATTTCACAAAACTCCATCTAAAATATAAATATTTTTTGCTACATGTTTTAATTTGCATATACCTATTTTACATATCTCAGATTGTATTTAAAAATCGTCAACCATTTCTTCTAACTTTTGGCGAAATGGTGTTTTATTAATTTATCATTTGATATTGTTAGGGCTCTTTCCTGGTATTCAAAAAGAAAAAATACGTATCGTTCAGTTATATTTTTCAATTTATTAAACAATTTGGCCGCTGAATCTCTGATTCTGGTAGAGCGCCATCTAGCGAATAAAGTTGTAATTAAAATCAATTTCGAATTTTTCATTATTTGCCATAAAAAATCCCATTGCATCCTGAACACAATGGTGTTTACCGCATTGCTCTAGCGCAAATATTCGCGGAGTTATTAATTTTTAAAGTTGTGCGGGACTTTTGGATCACCCTGTATTCAACATAGTGTATATATTTGTCGTTTGGGCAAGATATTTATGGGACTGCCCTTGTATTATTTATTTGTATATAGTAAGGTCAGAATTTAATGGCTTTCAAGTCGTAATAAGGTGAGTAGTAAGGCTGAAAGTAAACCTATTTTATATCCTGTATAGCGCGCGCTGCTGCTTATAATGCTTCGTCCAATACGTATAAGCAGTTTATCAAAACCTTTGTGTGTGTTTAACACTTTTAATAAATAGAATACTTCTTCAAAAAGAAGATTGTATGATTATATTCCACACATTACCTGATTCAAACATTAACTAATAATTAAGAAAAAAGGCATCTCCTGATCGTTCAACTGAAAAATCAGAAGATTCATTTTTCCTAATTAATCCACCTGATCCCAGTAAAATTTCAATTTGTACCATTTTTCAAAAACTAATTAAAACGAAATATAAGACCTAATCCTAATCCAGCGCTGTTACCGAAACGTCACACACTATACATTTATTTGGATTAGGTCTTAATTTCTTGTAGCTCTAATCTATAATCCGAATATTGTACTTTATCAAAAACTAATATTATTAGAATATTATTAATTAAATTTATATATAATTTATTAAAAGAAAATCACCACGTTTTTATCGCCTTCATTTCTAATATTATTATAATAAAATGATTTTCACGATAATCCATTTATTGTATTTTATTTCTTAGTTGAATATTTGCATTTTTCTATATATATGCAAAACACTATATTATAATTGAATTTCAAACATAGTTTCGTTTTATAACCCATAGGAATAGGGGTTTGAGCATAATAACCGTGGGTGAGGATACACTCGCACCCTGCTGAACGCGGCTAATAGCTAATCCTAATTCCAATTACCATTCTGAACCAGCCGAGCTTCCTCTAATTGAGCACATCACTGTAGTACATTAGCATGCAGCATCTTGCAACACCTACCATTCCAGAATTTACATGCTCACCCCAATATGAAGGTACATTAACTCATGTAAAAGATCAGTTATAAGGATAATTATGTTTCCAGAGGACACCTTTCTAAAAATCATCAAGTTTTCTCAATTTGAAAGTATTTTTCTAAAAGGATTCGAATTTTAAAATATCTTTAAATATATAAAAATTTAGACCTATATATAAACAATATGCCTCAACTAAAATATTTCAATTAGAATATATCATTTGGGTTGCTAAAATTATAGAAATTTGTTGTTATAAGATATTATCATACTAGAGAGTTCATTTATTTGTCTCTTTTTAAATGAATTAATATTATTATATATTTATATTTTAATTTTAAATAATATATTTTGAATTATATAAAATCATATGTTAGGTAATAATGATATTTTCTAAAATGTCAATATAAGATTGCCGTTCAAATATATGAGGAATTTGATACTAATATTAAATTCTATTATTGGCAAACACACAAATATAGAAACACTAGACGGTTGACCTGGGCTTCGCCCCGGGATTGACTCGTGTGCATATCTACCCGAGTGATATATATTTAGATAAGATTTTTTTATAATTGTTTGTTATTAGCATTATCTATTTGTTTGCATCAGCATAATTTAATCTAATCTTTGATAGAGGGCGCTGTTCGTGAGCTAAGTAGAATAATTTGAATATAAAGTTTTAATAATTGATTTATATATTTTTCGAAATAGCCTATCGTCTTTCCCATATTTTTTTACCTAAGTATGGAAATTTTGGTTTGAGTTAGTGAACTACTGCGAATTTGTATACCGGACATACAAACATACAAACATTGATATTTATATATATAGATGTGGATCATCGTTTATCCTAACATGTCAATCTGCGAGCTTTATAAAAGATAGTCTCAACACTAGTTCTATAAGGTTAAACACGCACCAAGGAATTTACACTCATAAAATTCAGTTAAAATATTAAGTTTATATATCGTAGCGTTTAAAATAATGGATATTTTAAATATTTATAAGACATTTGAGTTAACCAGAGGAATACTAAGAGTTAATTTGTAAAATATGCTCTTTCCAAGAAATCTTTTTTTCAGAGATTAGAGATGCTCGATGTAGTTATAGAATTGATGCGTCTAGGACAGGGGTCGGTAAACTGCGGTTCGCGAGCCACATGCGGCTCTTTGGATGTGAAACTGCGGAACTTTATATAGTTCCATACGCAAATATTATTTATGCGAGTGCTATTTATTGTTGGAAAGAAAAATATTTGTGGCTCTTTAAAAACTTTAAAATTATGTAAATGGCAATTTTTGACTCTTCCGACTCAAAGGTTTGCCGACCCCTGTTCTAGGATATATTATCTCAAGGGATATGATCACTAGCTCTACCGAAATCTAGAATAGATTGCTATACAGCTCTTGTGAGACTAATTATTCCATACAAAAGTTTCAGTTATTTTCAAATCAATATATCATACGTCGCCAATAAAGCTTCTCTCAAAAATACTTATTTTGAATTGATGCAGAGGAAAAATCTACAGGCCCAGTTTCAAATATCTACAATTTCCTTAGTGAAATATTAGGAGGCGTAGATTAAATAGAGACTATTATATATTTTGAAACTTAAAGAGGAGACCAAAGATCCATTTATATTTTAAATTCAAAATATATACTACAATGAAATATGAGCAGCAAGAATAAAATATAAGATTAAAATGTAATTTTATGCATTTTCCCATACAATTGAAACAAACATATATTTGTAGACTCAAAGCTCCACGACAAGTATTGTTTCATATTTTATATTATATATTCACACATCTGTGTCATAATTAAATTGTGTCGGATAGTCTTTTGCTGTTATACTAATTGCAACACGTTCAAAAAAGCATGAAAGAAGCCTCTGATGTTGTCTTGCGAAAGACGGTTCTACATTTATTTGACGAAGGCTTCAAATACTAAATATGATGGCACTGCGGCAACTGTGTTCAGAAGTTTCCACGCATGCTAATGGGGATAGATCTAAAGAACAGACAGGATATGAAAGTATCTGAACATCAAAGATGAAATCCAGGAAACCCTTGCACTACACGACCGAGTATAATCCTGCTGTAAGATCGCCCAAGGAATCCCGAACAGGAAAGGGAGAATACGAAGCCATGAAACATCATTCACATGGCGTTGATCCGTTGATATTTCACATAGAATATCAAAAATGGGCCTGCTATCGTAGATGATGACACTTCTTACTATGACCTCCGCTGTTCGTGAAGTGTGGCTTTCGACAGCAAAGTAAAATTGTGCCGTAAACTGGAGTCTCCATATCATACTCCCTACGTAAAACTATTGATCGTCATTCAGTGGCATTCTAAAATGATCGACAGTAAACGAAAAGACTTGTGCTAGACTGTTGATGGAGGGGCACATAGGTCGCAGATTCACATCCGCAAAGTACTTTGAAATGATATTAAATTCATTGGAATCTCATCATAAGCTTGTAGAGCGGCTCGGGTCACTGTGGGATCTTTAGGCGCGTGGCTCACTATCCTCTCTGCTATCGTCCCTCTAATGGTTCCTGAGCCGTTTTGACGTGTTTGACATCATCTTGTCTCCACTGTTACCAACGCATAATAGAAAGGTGAAATCAGAACGATTGAAAGGACGTACCACACGGCCATTTAACCATCCTGCTGTTTTCAAATTAATAATTTTGGACTTGTATATAGAATTTGGTTGCAGATCATTGGATTCTTGAGTTATTTCATAATTTCTAAGATAGAAGGGGTAGTCGAAAGTTAGAACGCTATGTTTCGTGTTCAGATGCAGTGTAGGGTTTATTTCATTAGCTCCCCTCCATCCCCAGCTTCTTATTCGCAATCCGTGAAATTATGTTCCTTAGTTCCTCCTATTTGGTACATATGGGTTCAGCTTCTTTACTGTATTTTGTTCCATGAAAACCAGAGTATTTTGTGCATCTGACTTATAGATTTTTCTAGTAATTTTAGTGATATCTTAGTTTTTTTCTCTTATTTTAGTTATCTCTTATGACCCTGTGCAGTCCATTTTCCACGAAGGAAGGGGCTAACAGTATGTTGAAGGAGTTAGAATCGATTGTGGCCAACCAAGTGTGGCTCTCCCAGTCTTACCTTCGGACTTCCTGTAGGGCCGTAAATCAGCATCATCAATCTCACTGATTTCTTCGAACGCTCCAATAACCTGATGTTTCTCTAAGCCCTAATCCATTCCTACTATTTTGGTAGATGGGACCCTACCCTTGAGAACAGAATCTCCAAGCTTTTCATCGAGGTTCGAATGGTTAATATGATAATCTTTTTTTTTGTGCGTCTTCCAAAAAAGGTACCTCTAAATTGCATCTACTGTTTGGACAATATTAACCCTTTTAATTCTCAGTTGTGTTGCAATAATGTTCACATTTATTAGACATAGGGCATGGGTGTGGTCAGAGAATTTGACCTCAACCATGACCCTGCCTTCGAACGAAGTGAGATACCTTTTTGTGGTGAGTTCACATTCATGGCAATTTTTGCAGATCTACTTTAAGGCAAAAGATATACCCTTTTATATTTCTAATATATATGTTCATAGTTTTTTTCTATGATTCTCTCTACAGAGGCACTAAGCTTTCCTGCAGCAGCTTAAATTTCGCGTTAGCATCAACCCAGGGAGACCTAGTATCATTTTTGGTGTTCTCTCCTATTTTAGCTTCAATGCTCTTTGTCAATTTGGTCATGGATTTCATATTATCACCAGTAGTCTTCTTGAATTCATTGGAAAGCTGTTTGTTAAATTTCTTAAAGTCAGAAATAGATATAGAGGTTGATTTTTCAAGGCGACCTACAGAGATGTCTGATTTGGTAGCAGCAAAATCAATAATTTATTTACGGAATTATATGTATAAGTTGTTTAATTTTCGGAAAAATGAAAAGAGTAAATACTTAAGTCATCTCTTAGGTCATCCGAGATGAATTCTATAATCACCCGACCTTTATATACACATAGAAAGCTTTATTAAGACCATCGGTCTTTTACAGATTCACCACAGGAAGAAATAATAGATCCGACCTTTATGTTATAAAGTATATTTCTGCTAATGCAATTTATGCTCTAAATTAAGCATATGATATTTTTTATATTTCTAGATATTATATATGAAATTAAATATTCAGCACGAATAATTCTTTTTTAAGTTAAACAAACTTATTTTTAATATCAGTAAAAAGGGACAGTAGGAAGTTTGTTTTATTTAAAAACCAAAAGGCGCACATAATTGTTGTATTTTTATATAATTTATGGCACTTGAATGATTGTAATAATCGCAAAATAAAAATTCTCTGTTGGATGAATAAGTTACTGTGGAATGGAAAACAAAACTAAATCAGAATAATGGAAATCTTGAAAATAATAGGCATTTTACTTAATTGGCTTTTGAACGTTTATTTTCCTTATTCCCTCGTGTTACTATATTTGACGTTGTAATTTTGGTCATCAATATTGTTAAGTAGGAGAGAAAGAGAGAACATGAGCATACGTATATTTCAAAAAACTCTTTACAATGATAATTTTGCGCGGTGTTGCCAATACATATACAGAGTGATTTTATCCAATGTTAAAAATTATAAATGCGGCCAAAATTGTTTAATTTCTCATATATAGATGGCGCGCTTATGCCAATATTAATATATGGGGCTCTTTTTAAAATGAAATTCCCTGAGGAATTTTGCCTTTAACTGCATCACTGCGATGGGGGTAGCATACAGTCTCCCAAACAGCTGCTCTGGACTAGTGATGGGTTGCTAGATAGGGTGGTGGTGGTTATTACCCTGAAGGTGTGGAGAATGGAGCGTGGAAATAGCAAGAGGGAAATAGTTGTTAGGGCAATCTTCTCCACGTTCAACAGCTCTCCGTGAACCATATATATGATGGTGATGAAGGCCCTTGCAATTACTAAAGTTACTACGGACTTTACATATCAACCTTTTTCTAGAGTTGATTGCATTTTTTACACACGTCAAATATGCTTTCTCTTCATCGTATCCCAAAGGTTTTGCTGAATGATCAAATAAAAATTATATCCATTTACAAAATTAGGTGCACAACGGTTTTTTAATAGAACTCTATTGAAGAAAAAAAAGCCGAAATTGTGGAACCTATTCAAAATTATCTGATAAACTTCCTATTACAATAGGCAACTTTATGATCATTATAAGCACTCTCATTCTGTTTGAATATCATAACTGTTATTCTTTAAAATTTACCAATTTTGAAATATATATCTGAGATAATAGCTTCACATAATATTTTATTTCAAGCTTTACGATAGAGACCTATTGGGATAAAAGTAGCAGGCCAATACCAGAGTAAAATACCAGAAAATAGATTAATATTAATAGAAATGTGGCCTGATATCTCTGCAAATAATTCAATTGACCATCGAAGGGCCAAAAAAATATCCACTACGACGTTAGGAGAAACATTATCTGACTCAGACTACTAAACACTATATTTGGTTGTGTCTCTGACACGATAATTTCAAACCAAAATGTTTATCGAATGTCTCAGAAAGTGGGTGTTTATGCAAGGCGACCAATGGTATGTATCGCCCTCGCCAGTTCTCACTGGATAACCCTTTTGAAGTAGTGAAAGAACATCAGTGCTGGACCCAGGATTAGTAGAACCATGTTCTCTTCAGTGACGTCTAGAAAAAATATATTATCGATTAGAGAGAACCTGACAACCGCTTCATTCTTCTAACTTTGAATAGGTTTGCGGAGAGAGGATCTCATGGTCTAGGCTAGCTTTATTTCTAACAGGCGTAGCCTTTCCAGGTGATTAAGGAATGCAGATTGACTGCCCAACCATAGAAGACAGCGATTATTGAGCCTATGTGAGATATTTCAGGGGTGTATTGGTCCCCTGTGCATTTATAAAGATGATATTGATCATTCACATCGTGCAGTGTAAGTATATGATTTCTTAGAGAGTGAGGATGTTCAGAGAATGGATAGGTCAATTAGATCTCCGGACCTGGATCTTATAGAACATGTCTGAAATGTCTTAGAGATACTCATTGGAGCTCGTCAGCATCTTCCCAAAACTATCCTCGACTTAAAATCTGCTCTTTAGAAGGAGTGGGAATTATTGCTTTGTACCTCTTCCAAAGACCGATAACCAGCATGAAAGCCCGTTATGAGAGTTTTAGAGCTGTTAAAGGTGACCATACTCCTGATTGACACCTTTTTCACGGAAATATGCTGCCTTATATTTGTTCATATTTGAAATAATTTTATAGTCTATAATTTTAAATGTATATTTCAAAGTAGATGGGGACTAGATATTTTTTTACCTATAAAGCTATTTTAAATCCAATCTCATATAATTGAAAAGGTTTCTGCTTTAGAAATCAACATTTAATGTTTATTCAAATATTTTTATAAACTAATGTTTAAGATCTAATGGTTCTTGGCCAATATTACGGGGAAAGACCGGGGATTTGAATATGGTCTAATTATTCCTTCTCTGAGCATTTAATCAATTTGATCTTTTATAATATTCCGATATTTGGCGCTTACCCTGTATGGCTTGTGTTTAATCGGTTTCGTACCTTCTGTATCAATTCGATGATTTTCCAAGTTGGTTCTTCCTAATCCAGTCTAAAGCAAATCTCCGTACTTTTATAAAACTTGTTAGACCTATTTCTGTTCCTTTGATAAAATATTTTAGTTTATTAGGAATCGAGGTTCATCGCTCTCAGCTACCCTTATAAAATTCATTTTCTCTGGACTACTTCCAAAATCCAAGGTGTGGTTTTTTCATTATTTGTAAAGGTCGAGGGTAAGGATTCGTTATCCAAATATTCGTTTCTTTATTCTTAACATTGACCGAGCTTATTGCCAATCGAAGACCATCTATTTTATACAGTTTTTTTTACTGTTCTCCTCGATATATAATATATTCGCCATTTTCTGTTTCTACCAATGCCTTAGTCAATTTAATGAAAAGTTCCAGTATGATGGTATCCTTGGAACCTTTTATTTTTATGTTGGTATTTGATTTCGACTTGATTATTAGTCAAGTCATATTTTCTTGTTTAGGCTGACAATCAATTTTTGCCTTCATTTGTCTGAGAAAATCTCGTCCTAGTATAAATGTCTTTAAATACGTTCCCATTATTACAAATTGGTGCGTAATTGAGATATGTATATTATCAAATTTATCTTTAGTAAAATACTTCCTACAATGTCTAATCTTTTTCCATCGAGTCCAGAGCATGCTTTTCAAGGACTATTTATGTCGAAGTCTGAATCTAGGACTGTTCTAAAGTCGACCATTAGCGCCTGTGCCGATCAAAGCTTCGCAAATACCAATTCTATCCAAGTTTTATATCTGGGATCCCTAACCTTTTAATTTCATTTATTATCGACTTGCTTTGATTGACGGACTCGGGAGCGATACTTAGTTTAATTCCTTCAACACGTAATATTTATTTAGCAAGGATTATTCGAGTGTGTGCAATTACTCAGCTTAGAACAGAGGTCTCGACTTATCGATTCCCTTATCCATTTGGATTTCTTCTTCGACCTTGTCTTGTCTAACTATAAAGTCTTCTTTCACAAAACTTATAACTCTGACTCAGCAATTCTGCGCTATGTGTCTTATAACACTTAAACATATTTGTCTCACGTTTTCTTTCTGTTTTGTTTGTTTCTGAACTATTATTGTAAGTTTTCTTCTGATAGTTTTAGTTTTCAACAAATTTTTGTATTGTAATATGTATTTCTGGTAGTATCTCGGAGCGAGGACCTGGTAGTGTCTTATTATGCTGATTGAGTCGAGCATAGATTGGTTTATTATCTATAATTCTGGATTTTCCCACACGTCCGCGATAATCCTTTTCAAACGAGTCCGTATTCTTGCACGCGTCAAGAAGTTTATTGGTAGTTATAGGGAGATTTAGATAGAGAGCATAATAATATTCCTTTTTTAGAATCCCGCTATAACCCAATTTATACTTTTCTCTTCTTCCAAAACAAGGATATCCTATCCAACCCAGATTAAAGGCTTATTGCGGCATACTGTTCAGCCTCATTCACATTTCTTCTTTGTTTGCATCCGAGGCAAAATCCTGAATAAACGGACTCTTGAAATTTTCCCAGCTAATAAAGCTAGTCTTATATGTAAGTTCAGCCAGGTTTTTGCGTTGCCAATAATACTCATGGCAGCATAACACGAGATTATGTAGTCTGCTCAGTAATAGAGGAAACCGATTTCTTCTAGAGATTCAATAAAAGAGCGAAGGTCTTCTGTCTAATTGTACTCGGAGATTTAGATGTTGGGGTTCAAGACAACTGGGTCGTCGCTTTCATCTTCACCAATTGTTACATCGTGGGGTCATCCACCTTGATTTTCTCCTTCTTTGTGTCTTACACGTTTCCCGAGAGGGTCTCCATATTCAAAGTGAATAAAATATATTATAAATAAATATAATAAGAAAATTATATTTCAAAGTTTTATGTTTATTCATTGTTTTCCTCGTAGTTGTCGATCTTTAGTCTTCGCCTCCGTGGCTAAAAATAAATGATCAAGATATAAACAATAACATACTTACCAAAGCAATGGTACTTTAGTATACAATCTGTTTAAAATGAACTCAAAATATCATATTCATATACAGTGGTACCTCGACATACGAGCGCCCCAACATACGAGTTTTTCGAGATACGAGCAAGTGATTTTTTGCTTTGAGTTACGAGCGAAATTCGAGATACGAGTTCGGTTCGGTAGTGTTGAAGATATTAATCTGTGATTTTAAATGGGAATTTTGTATGGGGAAATTTGCTTCGAGATACGAGTAATTCAAGATACGAGCAAGGTTGCGGAACGAATTAAACTCGTATGTCGAGGTACCACTGTATTCATATATCAAAATAAATGGAGGGGCGCATCAAACATGACGTAAAAATATAATATTTTCAACTTATTTTGATATTACTATTAATAGTATTTCACGAATTTATAATTAATGTGCACACACATTATAAATAAATAAATACAATAAATTTTGAAAATAGAGCAATCCATAAATAAATCTTTAATTAAAAAGCATATTTTGGATCAAAATATTATTTATTTTACTAATATTTCAGTTGGCTGAACGCCAACCTTTTTCAAGGTATTATAACATATTAATGTGTGTCAACAACAAACTCAGCGCCACATAACGTCAATAGAATATATATACGATGTATATAATTATATGTTAAAATACCTTGAAAAAGGTTGGCGTTCAGCCAATTGAAATATTGGTAAAATAAATAATATTTTGATCCAAAATATTCCTTTTTAATTAAATACAATATATGTATTCTGTATATACATTTATTTTAAATATTTACCATTTCTAAAAAATAAATATATTTTGCAAATTTGTTTAAAAGGTTTCCACGGATCGTGTAGTTTGTAAACATTTTTATTTATCAATAAACTGAAAAAGAGGAATCGATTCTTCGAAATATATTTATTCGTTTTCAAGGTAAAATAAGACAAAATCCAAATAAATAAATAGTTTGTGATTTGAATTTTGTCTAATTACCTTGCATTCTTAATCTATAATCCAAATTGTGCATTATCATTAAATTGTCTTTCTCTTTTTTACATAGATCTAAGTATCCTTTCTTTACTATTCCTAATACTATTTGCCTGTTTATATGCATCACGAAACATGTGATTTCACATCTCTATAAGCAACTAGTAGTTAATTCTGAGCAAAATGTAAATATTGGAAGACCTGTGCTTTTTATTTTCCGAGGTCACAATTTAATTAAAATTTGACTTAAGCATATTTGTGAAGGATCTCAAAAATCTGCGTGATTCCTAGAGGAAGCAACAGTCAATTAAAATCTTTTTCCATTTTTGATGAAAAAATCTTGTTTTTTTTCTATCAATTTTTCATCAAGATATTCTAAGAGGCAATTTATTATTTTACCTTTTTATAAATGACACACACACACACGGGACTCTTTATTAATTAGATTAACTAATTTTTAAACAGGTGATCTCTCCTCCTAAAAAGATTAATTTAAAATTTATTTTTGTTAGCCTCTCTCTCTCTCTCTTCAGTTCATTTGATTTAAATAATTTTTAAAATATAATTTTATTTCATGTTTCATCTAATTATTATTTTTTTAAATATGGCTGTGGTTGCACACACTTGAGAATGATTTTTTGTTCCACAAATATAGTGAAGTTCTTTCAAGAGAGGCTTTTAAAATTAAGGTAATTATGTCAATTTAATTTTGAAGATAAATTATGTTTTTCATTTTAAAAATAAAGAGCGATAGAACTTTGTGAAGGTTTCAATAATGAAATTAGTAAAAAATCATTTTGATCATTTTTTGATTTTATCCTATACATATGTAAAAAGAGGGAGAGAAAAATGAAATGTGATCTCTTCAGACATGTTATTAAAGCTTTTTATCAATAAAATTGATTTAAAAAATAGTGTAAAACACTAAGCCTTAATAAAACATGAAAATATTTATTAATGGCAACAATGTGCCCTGAAACATCTTCTATTCTGAAGCTGAAGAAGGTGTTGCGCTTTATTAAAATGGAATACCGACTTCACACCGGCTATGTAATTACGGATGGAAATTAAAAACAAAACTCCCTCTACATTTCTAAATTGAATCTTTTGTTTTATTGAGCTTTTTTTAGAGAGAAAACTTTTATTAAAATTTTAAGTTATTCTTATTTTTTTCTCTTTTCATTCAAAAAAACTACGAATATTTCCTAATAACTTGTGAATTTAGAAATATTCTCTCAATTCTTTTATTTTTAATGCCCCATTAGTAATCTTTTAAAGCGTGATAAATCCAATTTTTAAGAATAAATCTGTATTGTAGCCGAGTTGTTGTAGAATTTATTTTTCAAAAAACATTAATAAACCTTTTTTTAAATATAAACAATTTAGCGTTTTCTTTTTTCAGAAGAAAATATTCTTCTTTCAACCCTGGATAAATAATTAATTCTGAATTGTTTCTATTTTCCACCTACAGATGGCGCCTTAATGCCTTATATTTAAATGTATACCTTTCCTGTAAAACATTTGTTAATAAAACCAATTCGGTATAGCAACGAGTGTTGGCTTAATGATCGAAAATATTTATTTATAATTATACCAACGTGATTTAATAATATTTATAATCTATAGAATAATTGATCCGACTAAAATTTTAAAAATTTCTTCTGGTCAGCCCGGGTATTAAGAATATATATATATATGATGCATTATCGCGCCATCTGTTATGAAAATTCGAAAATATTATAGACGGGTATGATTATGTATGTATGTATGTAGAAAATGTTTAATTTTAAAAATAATCATGCGTATCTATAATAGTTTAGAATTTTCATATATAAGGGTTTCGCACATCTATATAAATAAACTGAAAATATCAATAAAAACAATGTTGTCACTTATAATCCTTTAAACTATTGATGGTTATTAACATTCAGAAATAATGAATATATTTTTTCATATATGATATAAATGCGCGCCATATATGTATAACATTTATAAACTATTTGAGCGCATATATATTCCTTTTTAAATTAAACAATTCTCTATTGCGCCCTTCTGCAAAAATAAAATTTTAGAAAGGCCTAGCTCATCGGTGTTCGAAAGAGAATTCTAGGTGAAGTCATTTAATGTTTACATGGTAACTAGTACGAAACAATATTAAAACGTTGTGATAAACTACTAAGCTTCTTGGAGGCTTTCACTTCTGATGAGCCGGACCGTCCTAAAATTGTATCATTGTTTAGTAAAGTGAGTAGGAAATGGTTTATATTAAACAAAAGCATATGCTCGTAAATATTTAACAATTCCGAATAATATTGGGCCTCAAATTGAACAAAGAATATATTTAAATAAATTGAAGCACTGATTTGATTGAACATTCACCCGCATCTGGTGATAATGTGATTCCTTCAAAATATCTATGTGGAGTTCATTGTTTGGCTCAACAATTTCTTATCTGTGCTCGCTGAGTTAAAGAGGGGCTCCTTTAGTGTAAATCCATGCATTGGAATAAGGCCTGCCTTGAATACGAAGAGAAAGTTTGGAATTCTCGAGGAGCCGATTACTGGACGCTAAATGCGCAGGGAGTCTTAATTAGATTAGAATTTCTATCGTGAAAGAATGTTTCTTATTAGCGGCCCAACTCCATTACGAGAATGGAGGGTGGGAATGCTGGCCAGACGATTGGACTCCGCCTTGTCAGACCATAACGTTAAAAAGAAAATACTTTTAGTACAAAACAACTTACTATTAATTTCACTTAAAATTGAGATCTAAATAGAAAGCAAAATTAAAAATCCCACGAAATGTGATGAGATATTGAATGATAGTATTAACATTTATACAACATGCGCAGTCGTTCTATTTGTACTGATAAAATAATGTTGCCCTTAAACAGATATTGTTTATGTATTGTATTCTAAGTCGAAGAATTCTGAAAAAAAAAAAAGTTGAAAAAATAGTTGAAAAAAAAGATTATATGATGAAAAAGAACACATTACTAATTTCAATGGACACCTTCCTTAAGAAATATATTTTAAAATGTTGGCTTTATATTAATAGGATGAGCGATACAGTTGATTGAAATGGCGGAACCTCTCCACTCACCACGTCAGGCCATCCCACTCTATTTCACAGAGGGAATTTGATAAATACTTTAATAAAAACTGCGATGATTTAATATAATATTTTGAAGAAATTGTGTTAGCTCGGGAAGACCCCAAGGTAATAGTGTAGAAAAAGAGAGTTTCTTATTTCAGAGTGTAAAAACCTGACAATCTATTATCGATGTTCAATTAAAAATATATTTCATCGCTAAATCGTGAGGACTAGAAGATACGTTTCTTCTATTTAACTCTCATGCACATCCCAATCTTTCGGATATGTGTGCCTTCAACATGGGCTCAGAATTAACGCTACACACACGAAGGGTCTTCATAGTTACAAGTTAGTAGAGTTGTGAATATATAAGAAGCTTTCTTGTAGCGTTAATTAAAATCACACGTTGAATAAAACACATATATGAAAACTTGTGATGTATGAAAGCTAAATAAAAGGAACGCTTTCCCTTAGTAATTTCAATTTCGAAATATATATATCATCGGGTATTATCGTCTGACCTATAAAAATACTTCATCGTTTGACGTATTTCGATATCCGTTTTGAACAATGCATTTATATGATTAATTTAATGAATATAGATTACATAGTTTTTTAATTAGAGGAAGCCTGTAAAACCTCCAGAACAATACGTCAAAACCTTGTAACTATAACGAACGCTGTCATCTCTCAATATTTTAGTACTAATTATAAATTTATGAAGTGTGTGTCGATTGTATAAAATAATATCGTTTTATCGTGAAGATTTATATAATTTCTCTCATTATATATGTTATATAAAAATATTATATAATCTAAAATGCAAATATATTTTTTTTTAAAAACACATATTTTATTTTCATTCATTGACTGTTCTACATTTTTTGACCATAGATTCAGAACATACCACTTTAATTATTGTTGTAAATATGTATAGTTAACCCTACCTATTTTTTAAAATCACGATTATAGAATTCATTCTATAAATTCTATATTGCTGTTAAAAATAATTTTTATGTGTAAATTTACTTCAAGTAATTCAAAATAAAAACTAATTGAAAGGTAAATAACAATCTTTCCTTTTTCACGACTGCACCTTCAATTCCCTACCTTTTTCAACAACAAAACGAAAATAATCATAACATATATATATATATTATAATTTATTTTAAAGATCATAGTCTTTTGTCAGTTAAATATTTGTTTTTTGACTCGCGCTTTAGATGTTGTACAAAATTTGAAATATCGCGTGAGAACGCCCTTGCAGACTTAGAATAATTTTTAACGCTTTGCCAAATGTTTTGATTTTGTTCGCTCCTGATGAGGACAAAATATTTTTGTCGAAACGTCGAGACAATAAAAAGATTTACTGGCCGAAGTATCTTTAATTTGAATAATAATATCCTTTGTTATATGTAGATATTCACGATATCTAGACCATTAAATAATACTACTTTTCCGTGAAAAATAGACACTTCGGCCAGTTGGAGGTTTTATCTTCTCAAAGTTTCGACAAAAATCTTTTGTCTTCGTCAGGAGAAATAAATAAAATAATGTATTTGCCGAAGTGTCTATTTTTCACAGAAATATGAATGCCGGCCAGGCAACCTCTATCTTCAGGATAATACTACTTTTATTATGATATAATACTACATAAACATACATGAATTATATGGCAACAAAAATGATATTTATATTTATTATAGTATGTAACTTTACGGAGATATGTGTAAATTCTATACAATTAAATGATTCAAGTTTTGTTATAGCAGGTAATACATACACAAGTCTATGCCACTAAATTATAATACAAACGAGCTTTAGTATAGCATGTAATAATGCTACGTACATATATTAATTAAATCTATATAAAAATGATAAAATGAACTTTATCATAATGTGAAATATGACACAGACGTTACCGTAATCTATGTCACTGTACTTAAACAATCAAAACATATAGTAATATAAACTTTACGATAAAAATTACCATATCAGTTCTCTGTGTAATCTGAAATCTCCCGGTTATTTTTTATGTTAATATGACAATTGTCTTTATAAAAACATAAATATATATTAATAGCTGTGTTTAAGCTTTTAAAATTATTGTTTATTTTTCTTAAATATATTTTAGATTAAAAATATTTTTACTTATAAATAAAATAGTAAAATATGTTAAGAGATAAAACATGTTAATATAAACAATATTTAAAAAATGTAACAAAACGAATAATTAATTCATATTAACTTAAATCTTTCTATGTAAATATATTTAGAGAGGCTACGAAAGTGGAAATATCTCTATTTACTATTAGCACGTTGTGTTCAACGTACAGAACGTAAACACTTTCAAATGGAGTGAATAGAGAGTGAGAATTTACATATATTGATGAGAAAGGCGCACACTATTTTTTATTTCACATTCATAAATAATATTTTCGTCAATAAGAAATATTTATGAGACAGGACACAAAATGGCGCAAGGAGTTTAAAAGCCAACTTTTATTTGGCTACAAAATCTTCTTTTAAAAGGTTTCGAAGGCCATCAAGAATAGGAAAGGTGGGGCTAAAATTCAATGGAAGCTCTTCATAATAGCCTTAACGCGAAGAATGGCCAAGCTGGGAATTTCTCCGAGCATAATATTCTCTCTCTCTCTCTCCTAGCAGGAGCGGCGGAGATTAGACCGCTCCTTGAGAGCTCTTATCTTCCTGTGTCAAACGTTCTTCCATTGTAGGATCCTCGCCTCTAATCGTCTGCCTCACTCGCCCGAAGATTGGCTTTGGTTTTAAATTCAAGTTCAGGCACCGTGAAATATAAAGTCTGAATTTATACGATTCACAAGACTTTTCAATGGGAAATAATTTTTAGTGTTTCCCTTTTTTTCTTCACTTTTTCTCCTCTCTACAAATTCTTTCCTTTTAGAAGTTTTATTTCACTTTAATCTTGTATTTCTTTCTTTCTTTTATTCTAATGCCGCTTTATTTAGACAGGAATTTATTTGAAAGTATTCTTTTTTTATTTATTTATCCATTTGATATATATAAAGAAAAAGCAATGATTTAAAAATATTAAATTTATCGGATTTCTTTTCTATAAGGAGTTTTGAAATTTAATAAATTTCCGATTTAAAAAAATCTCTGAAATGGCTGATGGTTGCTGAGATATTAACGATTTCTTTTCCCCTTTTTCTTAATCTATTTTAATAGAAAATATAAACAGAATGATTTTTATATTCTTTGAAAATTTCCTAGATCAAAGGTGATATATTTTATTTTTATTCAGAAACATAAAGGGCATTATCATTAATATATTTTGTATTTTATCATTTATATAATATTTTTTATTTTTAAAAATATGTTCATTTTAAATATATATACAAAATATTATATGAACCAAGTAATTTCAAAACTGTTAAATTAATAAATATTGAAGAAATATAATTTATATTATAATAATAAACACTATATATATGTTCGAATATATTTTTTAAAACAATTTATCAGTTTTTTTTATATACCATTTTCAGAAGCCTGTACATATGTTTTCACTCCACAACTGATTTTTTTTATTTTTATTTAAAAAAATGTTATAAACAGTCCTGAAAAAAAAATTCTATGAATATTTTTGTGATTATATATATTACTCTTAAAAGAGAGATTTCACTAATATAAAAATAAACAAACATATTTTATATATGAAAAATAGTACAAATATAATAAATATTGTACTGGCGTGCATAAATTAAGAAAGACAAAAGGGCATCATCTTATCGTGCAACTGAAAGTTGCTGATGGTTTGAGCCATCTATCGGAATAAAAATAAATACGAATAGTTAATATTTATTCCGATAGTTGGTGCAAGCCGTCAGCAACTTTCAGTTGCACGATAAGAAGTTGCCTTTTTTTCTTTCATATTTTATATAGTTTATATCTTAACGCCAAATACGTACACACACAAAGCTTTATTAAGACCAGCAGGCTTATACAGATTCACCACAGGAAGAAATAATAGATGGAGCTCCTATACTCCAAGCAGCGCAGCACCCAAACTTAACGCCAAATATAAAAACGCTGAACTCTTTTTGGCATCGCTACTATATAAGCTAAACAACGTTTTTAACAAATTCTGAAGATTTAATGATTTCCTTGCGGATCTCATGGAATAAAAACCCGCCTTACACTGACGAGAGCCATTTGTCCGACACATCGTCTCCTTGTGGTCTTTCTGAATTTGCAATCGCTGACAATGTGGCTTCGTCACGGACCCGAGTACTAGCGTGCAGAGGCGGCCAATGGATAGCGTGTAATTTTTTCCGTCTAGTTTGACGGGTGAGGTGATTATTTTTTATATTTTCTCTCTTTTTGTTATATATCATATATATATACTGTGTTCTTTATATTTCATTAATGAATAAGGTACCTTAATGTCGATTGTAAAAAAATATGTTGATAATCGTATATATATATATACATATTCTGAAAATATATGCATATATTGGATTTATAAATATTCTTATTATTCCGATATTTCGAGGGGCATATATATATTAATTAAAAGGCATATTTTGGATCTTAAATAAAACAAACATTTTATTTAATATAAAATGCCAATATTTAAATAGGCTGTATGAAAAATAAACCAAATCTGATATCGTACAAGAATAAGGTGGATAAATTAAGAAAATGGCATCTGCTTATCGTGCAACTGAAAGTTGGTTATGGCTTGCGCCATCTATCAGAATAAATATCAACTATTCGTTGAATTATGATTTTTCCAGAATTGGTGAAATATCCATTCTTGATTTTTCAAGAAAAACTAACCACGTACGCGTTTCGGGCTGTTAACCATCGTCAGCGTTGTGCAAGCTGTATCTCAAAGACAAAAAAAACCTTTTCGAATAGGAAGTAAAAAAGATGCAAACCACTACAAGAATACCTAACTTCAAGAATTCCTAACTATGTTCAACCCAACTTCTATAACGTTCAATTTTTTACTGGATATGGTGACTTCAACACATATTTGTTTAGAATTGGCAAAATTGGTTCACCTGCATGCACTTGTGGAAACGAACAACAAACCCCTGAACACCTGATAAACTGTCCATTAACTTCTGATCTAAGGGAAGAAAACCAACTTTACCTGACTAATACAAAACAAGCTGCTTGCAATAAAGACCAATACATCAAGTTTAATAGATTCTGCAGGATGTATATTTTGAGGCGAAAGTGTTGACTGTACATATTTCAAGCTACTACTTATAATTGCTATATGTAAAATTTGACATCGAACGTTTAATTTTTATGATTCCCAATGTTCAATTGTATCAATTGTATATAATTTAAAATATGCACGCAATTATCCAAATTGTGGATATGGCGTGTCTCTCCCAACTGTTAAATAAATGAATAAACTACAAAACATTTTACTTATCCTCGTCAACTTTCCCAAGTTTGGACATATAAATCTGGGATACCCTGTTTATTGAAAACTAGAATTTTACATTCCTAATATACTCGTATATGTCAAGACAACTATATATTAATTATTTTATCACAATGACTCATCTTCTAATTTTTCTGAAGCTCTTTTAATTACTTTTCTATTTTCTTGCAGTTTAATTTTAAACTTCCAATTAATATTTTTTTTAGCTTTAAATTTTTCTAAAAAAATATTAATTGTTATTTTATAATTTTAATGACTTGAATACACTCAACAATTTGAAATAGTTTTTAACAAGCGCTTCTAAATTTTGTTCATTAAAAATGTGAAACATTTGTCATATGATTAGTTGTTTAAATTAAAAAGGCATATATTGGATCAAAATATCATTTATTTTACCAATATTTCAGTTGGCTGAACGCCAACCTTTATCAAGGTATTATAACATATTTGTTCAGCTAACTGAAATATTGGTAAAATAAATTATATTTTGATCCAATATATGCCTTTTTAATTAAAAATTTATTTATGGATTGCTCTATTTTCAAAATGATTAGTTGTATAAATGCTATATATGCTGAGAGATAGAGAGAGAGAAAAAATTATATATATATATATATATAGCATAATTTAAAAACAGATAAACTTTAAATATATGTTAGAGCAAATATTTAAAACAAGAGGTTAGTTTTCTTAATATTTAATAAATAATTAGATAAATTAAATTAGCAAAAATATTCAGGTGGAATTTCAGCAGAGTAGAAGCAAAAGTAGAAAAAAAGGAATAAGCGAATAAAAAGTTTATAGAAAGGAGAAAAGAGAGAAAATGATAATAATTTTCCAATAATTAAATACAACCTAAGGTGAAGAAATAGAAAAATCCTATATTTTCTTTGAAGAAAGATGGTATTTCTTTTTAATATTTTACTTATTTTGCGATTTTAAAGCTCATACTATAGTGACAATATAGTGTAAAATGGAGGAGAATACAGTATAATATATTAACAACAGGAATCTAAAGTAAAATCCTATTTTGTTATCCAGCCAAGTGTAATTAACAACAAATGTAATGTAAGCAGAATAAGTATGCGTTTGCTATACAATACAAATACCTAATTGTTTTGATTAACTGGAGTGATGAGGAAATATTTTCTTATAGAAAGGAATTGATATAAAAATTAATATAAAGAAATATATGTATATATATACAATCTAAAAATGAGATTTCTATTGATTTTTGATTATCTTGAGGATTATGCTATGGTAATACAGTCGTGGTTGAAAATCTTGAAAGTATAATAAAAATAGTAAATATTAGAAATAGCCTTAATTGAGCTTAAGGAATATATATAAAAACATAATTTGGTAAAAGTACTGCCTGACCTAAGGCGTAAGAATAAAAAAAAATAATAAAAAACTTATTTACATAATGTACAAAGGTTTGAGCCGGCCATTGGGAAACAACAACAATGAGTTTTAATAGGGGAAGCGTGACCTCTGGAGGTCGATTTAGCAGAGTATTTGAATATACACTGCGTGACATTGAAAATGGAACACCAATAAATAGTGGCCAGAAAGTGATGAAACTCGGCAGACAGAGACAGACAGGGACGAACAATAAGTGATCTTTATTTCAAAATGATAGTCATAATACAGAGCGAGAACGGCGTCGGCTTAGTAGCAAGTAGGACCACCGCGGACGGCGATGCACGCAGCAACACGTCTAGGTAAAGAGTCAATCAGAGTACGGATGGCGTCCTGAGGGATGGCTCTCCATTCCCTCTCAACCATTTGCCACAGTTCGTCTTCTGAACGCGGCTGTGGCAAGGCATGCAAACGGCGTCCAATGATGTCCCAGACGTGCTCGATTGGTGAGAGATCAGGAGAGTACGGTGGCCAGGGAAGCATCTGTACATCTTGCAGAGCTTGTTGGCTAATGCGAGCAGTGTGCGGTCGGGCGTTATCCTGCTGATAAAGGGCATTGGGTACCCCTGAAGGTAGGGGAGTGTCACCGGTCGCAGCACATCATCAACTTATCGTTGGGCCGTCATAGTGCCCTGAATACGAAGTAAAGGTGACCTGGAATCATACGCGATTGCGCCCCAAACCATGATTCCACATTGTCGCACGGTGGGGCGTTCCACAATTGCTACCGGATTGGACCTTTCTCCACGTCGACGCCACACGCGTACACGGCGACTATCACTGGACAAGCAGAAGCGCGACTCATCTGAGAACACGACCCTGTGCCATTCCGTCATCCACGTCGATCTAGCCCGGCACCATTCCAAACGTTGGCGCCTATTCGGTGGGGTCAATGGCAATCTTCTTAGCGGACGGCATGAGTGCAAGCCATTAGCAACCAATCGACGGGAAATGGTTCTGGTCGAGATGGAATGATCTAGGGTGTCTTGCACATGTTGCAGGATGGCGGTACAAGTGGCTTGTGAGGCCACCACTGCTTGTCGAAGGATACGCCGATCCACACGTGCTGAAGTCACTCTGGTTGCACCGACATTCCTATAAATTGCCACATTTCCTTGTTCCAACCATCTTCTCCACAGTCGGTGCACCGTGGACGCACCAAGGTGTGTATCAGCTGCGATTTGACGTATGGACCAACCTGCCCTTTTCAGTCCGATCACCATGCCCCTCGTAAAAGCGTCTGTCTGCTTGATCTGCCTCCGTTTACGATGACCTGGCATTCTCTGTTATTACACGTGTCTTTTGACACAAGAACAAAATTTCTACAATGATTTTCCTTGAAGAAATAACGACACGAATACTGTCCTTTCTGCAAGTTCCTTCCCTTATATCTTACTCCATGTGCGCACGAGAGCTGCGCATTTTACATCATTTGCATAACTCGGCTAGGCGCGTCTACCCTGAAATTTGCATAATTTTCTGGCCACTATTTCTTGGTGTTCCATTTTCAATGTCACGCAGTGTATGAAATATAATTTTAAATAAAATAATATTTTATTATAATATATATATATAATTCATGTATATATTCACCAGCTTAAACACCTGTTTGGTTAATTCGACCAATTTCAAAATCCCTCTCGTAGGATGTTGTAAAATTGAAGCCGCCCCTGTACTGATGAGGGCCAAAGCCCGAAACCATTATACATAGGTAGGCGTTTTGTCTGAAATTTTCAAAATGTTGTGGCTCATTCTTTATCATCACTAGTAATATTTTTACTTAGGTGATGAAGAGTGAATCATTCTTATGCATAATTAAAGGGAGATGTACTTCTTTTGGTATATTAATATCATTCTCCCGTAACTTTACGTTATATACGTATATATATATGGAATATTTTCCAGGAGGAAATTGATTCATAGAAGCATAGGGCGCCTCTCCCGTCAAAATAAACGTCAAAACCTGACGCCAACTATTTTGACGTTTATTTTAACGGGAGAGGCACCCTATGCTTCTATATATATATTAAAGAACATACAAAATTACGTTAGCGTCAATTCTTTCTTTTTGAAAGAACGGAAAAAAATATTTTGAGCTTTCGGGGAAGTATTCTTAATATAAAGCTAAGAAATGTGGCATGACACCATCTAGTGAAACAGAAATCAACTAAACGTTAATTTAACCTGTTCTCTGATATTTGGTCAAAACATTTTCTTGATAAATCAAGAAAAGCCAACCAAGAGCGCGTTTCGAACTGTTGGCCCTCGTCAGCATGGTGCAGGCTCTAGCTCTACGACCAAAAGTTATTTGGTCCCAGAGGCTTCTTGAGAAATCAATAAATAGGTATTTAAGGCGAAACTATTGTAAATACGCTAAACATGTAAAAAAATAAATATTATATATATTATATCCCTAAGATGGAAAGGTAGACTCTATAAAATACCAGCAACGTCTCTAATACCAATCTATAATATCTTAGTCTAGAAAAAAAAAAGATTCCCCGAGACAATGTGAATATTATTAGATTAAAAATTTCTAAATAATATTTGAGTTTCACAAATAAAATAATTTGTTGTTACGCAAAATATTTCTCTAGATATTCCTATGGAGTAATTGGCTCTCTGGCTCTGTGAATTATTGCGAGTCAGTCTTTGAATAGAAGTGTTGTTTATTAGCTTCCTCACTCCACTTGGTTTTCTCAACTTATTTATCGAAATTCCTTCATTTTGTGAGGTAGAACTAAATTTATTTTATTATATTGATATATTAGAGAAATTATATTTAAATTAGGAATTTTTAGGATTATTTCCAAACCTAATTACATTTGTAGTGTCAAAATTTATATATTCTGTTTTCAACACTTATAATCTATTTACCAAAAGATTTCAAATTGAAAAAAAAAATTAAGTTGTCCGAATTTTACATTTTCAGCGAGTATTTCCATTTTCGAATAATTCTTTAAAATAATCAGAAATATAATAATAAATAATAGAAATTTACAGGTAATAATTTTTGGAATAAAATATTTGCAATTTAAGATTTATGTAACTTCAGCCTGTCAATAATTTACGCCAAATTGACATTGGGAGGGGACAATGTTTTCCCATTCTTCTCGTGAAAGAAACAGGATCTTCAAGTGGCGATCTATTTTAAAGGAAGCTGAAGCACATTCATCCTACAGCGAGGTCGATACATCAGTTGGTATTGATTTGTTCAGGATTCAGCACCTCTTGAATTTCTTCAACGCTATATTTCACTATTCACACTCATGTTCCTATTCTATTAATGTGTATTGGCAGCTAGGAAATGTTCCAATCTACCAGAACAATACAGAGAAGTTTTTTCTTCTCATATGTTCCCGCTATGGTCATATACTTCTCTTGGTTGAGACGACATACTCGCTGCTTTACTGCAGACGCGCAACGTGGAAATAACCACAGGTTTCAGGAATTGATCTATCTAATTACATTAATGTCTTATAAGATTTTCTTACAAATCGTTAAAATTCTTTCATAATATCAATCGTATAGATTAAAAAACTGAATAAATATTATGCAAAAAATTATAGAAGTCAGATATTTATTATTAATGTATATATTCATCCAAATATAATGATAAAATTCTATTTATAAGAAAAAGTGAAATATCGATTACCAATTTACCTAAAGCGTTCAATTGGTAAGCTTCCATTCCAAAGGCTTTTCCCCAGGCCTTCTAAGTCTAATTTAAAAATATTTCAATTCCTTCTAGATATAAAAAATGCAGTATTCTGTAAAAGGTATCCGAATGGCTTGAAATTAGATCAAGGAAATTGTTTCGACATATAAATAATTGAAAGTACAGTACGTATATAAATCATATTGCCAAAATAACTTTACTTTTGAAAGCGTTAAAATAGATAAAAGACTTTCATTTTCGGAATGTTAGTTTTTGTGATTAATCTGATAATATTGTTTAAAATGAACTTGCGTTTGCATTATACAAATCAAACCACAATCAATAAAGCCATATCTAAGATGTGTCGTACAATAGTCAATCTCGGACCGAATAATACAAAGTCCTCTTCAGTAAAGAAGAAAATATTCCATATCTCAATTGTCTGATATAGTGGCTGGCAAATCACTGGCGTTTGGGATTGCAATTCGGATTGAATCCTTTGACGTCAATGAACGAACGATACTCTATTGTCGCATTCTAGAGGAATCGATTGGAGTTTTTAATCTCTCTCTACTGAAACCCCCGAAAAAGTGTAAAACTATAGAGTTTAAAAACTATATTCGAAAAAGAAAAAATAAACAATATTATAGTATATGCCCGTTGAAGAGCAGAATATTTGCTCGAAAACTTGCGAAAATCAAAATTAAAAGAAACCCTTTACCTTAATATTGTTTATTCTTTCTTTTTCGGATAATTTCTAGGTAACTATTACTCACAAAATTTTATTACACACGTTTAAAACGCATATAAAATGTTGGAGTATATTAAATAAATAAGATAGGAAAGTTCTGTAAATAAGTTATTTACGTTTACTACCAAATAGAGTATGTATGTTTTAGGTTGTACACATTCATTATAAGAGATGTTATTTTGATCACAGAAATGTAGCAGCATAACAGTAGAAACTTGAATCATAAACCGCCTAAATACATAGATTCTTTTAGTCCTTTTATTTTATATACATAGATTCTTCTAGAGTGGTCTCTTTTTGAAGATTTAGATATGAGGTAAAACCAGTCTTATATTTGAGCAACCAGTCTTGAGCAACCAGTCTTATATTTGAGAACACGTTCCTGAGTGACCACCTTTGTGAAGTAAAATTTGACTTAGCGTGACATAATCTAACCTCCAATACACACACACACACACACACGAGGCAACTTCACGACTCGCCATGTTTTGGGCGGTCCTCTGTTCAACTGTAATATGGGTTGTCTATTCTGATGCCATAAAGGTGCTAGTTGCTCGAAGATTTGATCACTTTAATGACTTATTAATGTATTTGGGGGGTCGGTGGAATGCTGGTTAAACCGTTTGGTTTTCGATCACTACGACCCGGGTTCGATTCCCGCATTGGACACTTTTTTCTGTTTAAAAAAAAACGTTCCAATAGCCCCCGATTATTGCAAAAGTCCAACCTCACCAGCGAGTGCAAGTAACCAAACGGGGCTCTGGCACATTTGTAAGTGCAAGGTCGAACTGCTTTTCACATGTGTAGACATGTGGTGCGCTTACAGTTAAAGCAGTCGCTAACTCCCCACCATGATTATCATGGCCTGTACCACGTGTACTAGGGATAATATAATAATAAAAAAATAAATGTACTTTAATATGGCAAACATATGATGGATAATTTATCAATTTTTCTCTTGGTCGCATATTATACATGCTCGAAAAACAGGTTAGGTATTAAAATTCATGATTATCATTATTTAATAATTTGTTTTCTCCCCTTTCCCCCAATATAATAATCCATAAAACATTAACAGAGATTAAGTTATAAAGTCTTTAACTATCTCCTACGAATATATATAAACTATACAAAAAAGCGATCTATTCCCCAGATAATTCTTTTATTTGGAGCACAACATTTTTATTTTAAAATATTACTAATGCTAATTATACACATATAATAATATTAAAAAGTATATTTGAGAAAAGGCTTAATTAAGACAGGCTTCTTGCAGTTTTAAATTCATTCGTTGAATTGATAATCGGCAAGTGTTCTCAAAATTATTATTTTTACTAAAGTATAAACAACATCACTGTTGGCATAATATTTTAAGGAGATTAAGTGCATATTTTATTCACTAAATATAATATTTTAATATAATATATATTTAATTCGCTATTTATGAACTATATATTTATCAATTATTAACATATATATATATATATACCTAAATAAAATTATAATAGACTATGGTTTATATTATTTCAGGAAAAATATTTTTATTATAGATTATTTTCGAAGAAACAAAAACAAAAGAACCTTTTAGAAAAGAATATTGAAAGCTTTTAGGGAAAATATTAAAATAGTATTAAAGCTCTCTATGTTATTTTCATCATAGAGCTTGTGTTAGTTATTTCCCAGTATGCCCCAAAGCAGAACTGTGGCTTTTAAATCCTCTCGAGCAAAAGAAACAGACGACTATTAAAGTTGGGGAAACACCATTCTTTTATCTCGGGGGAATATTCCCATTTTGTTTACTGTCAATCACGGGCTTTGGGCTTGGAAATTACTCTAATGCATTTTGTGTAATCCTTTACCCTTTTTATACCGAATACCATTGGCTTTTATTTAAATTCATTATTTGCTTTCATAAATTTCTACTTAATATATTATATTTATTTCTATTTATATTATCGAATGTAATATATATATTTATGTGCTTTAAAAAATATACTTATATATATAATGTGTATATATATAAATGTCGTTATTGTGGATATTTTGAATGTATTTAAATATATTTTTCATATTATTATAGTATGATTTAATGTTCTTCTCATACAATTTATTAATATAAAAATATTTACGAATAGGAGAAGTTAAAAAAGAGTAAATAATTTTTTTTTTTTGTATAAAAAAAGTCGATATTTTTATATCATTACACGCATGTATTGCAATATTTCACTATTACTACTGTAAAATGAAGGAAGAAATTGTGCAGATGATTTATAAATAAAATTTTAGAATCGCAACAAATTCCTTTTATATTTGTCAGTGTTTGGCAGTTATGTGTACGATTACGTCATTGTGAGGTAAGAATTTTGTGCAAATATTTTCACTTTTTACCTTGTATAGATATAAAGAGTTTCCTCTCTTATATGTTAATTCCCATCCTTTAGAGAGATTGTCATTTTAACTATAAGGTAATTACGCGCCATATATACATAAGAAATAGAACTATCAAGCACGAATGTTTCTTTAACATATAAAATACATTTTCTACTGTTTATATTGATTTGAAAAATGTTTAGAGGGCTCGACTCATCAGTGATGAACCCTCTCTGCGGCTTCGCCAATTTAATCCACTAATACTGGACGATTCTGCTTATATATTCGTCACTGAAGGAAGGAATCTTAGTGATGGCATTTAAGCGCTAACTATGAACCTTTGCTATTACGACAGTAGAATTAGAAAGAAATATTTGCATCGAGCAATGTTTTTTCGCAAACAAGAAGTACAAGGACAATTAGACATAAATTAAATATACAGGGTGATCCAAAAGTCCCGCACTATTTTAAAAATTAATAACTCCGCGAATATTTGCGCTAGAGCAATGCGGTAAACACCATTGTGTTCAGGATGCAATGGGAATTTTTATGGCAAATAATGAAAAATTCGAAATTGATTTTAGTTACAATTTTATTCACCAGATGGCCTTATACCAGAATCAGAGATTCAGCGGCCAAATTGTTTGATAAATTGAAAAATATAACTGATCGGCATGTATTTTTCCTTTTTGAATACCAGGAAAGAACCCTAATAATATCAAATAACAAATAAATAAAACACCACTTCGCCAAAAGTATGAAGAATTGGTTAACGATTTTCAAATACAATCAGAGATATGTAAAATAGGTAAATGCAAATTAAAACATGTAGCAAAAAGAAAATTGATATTTTAGATACGGTTTGTTTCCGAAGATAATAAATTTCTAATATTTTTAATTCAACTCTCACTCAGTATCGATTATATTTATTTTAATTCATTTGAAAAATATGTATCTATCTCTGATAATTTATTTTACTCTGGAATGCCGTTGTTGTTGTCGTTTCCAACAAAGAGCCTCAGATGTATCCATGTATCTCCATCACAGCAGCAGCAATGCCCACTATCTTAGGTGTGTAAAGCTGCTGCTCAGGGCCTATGTCTATTTTTTGCAAGGCTGCGGCCATTGCTGGCTATAAGAATATGTGGGTAGGTGTAAGTTCCACACCAGGACAATTGTTGCATGCCCTATAGGTTCTTGTGCCATCTGGATGTATTGTCATTCCTTTATAGTGTTTTGTTCTAAGTCTTGTTATAGTTTTTGTCATTTTTCTCTCAGAGTTTATTTCGCATTTTGATCTTTTCTTATTTTTCGTTTAATTATCTTGTATTTTGACAAAGAATCAGCGTCAAATAATGACATTTGTTCTTTTCTTTGGCTCAACTTTCTGGCTTCCTTTGCCAATTCGAATGCCATTTCATTACCCCTGATCCCAGCATGGGCAGGGGATTCATTGTAGAATGCAGTTATTCTCCAATGGTTCCAGTTGGGTAAGTAACGAGTGTATTTTCTGTGTGATTTTAGTATTGCCCTTCTGAATTTCTTCTAGAGCGGATATGGAGTCGCTGTATATTAAAATTCCTTCTGCTTGATGCAGGGATGGTTGGTTAAGGCATACATCAAGGGCTTTCCAGATAGCTGTCAGTTCACAAGTGAAGTTTGACGAAATCTGTCCTGCTCCTTCTTTGATTTTGATGTTTGTTCCATCTTGCAGTATTATGTTAATTCCGGCCCCTCCATTACTCAAGGTAAGGTCTGAAGATCCATCTGTATATGCTGTTGAAGGGCGTGGCCTAGCAATTTTAATCAAGAATTTGTACTATGAGGACATAGCCGTTAATATTACAAACACATTAGACCTCGAAGCCCAAGGTATCAAAGTCAACCTCAATCAAAACAAAGCCATCCACATATACAATATGTATCACCCTCCAAACAATACATTTATTGACGATGGAACAATGGCTCAATTTCTTACAGACAACACTATTATTGTAGGTGACCTTAATGCCAAACATCAACTATGGGGATGTTCTACGCCAAACCCAAGAGGGCAAAATACTATCAAACATATTTGACGACAATGCCTTCATGTGCTTAAATGATGGGAATCCTAACCATCATTCCTACAAGCTATAATACTGCACAAGCCCTTGATATAAGTTTTTACTATCCTGACATTTTCCACAAATGCAAATAGAAAATATTAAAAAGTTTTGGAAGTGATCATTTGCCTAATTTGATAGAAATTAGCACCAAGACCAAAACTAGCTCAATTAAGAAAAATTCTGGAACTTCAAAAAAGCTAATATGATATCTTTCGAAAACACCATTATTAAAGCAGCCAAAGTTTCAATACCAAGAGGTAATATTAAGAAATGGATTCCAAATTATACACACCAGGCAAAAAATATTCAAAGATTTATAACTAAAAGAAAACTGAAAAAACTGAACTACAAAAAAGTGCACCCAAAACCAAAAATATTGTAGAACTGAACTGAACATTGTGATTGCAAAAATAAAAAAAGATTATGCGTAAATGTGAAAAAGGAAAAATGGAAACAAACTTGTGAAAACCTGAACCCAAGAAACCCAAATACAAAACTTTGGAATTGGGCAAAACAAATTGACAGAGTCCAGCCACAAACAGAAAACACAAATATGATTAAGAATACAGATGGTACACCAGCAACTAATGACAAAATTTCTGCCAATCTTTTAGGTAATTCATATCAAATAAGTAGTAAAATCAAGGTTGAAAAAAGGCCCGGAAGATTATTCATGACTGTAAAAAATGTCACCAGCACTCATAATATTTTCCATGAAAAAAATCAATATGAAAGAGCTAGCTTATGCATTAGAAAACACTGACCTAAACAAGACTCCTGGGCCAGATGGAATCCATGGCCGAATGATATCAAACTTGGGCAAAATTGGCAAAGAAAGACTTCTTAATATTTTCAATAACTCCTGGAAAACTGGAAAATTGCCTCAAGACTGTAAAAATGCAACAATAATTCCCATTAAAAAACTTGACAAATCTGCTGATGACCCAAAAAACTACCGACCTATCTCCCTAACAAATATTTGCTGCAAATTAATGGAAAAAATTATACTCAGACGACTCACCTACCACCCCGACACAAGAAATCTCTTACCAGAAGAACAATATGGATTTAGGAAAGGACATGGGACAATAGACCAACTCTTATTTTTCACACAAAAGGTAAAAGATGCACAAAACGAAAAACCAACTAACCACACCATAGCTGCTTTTTAGACCTTACACAAGCTTTTGATAAGGTATGGAAAAACAAGTTAATTACAAAATTATACAAACATTTCAAAATTGATGGAAAAGCTATCACTTGGATAAATGATTCTCTTAAAAATATACAAATCAGGATCAAATATAATGGCACTCTATCTAAAACCTTCAAATTGTACCAAGGATTACCACAAGGATCAGTCCTTAGCCCAACTCTCTTCACCCTATTTATTGCAGGCATAGAAAAATAACACAAGGCAATAACGCGCCATCTATACATATAAAATGAAAGGACTTAAAAGCGCGAATGTTTCTTTCAAACATAAAACAAATTTTCTACTGTCCTTACTGCGATGAAAAATATATTGGGAGGGCTTGGCTCATCAGTGGTGAACCCTCCCAGCGGTTTCGCCAATTTAATCCACCAGACCGCTTCTCAGAGCTCTAATACTGTATTGGATCATTCTGCTTTTATATGCTACACTGAAGGATGGAATCTTAGAAATGGTTTTCAAGTAAACTATGGACATAAGCTTATAGGACAGTAGAATTACATTCAAATATTTGCTTCGAGCAATGCTCTTCAGCAAACAATAGAGACAAGGCCAGTTAGGCATACTTTGTTTGCTGAAGAGCATTGCTCGAAGCAAATATTTGAATGTAATTCTACTGTCCTATAAGCTTATGTCCATAGTTTACTTGAAAACCATTTCTAAGATTCCATCCTTCAGTGTAGCATATAAAAGCAGAATGATCCAATACAGTATTAGAGCTCCGAGAAGCGGTCTGGTGGATTAAATTGGCGAAACCGCTGGGAGGGTTCACCACTGATGAGCCAAGCCCTCCCAATATATTTTTCATCGCAGTAAGGACAGTAGAAAATTTGTATTATGTTTAAAAGAAACATTCGCGCTTTTAAGTCCTTTCATTTTATATAGAAAAATAAATTTCACATAAAACCAATATTGGACTTTTCGCTGATGACATTATTCTATGGAGCAGCAGCACTAACTGGAAAAAAGCTGAAAGAGATTTAACAAGACTCTTCTCCACCTAGAAAAAATTGCTAATAAACATAAATTAGAATTTAACCCCCAAAAATCTGAAACCTGTCTTTTTACTACCGATAAGAAACTATACAAAATAAGACCAAATATTATTCTGAAAGAACAACAATTGCAATATAATAAACATCCTAAATATCTCGGCTACACCCTGGATCCAGAAATCAACTTCAGTAAGCATATTGAAGGAGTTGTTAGAAAAGGAAGAGACCGACTAAAAATCTTGAAATATATTTCAGGAAGAGTGGGGAGCTGAAGCAACAACAATAAAATTAACTTACACATCTCTAATGAGACCTATCCTGGAATATGGATATCAAATCTATGGTACAGCACCTGAAACAAATCTAAAATCACTGGAAAGGATACAACTAAGTGCAGCTAGAATTATTACAGGTCTTCGAAAACCCTGCCCTAATGATATTGTACTTTACGAGGCAGACATTATGCCCTTAAATAATATAATAAGCTACAATCTGCCAAAATATATAAGCAAATCAAGAGTTATAAAAAGAAACACAGAACTTTCAATTACATACTTAATTGGGAATCCAATCTAAGACTCAAAAAAGAAGGCCCTCTCCACCTGGCCAAAAGAAATGGATTTTTAAAATATAAAGTGGAAAAATATTATTTAGCTGAAAAAAATATCTCCATGCGAACCACTAACAAAATGTTATTTTTAATGCCACTTTAAATGAAACCACCAACAGGCAATACCAAAATCCAGAATACTTAAAACAATTATCATTAGAAATAATTAATAAAATTCCTAAAAATGCAATAACTATCTATACCGATGGTAGCAGAGATGAGTTGGGACATACTGGCAGTGGCTCTCTCATTAAAACCACAAATGGCATTGAGAAAATAAACAGAAGAAACCCAGAATTTTGCTCAGTCTTCAGATCAGAACTTATAGCCATCTATGAAGTCTTAAAATCCATCAGAAACATTAAACATCACGATATATGGATTCTTAATGATAGTAGAAGTGTCATACAACACTTGAGTCACAGAGGGGAACTTAGAGACAAAGTAAGCAGGAACATAATTGGTTATCTCCAAAAACTCTCAATACCTCAAAAATTCACCTTCAATGGATACTCTTACATGTTAGCATTGAAGGCAATGAAGCTGCTGATGCGCTAGCGAAAAAAGGCACAAAAGAACCCTTGCTACAGAAAAATAAACTTACTTTTAAATAAATAGAAACAGTAGCCAAAATAAACAAGAACTGGAGGATCCCACCTAAGCACAGTTGGTATACCCTAGAAGCAGATGGCCACCCAGACCTTTCGGTCCACAAGCCGGCATGCGAAGCATGCCTTCGCTGCTATTCTGTTCAACTCATAAGCCAAGTAACGGTATCCAAGCTAGTGATTGGACATTGTACCTTGAAACACCACCTCCCAGACAACGTGTCTGGAAGGATTTCTATACCGGTGGCCTTTAATCACAGCAAAATAGGAAACTATCTACTGTGTCCAGCAGGGACCGCGGGGAGGCAGACCCCGGTCGACTCTGTTCACTCACAGCTGAGGAAAAGCTCAGCTGCCACGTCGTGGGCTTTCTCAAGAAGCTTGCTGTGATTTCTCAGCAGCTCACTCTCGATCGCGCCCCTCGCCCTCCTTCTCTCTTCCTGCACACCCACTACCCTTGGACAATCCAAGACGTAGTGGCGTGCATTCACATCCCTTTCTCCACAGACGCAATCAGGATTGCTCTTAATTTCAAATCTGTGGAGACTTGGGGAAGAGCCCATGTCCCGAACTACCCTAATGAGTTTGTGGGACATTACCTTACAGAGGTACTTGGGTGTTGTTACCCCATTGAATAACTCTCTCCCCTTCACAATGTTCCTCCATCTGTCCAAACATAAGTCCTGGACGTGCCCCCTGATCCTCCTATAAACTTCTTTCTTGGTCACTGTGGTCCTCAGTGATCTACCTTTTAAGCATCCTGCCTTAGAGATCCTGTCTGCGAACTCATTACCTTCGATGAGGCTGTGTCTCCTAAACCAAGGGAGCTCCCGAGCCCGCGTCATCATCTCCAGCTCCTGGATTATTTGATGCGCGAGTTGCCCTTTCTCCAGATTGATGGCGACGAGGGCCGACATACAATCTGAATAGAGGCGGTCCGGGCTGAAGTATTTCTCGGCACACACTCTACGGGCTACCCTGATCGCAACTAGCTCGGCTGAAAAGACCAATTCGTCCACTCTGAGTGTTAAACTTTCTTGGAAGATAAGTCTCTATTAGTGAAAATCACTACCCCAGCTCCAGTATTGGTTCCAGACCTACTCCCATCAGTGAAAACCACCGTGCCATTCCCTGTCGGCCCTCCAGGACTCCAATTCCACTTTGGCAACCACTGCGGAGGCTTTCTTGGGTCCCTCTTCCATTCCAGGGCACCCGCTTCAAGTCCCAGGGCATCTTCCCTGTTCTCCAGAGCTTCTGTCTGATGGTCTCCTCCTCTAGTTTCAATCCAAGGAGAATAAGCCCAGCGAGGACCAATAAGGCCTCACTGCTGGTAGTGCGATATCCCCCCGTGATTCTGAGTGCCGCTGTCCTTTGCACTCTCTATAGAGTTGTTGCCACCTTCTGATCCCTGTTTCGGCGCCACCAAGCCCTGGAAGCATATAGCAAGATTGGCTCGACACAGGAGAGGCAGAGGTTCCTAAAAATAGTACCCTCCTTCTCCCCCCCTCCTGTTGAGAGCCAACCAGGACAGGCCTGCACAACGCCTCCCTGCCTCTCGCCACCATCTCCTCCGCCTGGTATTGCCAACCCATCTTGTCATCAATGACCACCCCCAGGATGGTCATCCTATTGACCAACGCTACCCTCCGTCCTTTCATCCGGATAGCCGGTTTGTGCTCCCATTTGATCCCTTTCCTTTTAGTTCTTATGTCCCTAGGCTTAAAGCTGAGGGCTTTAGTTTTGGAGACATTGAACTTAAGGCCAGAGTCATGGGCTCAGTTCGAGAGGATTTGGAGAGAAGCTTCAACACACTTCTCAGCCTTCGCTCTCGAAGCAGCCTCAATGATGAGGAACTGGTCGTCAGCATAGAGAACCAGCCTGGCTCCCTCAGGGAGCTCCTCCTGGAAAACTGTGTTTACCAGGATATTCCACAGAATAGGTCCGCAGCAAGAGCCCTGGGGGCAACCCCTAGCACAGTTTCTTTCCAACTTCCGCCCACCAAAACTGAGGCTAATCCGTCTATCCCTCAGGAAGTCACGAACCAAGCTGCACAAATTATCAGGACAACCCATGTCCATCAAATTTCATATCAGCTTGTTCCAGTTAATGGAGTTGAACGCGCCATCAATGTCCAGGGCCACGAAAAGAGCCCAAGCACCCTTATTTAAGCCCATCTCAACCCCCTCTAACACCTCGTTCAGAGCTGTGGTTGTGGACTTCCCTTCCCTAAAACCATGTTGGAAAGAGGAAAGGAGCTCATTACTTTCTAGCCAGTGCTTCAGTCGCTGAGCTAGTAGGCTATCCAGGACCTTACCTAGACACGCTAGTAAAGAAAGCATACGATAATCATTAGGAGAATTACCCTTTCTACCAGACTTTTCGAGAAGCACTACTCGGGCAACCTTCCATGCCTCAGGAAAAGTACCAGTGTCCAGGCACCTATTGAATAACCTGGAAAGAAGCGATGGGTGCATCCTTACCAGGGCTTTCACGACCGTGTTATCGATCCCTTCGGGACCAGGAGATTTCCTTTTCCCGAACTTGAAAGCCGTCAGTTTCACCTCATTCTCAGAAAAGGGCGAATCTACCAAACCACAAGTGGTCAGAGAGATCTCGTCCTTTGGTTCCTCGTTTCCGAAGTGCCGATCCAAGTTGTTTTTATTTTGTCTTCTGCTTTCGAGCGAGTAGGTCTAGAACACATTCTCTCTGAATTTTCTCATTGTTGGTGGATGAAACAACACCAGTGATTATTTTGGCCGCTTTTGCTTGAACACTGTCTAGTCTTACTTTTAGTGATGAGCTTGAGGGAGCCCAGACCGGTGTTGCATATTCCATTATCGGCCTTATTAAGGTGGTATATGTTGTTCTGAGAATTCTGGGTTTTGCTCCCCAATTTGTTCCACATAGCCTTCCCAGAATGTTTAGTTTTCTGATAGTTCTATTTGAGGTGCTAATTATGTGTTCTGAAAATTCCAATTCCTCATCAATAATAATTAAAATAATAAAAGATAATATGCATTATATACACTATGTACAATGAATATGGCGCCTCTTCCAGCGCTGCAGAGTTTGTGGAGAATCGCCAGTGGGTGTCCAGCGACACCACGCATTTTGCGATCTACGATGAATATGTAGATCGCGTACTTTGCCGCTTAGGAGATGGTGATGGCGTGGTCCTCGAGACCAACCTGAAAGAAACAGGACTACAGTATCACACCTAGGTATTATGAATTTCTAATTTTATCAATCATTTGTTTGTTTATGCTTATTTTTTTGTTATATTTATGCCTTTTTTCCCTGTGAGTGGAGAAGACGCATAGGTTTGGTTTTATTGGGTTTATGGTCATTTGGAGTTCCATTGCCCACTTCTCCAGTCCTCTCATTGATGTGTTCAGTATTTTTTACGATTTTTCTATGCTGATACTTGTGTGCCATATGGCTATATCATCTGCATAACAGACAACCTTTGTGTATTCAGTGAGGTAAGGATGGATGTCGTTAATATATAGCAGATAGAGTAGAGGACTGAGCACAGATCCCTGAGTTACACCAGCCCATGTTCTTCCTTCCTTGGAAAATTCTCCATTGACCCAAACCTTTAACCTTCTTCCCCTTAAGAAGTCTGCAATCCAGATTAAGGTTTTTCTCTTACTCCGATGTTGTGCAGCTTTTCATGTAATTTCTCCCTCCACACTCGATAAAAAGCTGAGGTCATATCAAGGAATATAGCCGTGGTCTTCTTTGGCGGTTTTTCCTGGAAAGAATCTATTATTGATTAACAGAAGTAAAACAGTTGATCAGTCGTACAGTGCTGGGATCTATAGGCAGTTTGGTAGAGGTTTATTTTATTATTGTTAGTGAGCCAGACTATGAGCCTAGAGTGGATAATTCGTTCTGGTATTTTACAAAGTTTGCTGGTGAGAGCAATTGGCCGATAGTTCTTGTATTCCTTGGCATCTTTGTTTCGCTTCAGTATTGGCACTATAATTGATATCTTCCAATTCTTTGGTAGTTTACCAGTTTGCCATGAAATGTTCAGTATTCGTAGGAGTTGATTATTAGCTTTGTCTTCAAAGTGTTTGATCATTTAACCAAAGATTAGATTATCTCTTGGTGACCTCTTGGATTTTTTTATTGATAAGTTTAGCTCATTCAGTGTGAAGTCTCTCGAGAAAATATCTTGTTGATGGAAGTTTCTTGCTTGTTTAACTAACTGGTTTATATTATTTTTAGAGTCCTGTCATCATTCGTATAGTTGAGTATGGAAGTGCTTGAAAGATATTCAGCAATTATGTCAGCCATCTGTTTGTTCTCGTTCGCGCTGTTCTATTCATATCGGTTAGAGTATTGGAGGATTGGTGTTGGTGTTGATTGTTCTCTAACACTCTAATCATATTCCAGTGTTGGCTGTCCTTTCTTGGATCCATTTTTTCGCAGAATTCTGCCATTTTTCTTGTTTGCATATCCAAATTTCTTGTTCTATTTTGTGACTAATTTCAATGAGTTCTTTCTGTTTTCTTCTGTTTTATTTTTTTAAGAAGTTCATTGATATTGTCTCTCTCTCTGAAATCACTGCCTCGATGTTGTGGTCCTTCCAGTAAGGTATCCACAGGTCTTTACGTCTACCTCTAGGTATCGATGCTTTTGCAGATTTTGAAATGTTCGAAGATAATTTTTCCAAGTTTTTGTCAAGCGTTCTGTAATTCAATTTTTCGTTGCACAGTTCTTCAAGCTTTTCTGTGAATTTTTTTCAAGTCGGCTTTCTAAAGTTCCATGTTCTTTTATTCTAATGGACGTTCTCAATTTTGAAGTTTAGGGTTGTTAAAATTGGTCTGTGGTCACTGATTGCACCTCTCATGATTTTCCATTGTGTTGTGGGTGCGATGTTTTAATTTATCGCTGTGATGTCTATTGCGGATTCTGTGCCTGTGGACTTAGATAGGTGTTCTCTCCGTTATTTAACGGTGTAAGGTCGAGGTCTGTTAGCATGTCCTCAACCTGCTGACTTTTGTTATCCAGGACAGGTGATCCCCAAATTGAACTTTTGGCGTTAAATTCGCCGAGTATGATTGTGATATCCGAAGACGCTTCACTTAATGTCTCTATTGTGTGTACCCATACAAAATTCAAAGATTTCACGAGCTGAAAGTTGGCGATTTTGAGATGCGTCAAGAATTCGCTGCATGGGTTTTCCGGCGAATTGATATTGATGAAAACTGGCTGTCGAATGTTCTGTGGACAGATGATGCTCACTTTTCTCTAAACGGAGAATTTAACATTCAAAACAGCCGCATTTGGGCAACAGAAAACCCTAGGATTTTTACCGAAATGCCACTTACCAGCCTAGAGTTACAGTTTTGTGTGGGTTCACTTCTTTTATTATTGGGCCATTTTTCTTTGAAAAATCAATGGAAGAACTTTTAAAACCGTTTTTGTAACTGATGAACGTTATGTCCAACTTTTGAGAGAAAAGGGTATTCCCATATTGCAGGGCAAAAGCACTAAGCGAAATAACATTCATGAAAGATGGAGGACCTCCTCATATCTCCCGAGGTGCCAAACAATTGCTGAAGGATACGTTCTGTGAAAATCGTGTTATAAGTCGCCACTTTATATACCAGTGGCCTCCAAGATCACCAGACTTGACGCCTTGCGATTTTTGTTTATGGGGGTACATTAAATCGTGTGTTTATCGATGCTGGCCTACCACATTGGCCATGTTGAAGGCTTCTATCAGATGGCACGTTTTATCAATTTCAACAGATATGTTATTTAATGCTGTCCATTCTGTCATTTATCGTCTGCAGGCGGTGATTGAGAATGAAGGGTGCCACATTGAGCAAGGATTGTGACCTAATACAAGAGAGAAGGCAGTTACCTCATGTGTTATATAAGCCGCCATGTATTATATTATCTACCAATATTTTGCAGCTCTTTGTGTTGGGATATGGGGATAATAAATTCTGTCCTCACATCTTGACTATCTTTTTTTATTTGTGAACAGTAATTTTTTGTTTGTCATTTGCTCACATATTATGTCGTGCAAACCAGAGTGTTATAACTTCTCGAATAACACTTAACACACAAATTTTCCCCTTATGTTTAGTTTTCGCTTTTCGCTCATTAGAAGAAATAGCATAAGGAATATTTTCTGTATACCAATAACTTTAGAAATTTTGTGAAAAAAAATAATACAAAATGATTTTACTACCACGTTTTTCAACACAAAAGGTCGATTTAAAAATTATTTTTATTTGAGGGGAAACATTTTTTAAAATTGTGTACAGTATAATAAACAATGCTAACATTTGACAAGCCCATAGGATATTTGGAATAAAGTACGACAAATATATTTTGTCACTCCCCTCTATATTTCATTTGTTGGATCATGACAAATATCCAGTTAAATAGTCAAGGGTCTCCAAGTAGTCAAGAAACTACACATTTCTTATAGCAAGAAATCCTATTAGTAGTGCCATCATAATTTTAGGTACTATATTAACATATCAAAAATTCGTGTATTGATATCAGCAGTATTTTTCAAACATTCAATCTATTTCACAAAACCCCATATAAAATATAAATATTTTTGCTACATGTTTTAATTTGCATTTGCCTATTTTACATATCTCTGATTGTATTTGAAAATCGTTAACCAATTCTTCATACTTTTGGCGAAGTGGTGTTTTATTAATTTGTTATTTGATATTATTAGGGTTCTTTCCTGGTATTCAAAAAGGAAAAATACGTGTCGTTCAATTATATTTTTCAATTTATCAAACAATTTGGCCGCTGAATATCTGAATCTGGTAGAGCGCCATCTGGTGAATAAAATTGTAACTAAAATCAATTTCGAATTTTTCATTATTTGCCATAAAAAATCCCATTGCATCCTGAACACAATGGTGTTTACCGCATTGCTCTAACGCAAATATTCGCGGAGTTATTAATTTTTAAAGTTGTGCGGGACTTTTGGATCACCCTGTATATATAAGGAAATATTCTCTATCTATGCACAAAAATATAACTATCAAAGGAATGAATGTTTTTTTACAAATAAACAAACCTTCTATATTGTCCTTACTGCGTACATAAGAAATATAACTTTTAAGCATGAAATATTTCTTTTACAAATAAAACAAATTTTCCACTGTCCTTACTACGAGAAATGGTGATTCTTACTAGCGGTTTCGTTATAGTTATATTTCTTATGTATAGAAGGCACGTTATTGCCTAATATTAATTTATGCCTAACTGACCTCATACATAATATTCGCGGATGAGCATGCAAACATTTCTATGTAACTCTACTGTCTTTAAAGCTAATGTTCATCGTTTGCTTAACTACTTTTAGTAAGATTCCATCCTTTAGTAACGTATATATACGCAGAATTTAAATATACGAGAATTTGTTTTTTATTTTCCCATTTAACAAAATGTTGATATGAAACTTCTTTCCAGAGAAGCTTCGGACATAAAGCGTACTAGTGCTGGAATAAAAGTGAAGTTGAGAAGATATATATTAAAAAGTAAAAAAACTAGATATGAATATAAATGATTATTTTTACAAAACCATTAATATGGGGACTAGTCATATATATATCCTATAAAAAAATCAACTTTCAAAATTATATAAATACATTTCCTCTTAAATACCTTCCAATAAAAAATAGGATAAATTAATTTTAATTTATGTAAAATTAGCTTTCAATATTTATTATCACTTTAATATTATAATAATAAAAAATATAAATTAGATTCGTGGAGAACTGCTTTACGATGTAAAACTATAGAAGGCTAAACCATATATATAGACACTTTCCAGTATGAAATATTTACAACTATAACGGCCTTGAAATCTCAAGGTCAGCTCAGAATGGGAAAAGGTAAGTTCTAAGGAGATTTTTATGAGAAGACAGCCTTGGTTCAAGGCTTCATTCTCTTCTATTATTTATACTAACTTCTTTAACCATCTAGTACAAAATATAAAAAAAATATTCAACATTCTATTCGGAATATCTCAATAAACTTAGTAAAGTAAAGAAGCTATAATGTGTTTTGATAATATTTTGTGTCCTATTGTTTTAAATGGAAATGTGAAAAATTAAAGATAGAAACGTGTCCATTACCTTAATGAAGTAATTACTTTTATAAATAAACGCAGAATCGTTATATATCGTTTTGTGAACAATGCACTTGTAGTTAAAATAAAAACCGATATAATTTCTCTAAACATATTCTTTTTTAAGGCGTTTTTGATAGTATCTTTTCATAAATTCTATACTCTTTATAATTTATATATTTATTTTACCAATTGGTAACGGTTAATATTACTCTGAGAAATATTTTATCTATTATACAAATTTTGACATTTGATTTAATTGAACAATAATTCTTATTTATATAGATGGAACTGTAGAAACTAATACAATGCCATATGTATTTACAAATATTTCGAAGTATTGCTGCCTCTTTATCGTTTTTATATTTCTAGATAAGTAACGTGAAAAATAGAGGCAATTTTACAATTAGTGTGAAAGTAAAATGATATTTATTAATAAAAAGTTTAAATATTAACCTATATATAAAAATATTAACATAATTGATTAACAATATTTCTATTTGCAACTCCAACATTCATCAAGTTACAAAAGATTAAGTGTTTAATTTTGTACAATTGAGATCTCAGCACTACACATCGTGTTAAAAATTTACAACCTTTTTTATTTCACCCCTCCCCCATATTCAAGAATATAGTTAATTTATTATATATATATTAATGATATTGAGAAATGAAAATATCAAAAATTATAAGTATATATTGATATATATATATATATATATTAAATTTACAGAGATTAATAATATAAAGATCAGAATATTAAGGAGTGCTAAATGTAAATCTTTGATCGATTATTCAAGAAATTTTTTAATATTGAAAAATAATGCAAATAAAAATAAATACCACCGCGCGCACACAGATACACATAAGATAGGTTCTAGATAAAAAGAAATAGAGAATTGGTTTATTAAACTTATTTACAATTCTAAGTGGTATGGTAGAATTTAGAGATAATACCGAGGGCTAAAAGTTTCAAAAATCTTCACGCACTTTAAATATTCCCCTTTTTATTGTCCGCTCTAAGGCCTGCTGCTAAAAAAGCCAGGCCACTTTGTTAAATAAGTGCCATATAAAGTAGCGGTGGAAAATCGATCTATTCACCCTGGGATAAATTTTAGAGGCAGCAGGAATAATACACCACCCCGCACATGGTATTGAATTCTTACACATGTGTAGTATTGAGTGTTAATGACTTAGCAAATAGGACGAAGAGATGGTTTAAACTTACATTCTTTATTTCCGACTCGCAATAAAATATACTTTGGTCATTTAATTATAATAAAGAGTAACACAATATAGATTTTAGTACTTTCTTTTATTTTATTATTATTATTTTTACTTATCCTTTTAGTCTAAATTAGACAAGATCTTGGAGGTCGTGCTCGTAAAGAAGCTCAAGAACTCTTCTTGTTTCTCTGTGCAGGGACTTTCTTTTATGGAATGACTAAATTCTCCCTTAAAAATACCACTTATCCCTCGCAATAGGCATTCTAGGATAGGGAATTTAGATAGTGTCAAGAAATTCATATGAAACTTGTTTCGAAAGGTAAAAAAAAATAATTATTATATTTTTACTGCGCTCCTTGAAATACACATGTAAAATTTAATTTAAAAAAAACTTCATTAAAATTTGTAAATTAGCACTAATGTTAACTATGACAATTATCATACAGAATGAATCATTTGACGAATTTAAATATGCACATATAGTCCCATAAGATAAATAATTTAATTTTGCGTTTTTTCTTTCAATGAAATTGGCATATCCAGACCGCTCACGTGAATATTTTCAATGACAGATCGCAATCAACAACAACGACTACTGCTTTATTAGGACATTTCCGTCCTGTAAGGATTCGCCATTCATCATTTGACTGATCGTAATCTAGTGGAAATAAAAATAAACTAAACGTTTGTTTAGATTATTCTATAATATAAAAAAACATTTCTTGATAAATCAAGAGAAGACAACCACGTACGCCATTCGGGCTTCAAGTCCTTGTCAGTGTGGTGAAAGCTGTCCCTCAATGACCAAATAATTGGCCCACAACAGTTTCCCAAGAAACCAAAAATAGGAATATTTGTCTAAAGAAGGTATACGACCCCAACTTTCATTTGAATGCACTCCTCAACAGAGAATAGATTTGCTAAAAAAGCCAATGGAGTTATTTTAAAAATGGCCCGATTTTTCATTATTGAAGGAAACTTTTCTGAATCCCTATGGGCTGAGATGATACATACATCTGCGTACTTTAGAAAAAAAATCGATAATATTCAAATGAATCTAAAACACCTTTCGAAATCTTAGGAAGAAACAAAACGCTTTCCATTAAAGAGCGATAGGAAACAGTATTTTTGCGATAAACAATCGTCTGAACCTTGAGAAATTTTCACCTCTGGGTAAGGAATATGAATTCATTGGTTATTCCTCTTAAATTCAATAATCTACAGACTTTATAAACCAGGTCAACTTATAAAGAGTCGCGATTTTCGTTTCATTGACCCAGAAGTGTCAAAATTAAAAATAAAAAAAGATTTGGAATGGAAATTACGGGGAGATATATCAGGAGATAAATTGATTAGTAAAGATAATTATAAATATAAAAGCAAGATTTTTAAACAGGAAACTAGTAGTAGATTCGAATGATTAATCTGTTGAACTCTCAGAACCGGAGTTTGATTCCAAAAGATAGAAATAAAGACCGACGAAGATAGTAAGATCAGAAAAACACATAAACACCTATCAAACCTAGGTAATAATACCATTTAGAGTATTTGTCTACATTAGACGTTCCTTTAGTAGACTTTTCATACCCGAAAGATTATTTGAAGCAATTATCCAAATCCTACTATCTAAATGCTTCTGTAGGGTATCTGAAGCATCGCTGTTGCAGAAACGACCAAACACCAACACCATATTCGCCTATTAATTGTTTGAAACCCTTGGCATATTTTGTGGTAAGAGGCCTTTATAATTTTAGAACCTGGAAAAATTATTCTTTTAGAATATTAAACATGCATGTTTATTTGATAATTGGAAAACAAAGAAAAACATATTTTTATCCTGAACACATTTCAGAAGGTTTGTAAAATCTGAGCACATTGTATATATGGTTTCGATAGCAAATTTTCATATTAAAAACACATTTTAAATAAAGATTTGTTCATATATAATTTTAACGCATTCTTTTGTGCTTAAATTAGCATTGGAAGTAACCGTGGGATATGTAGTCGGTACATACAAGTTCAATGAACCTTTATAACAAAAGAAATAATCTTAAATCCAGGAGTTCGGTTTGGTTTGGGGTATTTATGATGTAAGGTGTTCTGATTGCGCGAATAGATTATGAAATATTGGATTATAGTAGAGGAGAGATAAGAAAAATAGAAACTTGTTATCGTACTCAGGCTCTAGATTGAGATATGCTGTCAGCTATAAAAATAAATTATTATTATTATAGAGCGTAAGAGGATTAGAGATTGTGTATGTGTATATGAGAGTCCTGGATATATTAGGAGATAAGGTGTGCTTTGTGTGTGTAAAACAAAAAGGAAAGAAATCACAAAAAAAATACAATTCAATATTGATTTTAATTAAAATTGTCTCTCTGTGAAATGTTTCAATTAATCTTTCGAAATACCTTCAGTCTTGTTGAAGGTTACGAATGTCTTTTCAAAAGATGCTACTCTAATCCGGAATTTCAGAAAGTATTTCACAGGGTCATCTACGATGACTAAATTTTTAGGCGACAATCATATTTAGTCATGAATTTCTATCTGCTCTATATTTCCCGATATTATTGTTTTTGATTAGAGACTTAGTAAATCCACACTCAAATCTATTAGTATATTTGTAAGACAATTATACGTTTCCTAACCGATTTTCCACTATTTTCTTAGTTAATCTTCTTTGAATTATTAATATTCGTTATGAAGGATCCAATTCGACTGGTTTTCTGACTTGATCTCGTAGAAATTTAGAGCTCTATCGTTATTGGGGTTATGTCTATGACAGAATGTATTATGTATCTAGTTTAAAAGATTTACGACGCAACGCTAGTCATTTTTGCATACATACATTTTTAATTAAAACAAAGTATTTATACAAGCAAATGATGATGATAAATAAATCTCAATGAATATTAATATCATACATAACAACTCCTCCCCATTAGCCAAAGATAACTTAATTTTCAAAAAACGATGGAGGTTTCCTTATTCTTAAGGATCTCCTCACACAGGCTTTGGGGTTCCTTCTGAAGAATCAGTTTCTTGAACAGCCGGAGGTCTTTCAAAATCAGGTGTCACTTGAGGGGTCGATGATGTAGATGGTAAGGCTTCACTTTCCTCACAACTCCTGACTTGATCTAAATGCCGGTTTACAATTTCTCCGTCATTTGTCTCTACCTTAATAGAAACAGGACCAGTTTTTTCTCGCACTACACCTGGTAGCCATCTGGGGCCATGGTACCCTCGTGCTATAACTGCCTGTCCTTCATTTACCACTCTATGGGGTTTCCAATTTCTTATGAACTTGTTTTCCTGTCGCATCCTTCCCTCCGACACACTTTCAGGATGAAATTTATTTAAGAGACTCTTCAGGTTTCTGTTCATCAACAACTGGGCTGGGGATTTTTGCGTCGTGCTGTTTATAGCTATTCTCATGGATAACAAAGATATAGATAATCTAGTCGTCCAATTTCCCGAGCTGTTCTTTCTTAACAGATTTTTAAGCGTTTGAATAGCTCTCTCCACCTGCCCATTTGACGCTGCATGATAAGGCGCACACAAAATGTGCCTCACGCCATTTCTTTTTAAGAAAGTCCTGAAAAGTTCCGATGTGAAGGACGTACCATTATCTGAAACTATCACATCCGGCAACCCATGGGTCGCGAATATTTCCTTTAGGCTATTGATGGTAGTTTCAGTAGATGTTGTAGATACGATTTTAGCCTCAATCCACTTAGAATAGGCATCTACTACAACCAGAAAGAGTTTTCCTTGAAAGGGACCCGCATGATCAATATGTAGTCTCGACCAAGGTCTTGATGGCCAAATCCAAGGATATACGTCAGTTTTTGGCGGATCGTGACTACACGACAAACAAACCGCACAACTGGATATCATCCGTTCAATATCTCCATCCATCTTGGGCCACCAGCACAATCCTCGAGCTAGCGCTTTTGTCCCCACTATGCCAATGTGAGTATCATGTAAAAGATTTAAAATATCTTTTCTTAATCTTTCAGGTATAATCACCCTGCTCCCCCACAATAAACAATCTTTATGAACTGATATTTCATTAGATTTGGAGACAAAATCTTTAAATTTATCATCAACTCTCCTTTCAGGCCACCCATTCATTGCCCAGAATTTAACCTTAGAAAGGATTGGATCTTTACTAGTTATTTTTGCCACTTCCGAAGAATTAATTGCAGCATGTTCCGATTCTATAAAGAACACCTCTGAAGGGTTCGGAACTACACTTGGACATTCATTTAAAGGCAGTCTACTTAATGCATCGGCATTACAATTTACTTTTCCCGGTTTATACTCTATAGTATAAGTATACGCAGCCAAAGTCAAACACCATCTCAACATGCGCGGCGATAGCACTTGAGGTATCGGCTTTTTGGGGTTAAACATTCCAACTAGGGGCTTATGATCCGTTAATATTTTAAATTTTCTCCCTAGAAGATACTGTGAATATTTTGATACACCAAAAATAACCGCTAATGCCTCTTTATCAATTACTGCATATCTTCTCTCAGTTTTATTTAAAGTTCGAGAGGCGAATACAACTGGTCTTTCAACTCCATGATCCACTTGGGACAATATGGCTCCAATGCCATACTCAGAAGCATCACAGCTGACCAGAATAGGCAGATTATCATCAAAATGAGCTAAAACAGACTCAGAACTGATTAAGCTTTTAGCTTCTTTAAAGGCTCTTTGATGCTCTCTGTTCCATTTCCAAGGATTATTACTGTCTAAAAGTCTATGAAGAGGTTCAACTACTGTGGCTTTATTTCTTAAAAACCTCTCATAATAATTTAAAAGTCCTAAAAAAGACATCAATTCTTTTTTTTTAGATGGTGGTCTGGCATCTTTAATTGCTCTCAACTTTTCTTCGGATGGATGAATTCCTTTATTGTCAATTTTCATTCCTAAAAATTCAATTTCTGGAACATAAAATTTACATTTGTTTCTTTTAAGACGGAGTCCTGCTTCCTTGAAACGCAAAAGAACTTTTTCCGTTTTTTTCATAAGGTCACCGCAATTTATTCCTGATATAAGGACATCGTCCAAATAAACTGCTACTCCATCAATCCCCATTAGAAGAGTGTCCATAAATCTTTGGAAGGTTCCGACTGCGGAATTCAATCCAAAGGGAAGCCGTTTAACTCTATACAATCCTCTGGGCGTATTAATGGTAAGAATTTCAGAAGATTCATCATCCACCTTTAATTGTTGATAGGCTTGGGCCATATCTAATTTAGTAAATACCTTACCACCTCTTAACCTGTCCAAAATTTGTGGAATTGTGGGCAGTGGATATTTATCTGGGTTGGTATATAAGTTAACTGTTGTCTTGTAATCATGGCAAATCCTTATTGTTCCATCATTTTTTAGAACCGTAACAATTGGTGATGCCCATTTAGAAAATTTTATTGGTTCAATAATTCCTTGTTCCTCTAATGCTTTCAATTTTTCATCTACTAAATTTCGTAGAGCAAACGGCACGGTTCTGGCCTTCACAAATTTGGGCTCAGCATTATCAGGAATATCAATATGGATCAAAGGTCCATTATAGGCATCAATTTCCTCCTTAAACAATTCCTCGAAATCAGGTGAAATAGGATTAGTTTCCAATGAATTTTAAAAAATTAACTTCAGTCGAAAAGCAGAAAACCATTGCCTTCCCAGAATGTTGGGACCTAAACCATCAGCCACTAAAATTTGCAAACTTCTACTACCATGGGATAGCCTTGCTTTAACATAGAGTTTCCCAAGAATTTTTACTTGACTGGATGACCAAGTATTTAGAAGTATCTCAGATCTTTTAAGTTGCGTCAATTTCCAATATTCAAGAAAGGTTTCTTTATTTAATAATGAGTATTCACTTCCCGAATCAATTAACATGTGTACATCGTGGCTATCCAAATTTGCTGTTATATAATAAGGATTGCTTATCTCTTCCCTTCTCAGGCAACATAAAGTTGTCTTACTATTAGCCCTATATAGGTTTCCCGATTTACCAACATTTGTTAAGCAAGCCATTTGTACATGACCTATTTTGCCACATTTAAAATATTTTGCATTACGGAATTTACAAACATTTGGCATATGATTTCCTTTACAACGTATGCAAATAATTCTTTTATTATTAAATTTCTTGAATTCTTTAAAATGAACTTTGCTCGATTTAAAATTAGGTGGTTCAGTTTTGCTAGCTTTTTTCATCATATTTACTTCTGTAATTTTTTCTTGCAACATACTGGCGTCTGCACTAGCCGATTCATCACATATTGCCAAATTCACAGCCTTTTCAAAGGTCAAGTCTTTTTCAGACAATAGTCTTTTAACCAGAGATTCATTTCTCAAGCCACAAACTAGTTTATCTCTTAAGCGATCATCTAGATCAACAAATTCACAATCTTCACTTAACCTTCTTAGCTCGGCAATATAAGCACTAACTGATTCATCACCCTGATTTCTTTTATTGAACAAGAATCTTTGTACTATTATATTTGGCTTAGGAGAAAAATGATCGGTCAACAATTTAATTAAGTTATCATATTCTACGAAAGATAACTCTTTTGGCGAGGCCAACGATCTTGCTAATGCATAAGTTTCAGCGCCTATTAGCGTAAGAAAAATAGCCTTTCGTCTTTCAGGTTTTACAATATCATTAGCCAGGAAGAAAAAATTCATTCTTTCCAAATATGTTATCCATTTCTCTGGATTTTTAGGATCAAAAGCTTCTATGTTTCCAAAATTTGCCATTTTGAAAATAAAGTTCAATTACCTAAGCTTTAACTTTGTAAAAATAAAAGAATTTAATCAGCTTTAACTTAATAAAAGATTTACCTTCGTCGCCAATTTATTATGTATCTAGTTTAAAAGATTTACGACGCAACGCTAGTCATTTTTGCATACATACATTTTTAATTAAAACAAAGTATTTATACAAGCAAATGATGATGATAAATAAATCTCAATGAATATTAATATCATACATAACAGAATGATACCTACAAACTGTTTCCTTACCATTTCCAAAAGATCATTA
>CP092886.1:131066819-131095701 GCA_030710605.1 Cordylochernes scorpioides | reverse complement strand
AATAGTTTTGAATTTTGATAACAGATGGCGCGCTAGTGCATCATAACAAATTTGTTACAGCTTTTTAATATGTGCAGTGCAATATGTGTAATTTTCCTGTGTAATAATCATTGTTTTAATTATTTAACCCCTTAAAGCTATTCGTTACACGCGGACGCTAAACGCCACGCCTTGATGATACAGTTTGTGGTACAAGGTTTCTTCACTGTATATTATAAAGTGCTCGGAAGTTTAGCATTCAAAGGCAATAAAGCATCTCTAGGTTTCAATGAATGCGTTTTGAGGCATTCAATAAATTAGCTAAAATGCATTTATTGGAAGGTAGAGGTGTCGTGTTATATATATGGCACATATCCGTTTTATGATGTTGGATACTTATAAAGATAAACCTCCTATATACCAGGTTGTCCCATAAATAATGGCTGTTTGGAAACGACCAATTAAATACACCATATCTAAGCCAAATATAAGTTTATTTAACCAAGATAGGCACCAATAGAATTACAGCAATTATGCCAACGTGATGATAACATTTTTTATGCCATTTTAATAAAAGACTGGTTGTCTAGAGGCCAAAGAATCCAAAAAGACGTTTTTTCCACATTTCTCCGTTTGATCAGCCGTTTTCCATCAAACAAAATATCCAAATGCTTGAAAAAAATGGAAATCGGTAGACAACAGATCAGGTGAATAAGGAAGGTGAACTAGAACTTCATAACCTAATTGAGCAATTTTTTGTTAGGTCGTAATGTAGAGTGTGGCCGTGCGTTATCGTGAAGCAGAATAACGCCTTTCCTATTGACCAAACTGGGCATTTCTTATGACAATTTCAGATGCATGGCTTGCAAATCTTGACAATACACTTATGAATTTATCGTTTCGTCTATATTCAAAAATCTATAATGCAATAATCCAGCATATGACCACCAAACAATGAGCATAATCCACTTTGGATGCAAGCTTGGTTTTGGGTTCTCATATTTGTCTAACCACTGCCTTGATCTCTTCCTGTTATCAAAAAGAACCCAACTTGCATCACACATAACAATTTGTTTTAAAAAGAAGTCAAATTGTAGCGAGCCAACAAAGAACTGCAATTTCCAGACGTTGCTGACGTTGAGCATCACTCAAATCGTGCGGGACCCATTGTGGCAATTTTTTTTGTTTTGCTAATTTGGTGAAGATGTCTAGCAATGGTTGAATTTGGAAGCATCAAGCTCTGCACTTACCTCGTACACTGTTAGGGTATTATTGAATTCAATATGGGACTTTAGATCTCCATTTTTGAAGGTTGACCGACGACCACGACCATCTTGATCTTCAAGTCCGAAATCGCCAACTCTAAATTTCTGAAAACATCTTCTTGTGGTTCTTTCGGAATAATAAGCTTCTCCCCAGGCCTCAATGATGTTTTGGTTGCCTGGCGGCCGAACGTACAAGTTTAATTCGTGAAGCAAAATAAGGCGCAAATTCCTAGGTTCCATTGCTCAAAATTTTAAATTATAGATTTTTTATCATTCGTTAAATTTTCGAAATAATGTCTGCACGTGAATGAGCGTTCTGCAAGCTTTATAACAATAAATAATATGCATGTGTTGCCAAATTATTTATGTAATTTATTTTCATTTCAAAAATATGTTTATCAAAAACGGCATTATTTATGGGACAACCTGATAAATGGGATCTTTGAACTATATTTGACGCATATGATTCTTTTTAGAATAAATACATTTTCTACTACCCTTACTTCAATGATAAAATAATGGAAGGGCATGGCTCTTCAGTTGTGAATCTCATTGTTTTATCTTTGAAGTAAAGGATCATACGCGTCAAAAATAGTTAAAATTCCTTGTAACAGAAGACGCGCTAATGTATCATTTTAAACAGAATCTTATTAATTCGGATAATTTATTTGGTTTAGGTTTGATAAAATTGACGTTTTTTAAAGTTGTGTTTTGAGACGATGATTGAGCAAATTTGAAGTCTCTAAGAAAGCGAGGGTAGTGAGAAATAGACATACCCCGTCGAACGCCAACTACCAGGAAGAGAGGGTAGCTCTGTAAGAAACAATCAAAGCTAAGTTGTTCATATTTAAACGCTTTATAATTTGAATTTTCCAAACATAAAATTAGAAAAAATGACCACACACACTCAGACAGCATTTGTATATTAATAATTTAACTAGGCTCATATTCGGAACCTATCGACTTGAAATATATTCTGCAGATAGAAGAGATTATTTATTTATATATTAGTTTGACGAACAGAAGGATGGCACTAGAATGCTCTCTTGGAACTTCAATTTTTGAATTATATACAATAATGAACACCTTTACTTGCTTTAATCATCGATTAGTTATCAAGATTATGAGTCGCCTTTTTTCGTTTTACAATTTGAATGAACTTCAGTTTATGAAATTGCTTCAGGCAAAGGCTTTTTTTGTAATAAAATTAACATATTTATATTATTCTAAAGTCTACAAATACAATTTTATGAAATATATTAATAAAATATTTTATGCTAAAAAGCTTAGAAGTATATATTTATATTTATACCAAAAGATAGCACTTTTCCTTTAAAAAATCATTAAGCAATGCATTTTGTCACTCCAGTACAAAACACCAATGCCGCAACAGCAATTTTGTCAAATTCAGACAATTTATTCATATATTTATATGAATAACAATATTATAGAGAGAAACGTGTCCATACTATATTATAACTCTTTAAGTGTTTTTATTTTGTAAATGTTACGTTAAATATGGCATCCTTAAGCAAGCTGTATAATAACATACTTTGCTGCGTCTATGATGGAAATCCACTCAACTCTTTGTTATCAGAAGAAATCTCTCTTTAAGAAACTTCATAATATTTACTCGCTTTGATGAAAAAAGCCATTTACTAGAGTGCAAGAATACAAAGTGAGATTTGTGTATTTGTATACATCTCAACAATATTAGTCGACTATAAAATTGAGCAAATAATTTCGGAAGATAAACAAAGGAACCGAGAGCTAATAACTAAGTAAACATTGATTTCCTCTCTTATTTTGTAACAATAGAATGTGAAAGAACTATAAAATATTTGTGTGCTACAACAATATTCTCTATTTGCTTTAACTCTCTCACACATGTATTTGAATATTACATTCTATGAATATGGTTAGAGCTTAGCTTCTTCATATATAAGCTCCATTAAATTTCTTTATTTATCTGCTTAGTGAGAGCTCACAAACACCAACAAACTGAAGCATTAAACTTTGTTATTAATTCCATTATTTATCATACATGGATGGAAATAACAATATATATATATGAAAAAACAATAGAAAAAAATAAAGGATAAGTGGGTCAGGTGTTGATATTAAAAATAAAAAAAGGCATCTCCTGACCACGAGCACATGTGCTTTTTAGATGGCAGAGCGCCATCTAGTAGAGCAAAAATAAACTAAACGTTTATTTAGCTTGCTCCATGATATTTGACCAACCCAATTTCTTGATAAATCAAGAAAAGCCTTCTCCACGCTGACGAGCGCCAACAGCGCGAAACGCGTTCGTGGATGGCTTTTCTTGATTTATCAAGAAATTGGGTTGGTCAAATATCACGGAGCAAGCTAAATAAACGTTTAGTTTATTTTTGCTCCACTAGATGGCGCTCTGCCATCTAAAAAGCACATGTGCTCGTGGTCAGGAGATGCCTTTTTTATTTTTAATATATATATATGTCGTGTTCTACGACAAGAATTAACACGAGACGATTTCATACTAAAGAAAACTCTAACTTTATTAATCCTTTGACCTATATATAGATATCGCGCTTCACGCGGACATGCAAATATACAAGTAAAAATATACAAAACAAATCAATATCATGCAAATGTCGCGAGGTATGCGACAGACTCCCCCTCCATGACCTCTCATCACTCCTGTGATGGGACTCCGGGTGGTCTATGATGAAATTGTCCTCCGGCCACTTGGTGATGGCTATATCTTGCTTCCAGTTGATGGGGGTCGAGGTTACATCAGTGATTTCTGGCCCTACCCTCACACCACCTTTGACAAGGCATCTCATCTTATACGATTTGGTCAATGTCTTGTTCTCTAGATTCTGGTTGGAATCGAAGTCAAAATGGATTGAAAATCCCATTGAACCTTCATAGCTCTCGACACGAATATCTTTAAGATATGCCAGAACAGGCTTGTCATAGGGTTGGATGTACTTGCTGGCCTGAGGAGCTTTCTTCAAGACAACTAGCCAGAAATATGGGACTCCTAACTTATCTAAGGCTTCAGTTTCTGAATGAGATTCTTGACTTTCTTCAACGGCAATCTGCGTGGATGTCTCTTCAATGAATTCAGTATGTATTTTATAAGCAGAGTTAAATTCTCGCATTTCATTATGGGTCCAAATTAGCTGAGAAATATTCTCGTAAGAAACATTCGGATTAGGATCATCATTCTCTACAAGTCGAGATATCTCAAAATCTTTCAACCTAGCAATGCAGTTGTTGGCAGGGATTTCATAATTCTCTCCATATTCAGGATGAAAAAAGACAAAATGAGATAAATTCATATCATGCAAATCCAAACGTTTTAGCGCTTTTCTAGTCTGGTTACACCACATCATACTACGATCGTGCTTGAAAACATGATAGTAGAAAACAGAAGGTTCGTCTTCATTGCCAACGAATAACATGGGATTAGTCCACTTAGGAATCATGTCATATAAATGTCCTATAGATGTTGGTTTACCTACGACTTTAAGATATGCCAAATCTTTTAAGATTTGAATTAAACCCTCATACAGTTGTAGACATGTAGTTACTCTTGGCAGTTCAGGTATTGTTGCACGAAGTTCCAAACTCATATTTATCATTTCAAAGTAGAGTCCACTCAGCATAAATAGATTCTTTCTTGAATACTCAATTGGACATGGTCTCTTTCCATATTCACTAATCATCCTTTGTCTATAATCTATATCCTTAATACACCTGGCATTCCCAAAATCGATTACTTTAGCAATATATCCAAGAGTTGGGATTTTAATCTTTTTTGAAGCTACTTCATATTTGATTAGTTTCTCTTCTGTTTCTGCAACTAGAACATTGTTAATATGAAGATCATCATGTAAAAGTTCAATTTCCTCTTCACCAATTGCAAAAATTATACAAATCTGGCGAAATAATACTAATAAGTTTTCATATGAAAGTCTCGATTTGATAGCCGTTTCGAGAGTTATTCCTCCATATTCCATTAGGAAAACAAAATAATTTTTTCGTTCTCCTTCACAATAGTAAGGCCATGGTTTTCCTTTTTCAAAGATATTTATGAGAAGCCTAAACGTCTTTTCAGTATCTTTAACAAGCATAAAGGAATATGGATAACATAAATTGACCTGACCATTTTTTAGGGTTCTTAAGGAATTGTAGATGGCCAATTCATTTCGTAAATCATCATGTCATATTTATCAAGCATGCTTTTTTGCATCTGGCTGAATTCTTTAGCATAAATCCAAACTTTTTGGCAGCGTGTTAACTTCTTTAATATTAACAAACGACGTCTTGCGTGATTGCCTTTATTGAAATCACCTATTCCTAATTTCATATTTCTTTTTTCACCGCTTGTTTGAAACGAATAGATTCCTTTCTTGAGAGTTTCCAATAGAGTATCGTAACAAGGTAGCTCTCTCAAAGCTTCTTCGCCGGTACCAGGCTTTGGTTCTTTTTTGCCAGTACCAGACTCCTTAGTAGGTTCTTTTTTGCCAGTACCAGACTCCTTAGTAAGTTGAGAATCGTCAATTGCAGACTTTTCGTCTGAAGGCTTAGAGTTATCGTCTGCAGGCTTAGAGGTATCGTCTGAAGGCTTAGAGGTATCGTCTGAAGCTTAGAGGCATCGTCTGAAGGTTTAGAGGCATCGTCTGAAGGCTTAGAGTTATCGTCTGCACTTTCAGTTTCTATAACTGACTTTTTATCAACTTGAGACTTTTGACTTTCCCCAACTTGAGTGAAAGTGGCATCATCAAGATCGCAGAGTCCTGCATTATCTGCATCAATATCAGCAATAACATCCTCTTTCGTAAGAGACTCTGCACTTTCAGTTTCTATAACTGAATTATTCTCAACTTCGGCTTTTTCACTTTCTTCAACAACAGACTTTTTCTCAACTTCGGTGTTAGGAACATCAATAATGCAATTAGAAAGTTCTTCTGTATTTTTCACCGATTCACAACCCTTAATTGCAGTCTCAGAATTCTTCACACCGTCGCCCTTAGGCTCATCTTCAGAATCATCTTCTTCTTCATCTACCATTTCATTCAGTTCATCGAAGTCTTCTTCATCTACTATTTCATTCTGTTCATCGAAATCTTCAGAATCCTTTACACCGTCGCCCTTAGGCTCATCGTCAGAATCATCTTCTTCTATTCCAAGAATATCCATCATGACGCTTTGTTGCTTCACGATCGCCCTTAAGAGGCTTTCTCCATTTTCTTCAGACTTTTCAAGACTTTTTAGAGACTCAATATTTGCTTCTTCTTTCTCTTCTTCTTCATCTTCAACAATTGAATATTTAAGATATTCCTTTCTCTCATAGTAATCCTCTTCACTGAGATATTCTTCTCTCCTATTTCCACAAAGAATGCTCATCATTAAGCTTTGTTGATCAGCCATCTCCCTTAAGAGGCTTTCCAGGGAAGGTCTTGCGGATCCTGTCGGCTGCGCCATTTGTCGTGTTCTACGACAAGAATTAACACGAGACGATTTCATACTAAAGAAAACTCTAACTTTATTAATCCTTTGACCTATATATAGATATCGCGCTTCACGCGGACATGCAAATATACAAGTAAAAATATACAAAACAAATCAATATCATGCAAATGTCGCGAGGTATGCGACAATATATATATTAGTTTTAAATTATTTTTTAGTTCTCTATGTCCAAAATTCAAATACATTTTAAAACTCCAATGGACATTATATAATAATAACTTTGACTCTCCCAGCTCATAATATAATATAGATTTATCAGTTGAAGCCCCAGATAAACCATGGCATCCCAATTGAAATGCTAATGATCATTTTTTCGCCAAAGTTTACCTTTATTACAGACAGGCAATACAACGCATGCACCTATGAGCACACATGTATATACACACGCACATTGTAGTGCCTTCAATGGAAAAAGTCTTGATTTTCTATTCGGTGATCTTTTAAAAACATTTATTCACATCAAAGATTTTCAAATTTTGAAATAATATTTAGCACATAGTAGTAGATAAAAGAATACAGTATTGATATATTCATTATAGTTTCCATTATTAGCTACAACGCGGATTTAAGGCTAGTGTGGAATGAAGCACAGGACGTGACGATAATGACCTTATACATTTCGATCATCACCTTGTGAACCGCTTTCTTGAAAGACTAGATAGTGTCGTGGGGAGCTTTGTTGACATCTCTCTCAACAATGCCCAACACAGTAGTCGAGGGAGTTGCAGTCTGGAGAGTTAGGGGCCAAATATTAGGACTCCAGTGACTCCAATGTCAGCCATGATTGTGTCTTTTTACCTTGTGAGCTGGAGCTGAGTCTTGTTGAAAGACATACTTCCTTCCTGCGGCCACCAAGTCCATCCAAGGCTTCACAACGGGGTGTCAGCGTGTTGATGTGGGTGTCGGCCTTCATAATAAGGACCTTCTCGAAGAAATGGGGAGACATGACATCACCTTCACTGGTGACTGGTGGTCATCACGGAAGCAGGAAATTTTGTGTGCATCACAACAAGTACCTCTGAGGGGTATTTAAAGATCCAGCGGTCATTCATGGAATTTATTTTTTGGTTCATGTTATTTTTATCAGAGAAGAACCTCAGCATGCCATAAGAGTCACGTTTCTTCTTGTTGAGGAGGGCAGCAGTCTTTCCTTTTCTGTTTTCCTTCAAATTCCTTAATCTTCCTTAATCTGTAGAATGACAAGCCAGAAAAAAGACGCCATGTATGTAAATATCTGATATCACAAGAAATCGAATCATAGGCCTTAGAGAAGGTGGAATTCCGAGAAACTGTTATGAGAATAGGCTGCAATCAAAGTACTGTTATAAGGAGTTTGTCACAGTGGTTAGAGAAAGAGAACATTTCAAGAAAACATGGTTCAGGTCACCCTAGAGTAATAAAAAGGAGAAAGAAAGAGGAAAAGAGGATTCAAAAGATGCTTGTATCAGACAGAACAACTCTACCAATGATTCAAGCAGCTCTACATGTGCAGAAAGAATGTGGACCATCTCTGAACACCATATAAGTCTTAATGAAACATAACTATATAGTCGCCGGCCTTTGTTAAAATTAAACTCTTAGAAGCGACAAAATTAAACTCTTAGAAGCGACAGTCTCAGATGGTGTAAAGAGAGACGTCTTTGGGGGCTAAAAATGTTATTCTGTTATTTATTTTCTTATGAATACACATTAAGTTTGGAGGTTCATGACCTCAGGATACATGTTAGACGTAGACCCCAAGAAAAATACTATCAGGACTGTATTGTGGAAAGGCATACAGCAAGAACCCCTGGCTTCTTGGTGTGGGGAGCATCAGCTATGAAAGTACAATCTCTTTAGGCTTTATTAAAGGCACAATGACTACTCAGCTATACATTGCAGATGTGTTTCAACCTGTTGTGATACCCTTTCTTGATCAGACTAATAATGCCATTCTCCAACAAGATAATGTCCAACCATATAAGCCAACATCTCGCAAGCCTACCTTTAAAATGTTAACATTATTTCATGGGCCGCATGTTCCCCAGATCTTTCCCCTATTGAACATGTATGGGACATGATGGGCAGGAGACTATGGCAATCTCCACAGCCAAGTAAACTTCAACAGCTTCGGCAAAAAAAATGAGATGGCTTGGTGTCTAGCATCCCACAAGAATAAAAAAAAAAACTATGACAGTATGCCTCACCGTGTAGCTACTCGTATACGTGACATAGAAGGAAACACCAATTATTGATAAAATTTGTATCTTAATAAATTTACATACCCTTTTAAAAATATATATCAATCATTTTATTAAGTTAATCAAACATTATATAACTCACCAATTTTTAGAAAATTTATATAAGTATTTCTATATAGGTGATATAATATTTTTTGTAGCCAGTATATATAGAGAATGGTTAGGCAAGTATTGTATCAATAGACTAGTAAGTAATTCTAACAGAACGAGCGCTTATCAAGAATGAACAACTATTTGCATATTTCCAAGTTCAATAAATAAAATTATTTTAACAGATAAGTTTATCAGATAATTTTATCTAAGTTTTCTGAATATAGTCTTTTAGCTTTAATTAATATAGAATTAGTCAAAAGAACGGTTTTTTTCACTTAAATTTGGTCACCAGTGTGTGTATATAACAGTCTAATAAAATTTGAATAAAATAATTATAATATATATTTTTAAAGTCATATATTATTAATTATGTATTCATAAAAACAGAGTAATACTTTGAATAGTCGAACTTTTATAACTATATATCCATACACATATATATATAAACAAAAATTATTTCACAAATATAATTTTTATTATTTCTCAAAACTATTTACATACATACGCCTCTTTTAAAAAAACAATATTTGAAATCTCTATAAGGTGAATATATTTTATTTTAAAAATATAGATATTAATGTGGAAATACATCCAATATATAAAAACCATACATCCAATATATAAAAACTGTATACAAAATTTTATATTGTCTTATATGCTGAAGTAAAAACATTTCCAAGAATTACGTGATAGAGATATTTCTCGGAATGTAAAGGCAGGTCTAACTGCAGACGATACATCGTGCATTCATCGCGTAGCCCAAGTATCGAACACGAAATATGTCTAAAATAGGCAAACGTGCCCGGAGTAAAAACTCAAGTATCTCCTGGAGGAATTTACAGCCAGACGACTCCTATTTTTTACGGCGACTCTACCTTCCCGATTTTATTGTACCTCCTGATGGATGCTTACTAAACAAGTTGGGAAATTCTGGTGAAATGTAAATTTGGGAAAAAAGAAGAAATACGACTTTATAAATGTCCTAACCACATTTCGGTTAGAATATATATACATACATACGTATATATAAATACACATTTATATATATATTTATTTATATAAATAAAAGTCTCCACACATATATAAATATATTTATATATTATTATATATTTTTCCCAAAGTATTTTAAAAATTCGTCTGTTTAAGCCATCTTAGAGAGTGCACAAACACCAACTATAAAAAATATTTAGAATTGAATGGCTTCCTCGGCCAGATTAAAAATTGTTTATTTTCGCGAGGTTTCAGTGTATTCACTCTCGTCAGGAGTAAAAATAAATGCACACCGCAGATAATATATATAATATATGAACAACATCGGGAGGCAGTATATATAAAACGCAAGCAAACGGATTAATTATTGGAATACTTTTATATAAATATATATATCTTTCTGAAAATATATAGAGAGTAATCCATACTCAAATTATTAGATAATAAAAAGGCATATATTGGATAAATCTTTGATTCAATCCAATATATGCCTTTTTATTATCTAATATATATACAGTATATCTTTTTTTGAAAATAGAGCAAACCATAAATAAATATTTAATTAAAAAGGCATATATTGGATCAAAATATCATTTATATATGTTATATGATGATCTTTTGGGGGAATGAGCTGGTGAAGACTATTGACTAGTTTATTTGGTAATCTAATGTCAAAGTTTACAAAAATTAATATTAATCGAAATTTGAGACATCTTATATGTAGATTACCTAATTTTAACTAAAAATATGGCCAATTTACATGGTAAAAAAAACAAGCTTAACTCTCTCTCTCCCAGGTAAAAAAAAACAATTGGTCTTCTTGTATATACAGCGCCATCTGGACTTCTCGAAGGCGGCGTCACAGAGTTCATCTATGAAAATAAAATAGCATTATTCACATAAAAAATAAAATGGCAAAATAATATTTACAACATATATGTAGTATTGGGTTGGTTTCCTGACGACTCTCTGTAATATTGCGTTGGTCCTGTCGACTAGCTGTAATAATGCGTTGAGGTTTGGTAAGCCTGTTGTAGAACCTCGTCGACTCTCGCTATAAGTTGTGGCAACCGAGGGTCAAACCTGTAGTAACCGCGAGGGACAGTCAGGGGTGGAGAGTTTTCCAGTGCCTCTCTGCACCTTGTAGGACCTTTAACAGTTCACAAAGTACAGGCAGTCGTGGTCGAGACAGAGTGGAAAACTGGGGATGTCCACACACACAAAAAACGAAGCGACACGTTGAAAGAAAGTTCCTTGAATAGATAAAAAGCGAGCCAAGAGCTAAGATGGAGATAGGAGATTTCTTACTGTTTTACATCGTCGATGAGTTGGTGACAACCGGCGACAAGGGGTGACGCTGACCGGGACTGACTAGAGCTGCAACTGGCTGTTGCTACGTGGGGTCCTATTTAAACAACTTTTTTGGACTAGGAAGTGAACTAGGAAATGGACCAGGAAGTATTGCCTTTCTGCACGTGTGCAACTCGACTCTGGCACCAGTCTGGGCTTCCATCTAACTTTAGAAGTTACATTATAAATCTCAATCTTGCTCTTAACTCAGCTTTTAATCTATTATATAGTTTTTTATTTATTCATCCTCAGTACATTACATTTGGTGATGCAAGGAGACATGTCAATTATGCGTATAATTAGTTGTAGTTTATAATTAGTTCTATATACAACATGACAAGCTTGTTATACGTATTACATAATATAGGGTTATTGGTTTAAATTATCATATATATATACTTCTTTTTAAAATTAAATTTAATTCTTCATAAATATATTTTACTAAGAATAAAAAAATATCGTAAATGTTAAATAATTGCTGTGCTTCAGTTTATATTAAAACAGAAGGTTTAGATAAATATACTTAGTGTATTCCTAATGAAGAGGTTAAAATTATTAGAAGCGCTTCTCTATAGAACTAAAGTTAGGCGGCATGTATGAGGAGACGGGTTAATTTATTGGTGTATTTATTGGAGGTTGCCTGTGTCTCCGCCAGGGGCGCCATGATTAATTGTCCGCACTATAATTACCGCCGCTATATGCGCAATCTTTACCGAACCTTCCAACACTACTTCACACACTTTAGATTTGAGAATACATACTTCATCTATAAGTACAAATCATACGTCTACACTACTCCAATTTATATTTCTTGAGTTAATTTTTTATAAGGATTGCCTTCCTTGATATAAATGTACAAATCTCAATGTTGAAAAGTAATCTGTATTTAAATAAATTGCCCTTGTGAAGATGTGTTCTCCCGTAAATATATATTCATTTACGAAAATTCGAAACTATTATAGACGCGTATGATTATTTTAAAAATTAAACAATTTCTACTGCCCTTACTGTAATGCAAAAATTAATGGGAGGGCCTGGCTCATCAGTGGTGAACCCTCCCAGCGGTTTCGCCAGTTTAAACCGCTAAGAGGGTTCACCAATGATGAGCAAGGCCCTCCCATTAATTTTTGCTTTACCGTAAGGGCAGTAGAAATTGTTTAAATTTTAAAAGAATCATACGCGTCTATAATAGTTTCGAATTTTCATAACAGATGGCGCGCTAATATATCATAATATATTCATTTTGTTTTTTAAATATTTGTGGAGTATATATAATATAAATAATATTGAAGTAAAAATAACCATATTTATATTGTGTGGAGACATTGAAATGACGTTTTTGTGCTTGTAACTCCAAGTACACAAATCGCGGATTTAGAAAAATCTATTAGCTTATGATTTCATTGATATAATTAAAGAATAATTTGTACTTGAAATATTGATGCAAATAATATTATAATTGAGAGAGAGAGAGAGAGAGAGAGAGTTAAATAAATTTAAAATATTTGCAGAGTTTCTTTATATAAGAATAATTTATTCGAAAAGTAAAGGTAATTACAGCTGTAAAGATTTTCTTTTTTATCAAAGAATGCATGCTTTGTTGGTCTACATTAACTTTTTGATTATATATAAGGGCATGGACTAGCCTTCTAATATATACTAAAATATATTGAAAATTTGATTTTTGGATTGAAGAAAACTTCCATTTGCGATTTATAGTCTCATGTTTGATTTATGCCTAACTGGTCTTTTATGAAGTGTTTGATGAGCATTGCTTAATGCAATTATTTATATGCAATTCTTCTGTCCTACAAGCTTATCTCCATAGTTTGCTTAAATAGCATAACCAAGATTCCACTCTTCATTGTCGAATATATAAGCAGAATCGTCCAATACAATGGTAGAACTCTGAAAAGAGGTCTGGTGGATTAAATTGGCGATACCGTTGGGAGGGTTCACCACTGAAGAAAGTTTTCTCATCTTAGTCAGGGCAGGGGAAAGGCTGTTTTATTTGGAAAAGAAAAATTCCTGGTTTTAATGAATATAGATGGCGAATTGCCCCTATGTCTATTTGTTCAAATATTTGCTCTATTTTCAAACCTTAAGTTGATTGATAGACTGAATCCATACTTTCTATCGAGCATTCATCATAGTTGGGAATTTAGTATAGAGCTTTGTTATATAGAGAGCTTTTGAGATTATTTGTTGATCTAGTCTGCCCTTGTATATATATATTTTCTACTCTGATCTATTTACGATATATATAAATCATTAACTGATTTCTTCATTTCTCCTGTCTACATTAAGACAATAGACGTTGGTTTATAGAGATTCTACTGTCATAAATGCTTATATCCAGAGTTTTCTTGAATACCATTTCTTATATGTCATCCTTTAATGTAGTATATATAAGCAGAATCTTTCAATATAGTATTAAAGCTCTAAGAAACGGTTTGGTAGATTAAATTGGTGAAACTGCTGGGAGGGTTCACCACTGATGAGCTAAGCCCTCCTATTATATTTTTTTTATTGCAGGAAGGACAGTAGAAGTTTGTTTTATATGTAAAAGAAACATTAATGCTCTATTATTTTCATTTTCTTATAGAGATAAGATTGGCCAAAATGAATTATGGGAAATATATGCCACGTGTTCGAACATCTCAATTTCAATACAAATATATTTTGACACAAACATTTTGCAAATGATTAGCACAGAGTCTCTTTCACTTTCACCATATAACGTCTGAGCCTCTCATCGAATGGCTCATCAACGGGTCTAATCTCAGTAAGGGCGGTTAGAGCCGGTAATTAGCTTGAAACCTCGACCGTTATATGGTAAGAGAAAGATACCTTTTGCTAGTCTTTTGAAAATGTTTGTCATTGAATTCTTAGAGCATTTCATTATTCATAGAAAAGATACTAATATATTTATGTCTCTCTGAGATATTTGAGAGAAATTTGGTAATATGAAATATAAACTCTTTGAGAAGGAAAAAGCTAAATGTTGTAGAGAAATCACATTTTCAATGTTCAGATAGTATATTTATATAAAAATTCAGTACAGAACCTCTCTCTAAAGGGCATCTAGTCACAGAACCAAAGTTACCTTTATAGAGTGATTTCATCTTATAAGAATGCAGCTAATTGGTAAAAAATCGTAATTTTGGTAAACTGTCCTTTGTATAGAGGCCTCCGCAAGCGGGAGTGTCCGCTCATAGAGGTTCTACTATAGGTTATTTTTTAATGTAGATGTATAGATTACGTGTAATTTGAATAGAGATAGAACATTTGTGAGATTTAACATCAATCAATTTTAATCGGAGAAACGTATGCTGTAACTTGCTTTGTTGTAAACACATCATATGTATGAACATTAGATAATAATACAAATACATACACATGGAATGTTCTTGGATAGGAACTTCTTGTAGAATCAAGGAGGGGTGGGATTCCATTTGATGAGATAATACAATATTCAGACATAAAATTTTGTCAGGTCTGCTTGTATCTCAAATCAGAAATTTTAGATAAGAAATATTTTAACACATCAATGGAAATATTTTCATTTCAATTGACTATTGAAAGTAATTTTGATTGTTTTATTAATTCTAAAACATTTTTTAGTTTGAAATAATTTACGTATGTCTTCTCTTTTAAGTATATATATAGATGAATGAGCTTAAGAAAATGATAGTTACAAAAAATAATTAAAATGTGTTAATTTTTAGTAAAATGGGACTAACAATGTACGTATAAATATATATATAACAACTTTGGAAACTCTCTTTCTTACAATATGGCACCTTTAAACATCAGGAAATCAGGATCGACTGCTAAACACTGAATTGCCATCAATGAAAATGGATGTGAAGTCTGCACATGTCGATGGGCTAAGTGGAAGCTGGGTTTGAATAATTAAGGTGAATTGATGGTGGCAGGAAATGGTCAGGATGGCCGGAAATGGGACGCGATCAGTCCGGGAGGATCTTCGCCGCATTTCCTCCGGGACCGCCATTCTCTACCGCAGATCTTTGCATAGGTAATTATGTCTGCAACGTTATGGACACATCGTTGGGCTTCTAAATGTCTAATATTGTCATTTGGAGATATGGCGGTTTCATACATATACTGGAAATAAACACTATCCTATAGGATCTATTAGTATTTCTCGGCCAAGTTCAAAGTGCAGTGTATATCTGTTAGTATTTCTAGAAATCCAAGTGGGTTTCTCTTTTTATTCCTTCATTTAATCCAAGAAATACACTTCAGTCTAGATTATAAATACTTTAGCGATTTATTTTAATAAAGAAAAACATTAAGATATAAAACAATTACACTAACTCTATCTTTTTGGAGATTTAATAATCTAATAATATCCTACTTATTAATATGAAAAATAATATAAAATAAAAATATAAAAGGTCGGCTGTTGATATTAAAAACAAATTAGGCATATCCTGATCACTAATATGAGCGTTTTTTTAGATGAGAGACAGAGAGCGCCATCTAGTGGAAAATAAATAAACTAAACGTTGATTTAACCTGCTCCTTGATATTTCGCCAACCGAATTTCTTGATTTAACAAGAAAAGTCAATCACGAAAGGGTTTCTGGCTCTTGGCCCTCGGCAGCATGGTGCAGGCTGTACCTCTACGACCAAAAATCCTTTGATCCCAGAGGCTTCTTGAGAAATCAAGAAATGGGTATTTAGGGCCAAACTTGCGTAAATACGCTAAACAAGCGAAAAAATGATTAAGAATTGAAAATAAAAGAGGTCAAGCATTATTATTAGAAAACAAAAATTAAGCATATCCTGACCACTAACATGAGCGCTCTGTCATTTAAAAACTCTCATGATAGTGGTCAGGATATGCCTAATTTGTTTTTAATTTCAACACATGACCTTTTTTAATCCATTATTTTTCGAATATTGTTTTAAATGATTAGCGTATTTACGCAAGTTTGGCCTTGAATACCTGTTTCTTGATTTCTCAAGAAGTCTCTGGGGCCAAAAGAATTTTGTGATCGCAGCAGTACAGCCTACACCACGCTGACAAGGGATAACAGCCCAAAACGCGTTCGTGGTTGGCTTTAATTGATTTTTCCAAATATCAGGAAAGAGATTAAATCAACGTTTAGTTGATTTCTGTTTTACTAGATAACGCTCTGCCATCTAAAAAATCTCTCAAGTTTAGTGGCCAGGATATGTCTAATTTGTTTTTAATATCTAAATATCTATTTGGAACATTTTTATATCGAAAATAAATTAATTATCATTATATATGTATGTTATAAAAAGAAAGGAGAATGAGATTTATTTATTTGAGCTAAGGAATATATATAAGAAACATAATTTGATAACAGTACTGCCTGGCTTAAGGCGAGTAGAATAAGGAAAACAAAAGATTATTTACATAATGTACGAAAGTTTTGAGCCGGCCATCGGGATACAACAACAATGAGTTTTTATAGGGGAAGAGTGACCTCTGGCGATCGATTTAACAGAATATTTGAATCTATGATATTTAATTTTAAATAAAATAATATTTTTATATAACATGTATATATAGGATAAATAATTTAAATATATTTTTTGGTAACATTTTCAATAGGCCAAATAACAAAAAGGTGATGTGAACAACAATCATCAATAATCCCAAAGCACTATAAGACATATGGCAACCATATTATAGCTTGACCCTTTGGACAAGGACATCTTACCGTTATAAATAAAACAAACAAATGTAATTTGAGTCAAAAGGCGATCCATTAAATAGGTTTATAAATAAAAGGGCGTACCTGGATCTGTAAGGAAAAAAACAATTTTTTTTCTCAAAATATTTCGAGAGATTGCTCCCTTTTTATCATTGTGCAATAAATTGATAAAGAGGGAGCAATCTCTCTCTCGAAATATTTTGAGAAAAAAAATTATTATTTTTATTCTTTACAGATTCAGGTACGCCCTTTTTATATAATCAAATGTAAAAGAGTATATCTATCTCTCCCGTTAATTCTTTTATGATAACTACATTGACTTTCTATCAATTATATATAGCAGCAAAATCGGAATGTAATCTTTATACTACCTTTCGCTAGTACCCATCCTCCACCATCTTTGAAAATACTTAGCGAGAATTTTAAAGACATTTTTATACTTTCAAAGAAAAAAATGTATATATTTTGAAGCCTTTTTTTAAATTGAACATTTTAGTACATTGAGTGTGCATTAGGTAATTCAAAAGTTTTATTTGCCTTAAAAGAGGAGATTGTTCAATTTGGGAAAAATCAAATCGCGCTAAACAGTTTACTTTCTTGACCAATTGAAAATAGAAATCGCCTCAGGAATAAGTTTCTTGTAGATGTTTTAATACGGTTACTCAATCTATCGGGCCTCCATGTCCTTCTACAGGAGGATTCCCTCATGAGACCGCCTGATAGGTACTTAGAAACCTAGGCATGAAAATGCTGATGGACAGAGTTTGGTGAGATAAACTCGACGTATTAAAGAGTAACAACCTCATATTCTAAACAGCTTGTATATGTTTCAATGGATTCCTCAACATACTCAAGTCTAGAATATTGAAATCAGGAAGTCAAACGCAGGAATTGGGATTCTGGTTTAACTAAAAACTGGTCTATCTCTAGCTTATTGTGGTTGGAAATATTAATGGGTCTGGAAACATAAAATGATTCCACTTTCATCAAATAATTGAATTTATCTTAATAAAAAAATTCAGGTATAAATGGAATTAATTAGAGAAAAATGAAACGGTCGCGCATGTTGAGAGTCAGCGAACTCTAGACATAGCGAAATGTAACAAACTATAGATAATTGATAAATGAAGGATGAAGTGATTTTTAAATAAATATCACGCCATACCTACGATATCAATCTTTAAACTACATTTGAATATTCAGATACTGGCTAAGGGTTGATGTTTAAACTAACTAACTTAACCGCATAAATCTTCTTCTAATCTTCTCTAATATAAGTTTTAATGTTTATATGTATATATATTATGGTATGACCGTTTTATTGGCGCGCTGATATGTTGTTCACTGTCACTTAACACTATTTAGCCAATCAGAGTTGTATTAGCTAATCAACGTGATGTGTTTCTTTAGCTCAGAGATTGTATTGAACAATGGAATTTTAGATATGTAATTTGAAATCGTTGCTCGATTATAAGAATTATCTCTTCTTTATTTAAAATATTTGTATATTATGCTATTTGTACTTTTTAAAAGGCAATTTATTCCAGGGTTATGGTTTTAAAATATTTTTATTAAAGTGATTTGAGAGAGACGCTTAATATACCACTTCTGTAGATATTGAAATTTAGCGGCGCGAAAAAATAGTTTGATTTTATTACCTCTCGACACTTATTTTAAATTTCCCGTCGGATGTGCGACTGTCAACTAATATACTTTCTAGTAATTAATATATTTATATATATACCGCTTTATACTAATCTCTCGAATATGTTTTCTTTTTACATTATATAGATATTTTAAACGTAAAAAACATTTTGAAAAAAGATATGTTCAATACCTCAACAACGTGCCATGCAGAATAGGTGGGTGTAAAGTTGAAGAGAGCGCCATCCATTAACGTACAGAACTGCGGGTGTGACTGCCCTTCTCAACTATTTAATTATATATCTCACAACTCTCTTTAATTATATAAGCGTTCCTTAATGAGGCCGTTTACACTCTCGGAAAATTAATTTGAAGCCATATAAATATTTGAAGCTAATTTGCCCTCAAACCATCAGTAAATTACCAGTTTTCCTTAAATCCTATTAGCGGAGGATTAGTCGTGGATTTGCCAGGCTTGCCGCCAGAGGATCTATAACCTTAATATTTTAGATTACTCCTTTCTAAATCCGAGCTTTCGTTTTAATCAAAACCGTAAAGATTTCATTGATAGAAAGTGTAAGTCTTATTTTATCGAACGTTTTCTGCTATAGCATTGCAACTGCAAAGATACATCCTTGATTAGTATTATATCTGTTATGTGGAATTATGTTTAAATGTGTGTTATATTTCAGATTTATATATATATATATGAAGTTTATTTAATACTTATATAATTATTTTAAAATATTAATTATTTGAAAATCCGTTTTTTTCACACGCTAGGTGTTTTACAACGTATAATTTTAAATTTCAATATTGAAATATCAACCTTGCATGGTACAGATATTTCTGACTTCAAAACAAGCTCAGCAATAAGTAAGCTCTACATATACGATAGCGTTGAAAATATAGGGAAAGCTTGCCAGTGATTCTATTCCAACTGAATAAAATTTTATCCTGACGTCGCGAACTTCTATTATGTAATATAAACAGATACACCTCGCTTCAAACCTGCGTCCCAAGTTAGGAAAATAAAAAATAAAGATTAGGGTTTGGCAATATGTTTTCAATAATTTCCCATTACCCCTGTAAAATTATAATATTTAAGCCTAAAATATATCTTTAATGGCAAAATTATTATCCTTAGTATTCAAAGCATATATATGAAATTCGATTTATAACTTAGAAGAAAAACCTTTCTGATAATTTCATTTCAAAGAGTATAACTTTGATAGTTATGTTTCTAATAAATCCAGTTAGGTTTTGTTCGTTACATATATAAATGATCGCGCTTGGATATTTTGAAATTGATAAATATATATGTAATAATTTATAAATTAATATTATATAACAAAATGTAAAAATGTATGAAATTCTATATCAAAATCTTTACCACATGAAATACCAATGAAGATGACAATAGTGGTTGACAACGAATAAAAAAAGGTGTGTATTTGAATGCTTGACTGAGGGTGTCGCTTTTCTCAGGATCACTATCAATCCTTATCTTCCAGGATGACAGAAACGCCCCTTTTGACTTAGATATAGCCGCCGTCTTGAGAAACAGATCAGTTGATTGTTAGTTCTCCTGTGTAGTGAGCGGGCACGCCGATTTCTTCCGTTGTCAGCTGTGATGTCTTAATTTGGATCCTTGAGTTCTCTTTGCTTCTGTGTGCTGCAACACTTCGGTGACCACGACTGCCAAAGACCCCCCCATCACACACACACACACACACGCACATATATATATATTTCAAATTATTAACGCTTATTTTGGATCAAGAATATTTATTATAACTTCCAATATTTCGATGAGGCTGTTCGCCTATCTTCCTCGGGGATTCTAACGCTGTAAACATCCACGTGATGCACGAGTGGCGAAGTTTTGAATAGAGCAGATTGGTGTGGCCAAACTGTTCAATGAAAATATGATTACTTCTTAAATTTTATATTATTAAAATACTATTGTATATATTCTATAATTATTGTTTGTTTCTACTTTATCTGTAGGTATGATTGGGGTATATCTATTCTTCTCTCTCTCTCTGTTAATACTATACTAGCCGAATGACCCGGGCAACGCCCGTGTTTTACCCGACTGTAGATGTTACAACGGTGATCCTTAGGTCGCTGGTTCAAATCCGGCTCGAGGGAGCCGGCGAGCACGTGACCTCCCTGTGCGCGCGCATCCGTGACAGAGGCGGCCGGCCGATGAGGAAAGACGGTCGTGACTATATATATATATATAAGAGGTTTGTGTGTTTTTGATTATTAATAAAAATTATTTATATAAATTAAAATTATAGTGAAAGAAAAGAACTGTAACGTAGCTTCGGTAGTTACGCTCCATATTCTGGGCACAAAAAATAATAAGCGAAAAGAAAAAGTTGTAGAAAAAAAGAAAAGAAATAACCATGATAATAATTTCCCAATAATTAAATAAAAGCTATAGCAAAGAAATACTTTTTTTTCTACCTTCTCTCTTAATGAGATATAATAATTTTTATCTTAAATTTATTCAGGAATTTCAAGTTTATATTAATTATACTCTAGTATATGAATGGAAAATACTATATTATATATTATTAAAAAAAATAGTAATAGCCTAAAATATATATTCTATTTAGCATTCTATCGAGAGAGAGAGAATGCAAATAAGCATAAAATACGTCGTTTACCTTGATAGAAGTTGGCATTCTGCCAATCGAAATATTAGTAAATTTAATATTTTAAAAATTTCTCTCTCTCTCTCCAATATATAAACTTTTTATTAAAATTTCTTTCAACGACAGGTAGTTCTATATTTTAAAACATATTCTAATATTTTTATATATTTTATGTCAACACAATAATTATAGCTCTGGTTTGATATAAATATGAAACTACTCTATCTGTTATATTTAACTTTGCAATCCAAACTTCCCCTTCCTCTCTATTGTCCCTTTTTCTCTGTATATAAGGTGAATCTATATATAACTGAAGATCTTCATAAAGGTTCATTGATATTAGGTAAAACCCTAACAAGAGACTTAACCTACCAATATATTCAACGTAGTATAAAAGTACGATAGAGTACTAACATAGAATGATAGAAATATTGTTGAAAAAAGTAAATTTGATAAAATTTTTACAATATTCCTAAACATATAAAGATGTTTTATAATATGGCGCATTAACGCGCAATCTGTTATAAAAAATTGAAACAATTATATACGCATATGATTCTTTTTAAAATATAGCAATTTTTTACTCTAAATCTAACAATTTTCTGCTTTGCTCATCAATGGTGAACCCTCACAGCAGAGGTTAATCTACCATACCGCTGTAATATTGTATTTTCTGTTTTCTTTTATACCGACACTTAGCTGATTTCTTGGAAATGGTATTTTAATTAAAATATGGACATAAGCTTTGAGGAGAGTAGAAATACATATAATTATAAATATATGATATGCTTCGAGCAAAAAAGGTTCTTTTGCAAACATCAAGTAGTATTTTTAGAACATTTATAATATGTTGCATTAGCACGCCATCTGTTATAAAAAATTGAAACTATTTTAAACGTGTATTATTCTTTTTAAAATTGAACAATTTTTACTGCCCTATCAATTTGTCATTGTAGTAAGAGAGAGCCGTAGAATATTGCTTAACTTTAAAATAATCCCAAGCGTCTGAAATAGTTCCTATTTCTTACAACAGAGGGCGCGCTTAGCATAATATTGTGACAAAGAAAGATTTAATTTTTATTATTATTCAATGAATATATTAACAGATTATAAAAATATATATTAATCTGTATTTGTGAAATCATCTTTAAAATATTTCTTTGCTCGCTTGCTTAAGAATCCCTAGCTGTAGATAGTTTTTTTGGCTGACCTGTTAATAATTGTCGACTCGTCGCTGTGACGTCATCATTAAATACTTTTACATCTTAGGATATTTCAAGGCTTGATTTCTACGCTGCAATATTATAATTGTTAAAAAAAGAGCCACATAAGCAGTTCAGGAAATATCAGACAAGGTTGTGACTCATTCTTTTTCACAAATTTTACGTTTTTTACTGGAACGATAAACTAAATGCATTGTTTGAATCATATTAAAAAGAAGATGCGTCTCTTTTGGTACATGAATAGCGTCCTCCCGCAACTTTATGTACTATCTGCATGTATATATTAAAAATTAAGGAAGCATATCCTGACCACGAGCACATGTGCTTTTTAGATGGCAGAGCGCCATCTAGTGGAGCAAAAATAAACTAAACGTTTATTTAACTTGCTCCGTGATTAGTTTTTTTTGGTCCACTAGATGGCGCTCTGCCATCTAAAAAGCACATGTGCTCGTGGTCAGGATATGCTTCCTTTATTTTTAATATCAACACCTGACCCATTTATCTTTTATTTTTCTATTGTTTTTACATGTATATATATATATATATATATATTGTGAAATAATGAAGAGTAGGTATGAGAGAAACAACATGAGTAAAATAAATTTTATATTTTTATTTCTGAGGTTATTCTTTCAAATGTTTAAATAAACATTCAAAATGTAAACAGAAAGACTTAACAACGGAACCAAGGTTATAAATAGGCTTTTAGGGCCTCATAAACCTGTCCAAAAACAAAATAACTAAGGTAATTCTCGAACCAAATATTCTTCAATAATAAAAAAGGAAAAGTGTATATAGCTATCTTACTATCAAGTATTTTAAATATATATTCGAAAGTTTGGAAGATATATATGTTATATTCGTCTTAGATATATGAAATAAGTTTTTTTCTACTCATTTTCTGTTTCTTTTAACTACTATCTATTATTTTCAATATTTATAAAATCAGAGTAACCGTGCTTCTCTGTTAAGTAGCATAATTATGTAGATTTCTATCCTAAAATAAAAATACAACCTTTCGCAATGAGTTTCTCATTGCGAAAGGTTGTATTTTTATTTTAAAATTTGTAGCGCAATCTTTTCGTTTACTTCAAAATTTCTATCTGCATATTTTTAATTAAAAAGGCATATATTGGATCAAAATATCATTTACTTTACCAATATTTCAGTTGGCTGAACGTCAACCTTTATCAAGGTATTATAACATATTAATGTATGTCCATATCTACAGATTATATTTCAACTCTTTTTTTTTAATTTACTATTAACATTACCAATTAAAATTTTCCTTCATATTTATTGATACAATATTTTAGATATAATAATATTTTAACGTTATATATATTTTTGCACTCGTAAATATATATCACTATAGAACAACTCTTTTAACCATAAATATTCTGCTCGTTAATACATCTGGGTTGCCAGCTCAATTATCAGAACTGTTGATAAGTGATATATTCTAAATTATTAATACGAAGAATTAATCTCCCTTTTTTATATATTGACCATTTCACACAGACAATGTGTTTTTAATTTTGATTATATTTATATATACAAGAGTTTTCAAAATTCAAAACTATTTTAAAGGCGTAAGATTCTTTTTGATATTAAACAATTTCTACTGCCCTTACTGCAATGGAAAAATTAATGAGAGGGCCTGGCTCATCAGGTCGTATCTTGAATTACTCGTATCTTGAAGCAAATTTCCCCATACAAAATTCCCATTTAAAATCACAGATTAATATCTTCAACACTACCGAACCGAACTCGTATCTCGAATTTCGCTCGTAACTCAAAGCAAAAAAATCACTTGCTCGTCGGCTCGTATCTCGAAAAACTCGTATGTTGGGGCGCTCGTATGTCGAGGTACCACTGTATACATGTAAAAACAATAGAAAAAATAAAAGATAAATGGGTCAGGTGTTGATATTAAAAATAAAGAAGGCATCTCCTGACCACGAGCACATGTGCTTTTTAGATGGCAGAGCGCCATCTAGTGGAGCAAAAATAAACTAATCACGGAGCAAGTTAAATAAACGTTTAGTTTATTTTTGCTGCACTAGATGGCGCTCTGCCATCTAAAAAGCACATGTGCTAGTGGTCAGGATATGCTTCCTTAATTTTTAATATATACATGCAGATAGTACATAAAGTTGCGGGAGGACGCTATTCATGTACCAAAAGAGATGCATCTTCTTTTAAATTTGATTCAAACAATGCATTTAGTTTATCGCTCCAGTACAAAACGTAAAAGTTGTGAAAAAGAATGAGTCACAACATTGTCTGATATTTCCCGAACTGCTTATGTGGATAATTCTTTTTAACAATTATAATATTGTAGCGTAGAAATCAAGCCTTGAAATATCCTAAAATGTAAAAGTATTTATTGATGACGTCACAGCGACGAGTCGACAATTATTAACAGGTCAGCCAAAAAAACTATCTACAGCTAGGAATCTTAAGCAAGCAAGCAAAGAAATATTTTAAAGATGATTTCACAAATACAGAGTAATATATATTTTTATAATCTGTTAATATATTCATTGAATAATAATAAAAATTAAATCTTTCTTTGTCACAATATTATGCTAAGCGCGCCCTCTGTTGTAAGAAATAGGAACCATTTCAGACGCGTGGGATTCTTTTAAAAAATAAATTTTCTACTGCCCTTACTACAATAACAAATTGATAGAACAGTATTTTTTTTTATTTTAAAAATAACAAAATAAGCGTCTAAAATAGTTTCAATTTATTATAACAGATGGCGTGCTAATGCAACATATTTTAATTATTCTAATAAATACTACTTGATGTTTGCAGAAGAGCAATTTTATTTGCTCGAAGCATATCATATATTTATAATTATATGTATTTCTACTTCCTCAAAGCTTATGTCCATATTTTAATTAAAATACCATATCCAAGAAATCAGCTTCAATATCGGTATAAAATAAAACAGAAAATACAATATTACAGCGGTATGGTAGATTAACCTTTGCTGTGAGGGTTCACCATTGATGAGCAAGGCAGAAGATTGTTAGATTTAGAATAGAAAATTGCTATATTTTAAAAAGAATCATATGTAAGGCTGAAAGTAAACCTATTTTATATCTTGTATAGCGGGCGCTGCTGCTTCTAATGCTTCGTCCAATACGTATAAGCAGTTTATCAAAACCTTTGTGTGTGTTTAACACTTTTAATAAATAGAATACTTCTTCAAAAAGAAGATTGTATGATTATATTCCACATTACCGGATTCAAACATTAACTCATAATTAAGAAAAAAGGCATCTCCTGATCGTTCACCTGAAAAATCAGAAGATTCATTTTTCCTAATTAATCCACCTGATCCCAGTAAAATTTCAATTTGTACTATTTTTCAAAAACTAATTAAAACGAAAAATAAGACCTAATCCTAATCCAGCGCTGTTACCGAAACGTCACACACTATACATTTATTTGGATTAGGTCTTATTTTCTTGTAGCTCTAATCTATAATTCGAATATTGTACTTTATCAAAAACTAATAATATTATAATAAAATGAATTTCACAATAATCCCCCCATTTATTGTATCTTATTTCTAAGTTGAATATTTGCATTTTTCTATATATATATGCAAAACACTATATTATAATTGAATTTCAAACATAGTTTCGTTTTATAACCCATAGGAATAGAGGGTTTGAGCATAATAACCGTGGGTGAGGATACACTCGCACCCTGCTGAACGCGGCTAATAGCTAATCCTAATTCCAATTACCATTCTGAACCAGCCGAGCTTCCTCTAATTGAGCACATCACTGTAGTACATTAGCATGCAGCATCTTGCAACACCTACTATTCCAGAATTTACATGCTCACCCCAATATGAAGGTACATTTGCTCATGTAACAGATCCGTTATAAGGATAATTATGTTTCCAGAGAACACGTTTTTAAAATTCATCAAGTGTTTTCTCAATTTGAAAGTATTTTCTCTAAAAGGATTCGAATTTTTAAAATCTTTAAATATATAAATATTTAGACCTATATATAAACTATTCTCTCTCTGTGATATATTTCATATATATTTTATATAAAAATGCCCTATTTAAATTGTATTTACTATATATTTCATAATATGCCTCAACTAAAATATTTCAATTAGAATATATCATTTGGGTTGCTAATACCTTATAGAAATTTTGCTGTTATAAGATATTATCATACTAGTTCATTTATTTGTCTCTTTTAAAATGAATTAGTATTATTATATATTTATATTTTAATTTTAAATAATATATTTTGAATTCTATAAAATAATATGTTAGGCAATAATGATATTTTCTAACATGTGAATATAAGATTGCCGTTCAAATATATGAGGAATTTGATACTAATATTAAATTCTATTATTGGCAAACACACAAATATAGAAACACTAAACGGTTGACCCGGGCTTCGCCCCGGGATTAACCCGTGTGCATATCTACCCGAGTGATATATATTTAGATAAGATTTTTTTTATAATTGTTTGTTATTAGCATTATCTATTTGATTGCATCAGCATAATTTAATCTAATCTTTGATAGAGGGCGCTGTGTTCGTGAGTTAAGTAGAATAATTTGAATATAAAGTTTTAATAATTGATTTATAAACTTTTTGAAATAGCCTTTCGTCTTCCCCACATTTTTTACCTAAGTATGGAAATTTTGGTTTGAATTAGTGAACTACTGCGAATTTGTATACCGGACATACAAACAAACATACAAACATTGATATTTATATATATATATATATGTGGATCATCGTTTATCCTAACATGTCAATCTGCGAGCTTTATAAAAGATAGTCTCAACGCTAGTTCTATAAGGTTAAACACGCACCAAGGAATTTACACTCATAAAATTCAGTTAAAATATTAAGTTGATATATCGTAGCGTTTAAAATAATGAATATTTTCAATATTTATAAGACATTTGAGTTAACCAGAGGAATACTAAGAGTTAATTTGTAAAATATGCTCTTTCCAAGAAATCTTTTTTTCAGAGATTAGAGATGCTCGATGTAGTTATAGAAGTGATGCGTCTAGACCAGGGGTCGGTAAACTGCGGCTCTTTGGATGTGAAGCTGAGGCTCTTATATAGTTCCACATGCAAACATTATTTATGCGAGTGCTATTTATTGTTGGCAAGAAAAAATGTTTGGCTCTTTAAAACTTTGATATTTAGCAAATTGCAATTTTTGACTCTTCCGACTCAAAGGTTTCTCGACCCCTGGTCTAGGATATATTATCTCAAGGGATATGATCACTAGCTCTACCGAAATCTAGAATAGATTGCTATACAGCTCTTGTAAGACTAATTTTCCCATACAAATGTTTCGGTTATTTTCAAATCAATATATCATACGTCGCCAATAAAGCTTCTCTAAAAATACCTATTTATAATTGATGCAAGGGAACACATATCTACAGACCCAGTTTCAGATATCTACAATTTCCACAATGAGATAATAGGAGGCGTAGATTAGATACAAAGATTATTATAAATATTTTTGTAACTTAAAGAAGAGTCCAAAGATATTTATATTTTAAATTCAAAATATATATACTCCCAGACAATGAAATTTGTGAGCAGCAATAATAAAAATAAGGTTAAAATGTAATTTATGCATTTTCCCATACAATTGAAACAAACATATATTTGTAGACTCAAAGCTCCACGACAAGTATTGTTTCATATTTTATATTATATATTCACACATCTGTGTCATAATTAAATTGTGTCGGATAGTATTTTGCTGTTATACAAATTGCGACACGTTCAAAAAAGCATCAAAGAAGCCTCTGATGTTGTCTTGCGAAAGGCGGTTCTACATTTATTTGACGCAGGCTTCAAATTCTAAATTTAATGTGACTGCGGCAACTGTGTTCAGAAGTTTCTACGCATACTAATGGGGATAGATATAAAAAACAGACAGGATATGAAAGTATCTGAACATCAAAGATGATATCCAAGAGACACTTGCACTACACGACCGGGTATTATCCTGCTGTATGATCGCCCAAGGAATCCCGAACAGGAAAGGGAGAATACGAAGCCGTGAAACATCATCTACATAGCATTGATCCGTTGATATTTCTCATAGCATATCAAGAATGGGCCTGCTATCGTAGATGATGACACTTCTTACTATGACCTCCGCT
>CP092886.1:130989805-131060522 GCA_030710605.1 Cordylochernes scorpioides | reverse complement strand
TGGGTCGGCACTTTCATCTCCGTCAATTATTACATCGTGTTGCAACCTTGTAGGGTCATCCACCTTGATTCCGTCCTTCTTTGCGTCTTACCCGTTTCCCGAGAGGATCTCCATAATCAAAGTGAATAAAATATATTATAAATAAATATAATAAGAAAATTATATTTCAAAGTTTTATGTTTATTCATTGTTTACCTCGTAGTTGTTGATCTTTGGTCTTCGCCTCCGTGGCTAAAATTAAATGATCAAGATAAAAACAATAACATTTTTACCAAAGCAATGATACTTTAGTATACAATCTGTTTAAAAAGAACTCAAAATATCATATTTATATTCATATATCAAAATAAATGGAGGGGCGCATCAAACATGATTTAAAAATATAACATTTTCAACTTATTTTGATAGTACTATTTCACGATTTTATAATTAATGTGCATTATAAATAAATAAATACAATAAATTTTGAAAATAGAGCAATCCATAAATAAATCTTTAATTAAAAATTCATATTTTGGATCAAAATATCATTTATTTTACTAATATTTCAGTTGGCTGAACGCCAAACTTTTTAAAGGTATTTTAACATATTAATGTGTGTCAACAACAAACTCAGCGCCACATAACGTCAATAGAATATATATATAATTATATGTTATAATACCTTGAAAAAGGTTGGCGTTTAGCCAATTGAAATATTGGTAAGATAAATGATATTTTGATTCAGTGTATACCTTTTTAATTAAATACAATATATGTATTCTGTATATACATTTATTCTGAATATTTACCATTTCTAAAAAATAAATATATTTTTCAATATTTTAAAAAAGGTTTCCACGGATCGTGTAGTTTGTAAACATTTTTATTTATCAATAAACTGAGAAAAAGAAATCGATCCTTCAAAATATATTTATTCGTTTTCAAGGTAAAATAAGACAAAATCCAAATAAATAAATAGTGTGTGGTTTGATTTGGTCTTAGTACCATGTATTTTTAATCTATAATCCAAATTGTGCCTTATCATTAATATGTTTATCTTTTTTACATAGATCTAAGTGTCCTTTCTTTACTATTCCTAATACTATTTGCCTGTTTATATACATCACGAAACATGTGATTTCACATCTTAAGCAACTAGTAGTTAATTCTGAGCAAAATGTAAATATTGGAAGACCTGTGCTTTTTATTTTCCGAGGTCACAATTTAATTAAAATTTGACTTGAGCATATTTGTGAAGGATCTCAAAAATCTGCGTGATTCCTAAAGGAAGCAACAGTCAATTAAAATCTTTTTCCATTTTTTGATGAAAAAATCTTGGTTTTTTTTCTATCAATTTTTCATCAAGATATTCTAAGAGGCAATTTATTATTTTACCTTTTTATAAATGACACACACACACACGGGACTCTTTATTAATTAGATTAACTAATTTTTAAACAGGTGATCTCTCCTCCTAAAAAGATTAATTTAAAATTTATTTTTGTTAGCCTCTCTCTCTCTCTCTTCAGTTCATTTGATTTAAATAATTTTTAAAATATAATTTTATTTCATGTTTCATCTAATTATTATTTTTTTAAAATATGGCTGTGGTTGCACACACTTGAGAATGATTTTTTGTTCCACAAATATAGTGAAGTTCTTTCAAGAGAGGCTTTTAAAATTAAGGTAATTATGTCAATTTAATTTTGAAGATAAATTATGTTTTTTATTTTAAAAATAAAGAGCGATAGAGCTTTGTGAAGGGTTCAATAATGAAATTAGTAAAAAATCATTTTGATCATTTTTTGATTTTATCCTATACATATGTAAAAAGAGGGAGAGAAAAATGAAATGTGATCTCTTCAGACATGTTATTAAAGCTTTTTATCAATAAAATTGATTAAAAAATAGTGTAAAACACTAAGCCTTAATAAAACATGAAAATATTTATTAATGGCAACAATGTGCCCTGAAACATCTTCTATTCTGAAGCTGAAGAAGGTGTTGCGCTTTATTAAAATGGAATACCGACTTCACACCGGCTATGTAATTACGGATGGAAATTAAAAACAAAACTCCCTCTACATTTCTAAATTGAATCTTTTGTTTTATTGAGCTTTTTTTAGAGAGAAAACTTTTATTAAAATTTTAAGTTATTCTTATTTTTTTCTCTTTTCATTCAAAAAACTACGAATATTTCCTAATAACTTGTGAATTTAGAAATATTCTCTCAATTCTTTTATTTTTAATGCCCCATTAGTAATCTTTTAAAGCGTGATAAATCCAATTTTTAAGAATAAATCTGTATTGTAGCCGAGTTGTTTTAGAATTTATTTTTCAAAAAACATTAATAAACCTTTTTTAAATATAAACAATTTAGCGTTTTCTTTTTTCAGAAGAAAATATTCTTCTTTCAACCCTGGATAAATAATTAATTCTGAATTGTTTCTATTTTCCACTTACAGATGGCGCCTTAATACCTTATATTTAAATGTATACCTTTCCTGTAAAACATTTGTTAATAAAACCAATTCGGTATAGCAACGAGTGTTGGCTTAATTTTCGAAAATATTTATTTATAATTAGACCAACGTGATTTAATAATATTTATAATCTATAGAATAATTGATTCGACTAAAATTTTAAATAATACTGCTGGTCAGCCCGGGTATTAAGAATATATATTAACTATAAAACTATACAACTATTTATTTTTATAATATATATATATATATATATATATATATATGATGCATTAGCGCGCCATCTGTTATGAAAATTCGAAACTATCATAGAAGCGTATGATTATGCATGAAGGTAGAAAATGTTTAATTTTAAAAATAATCATGCGTATCCATAATAGTTTCGAATTTTCATATATAAGGGTTTCGCACATTTATATAAATAATGTGAAAATATATATAAAAACATGTTGTCACTTATAATATTTTAAATCTTTTAAAGTATTGATGGTTATTATAACATTCAGAAATAATGAATATATTTATTTATATATGATATAAATGCGCGCCATATATGTATAACAATTATAAACTATTTGAGCGCATATATATTCCTTTTTTAATTAAACAATTCTCTATTGCGCCCTTCTGCAAAAATAAAATTTTAGAAAGGCCTAGCTCATCGGTGTTCGAAAGAGAATTCTAGGTGAAGTCATTTAATGTTTACATGGTAACTAGTACGAAACAATATTAAAACGTTGTGATAAACTACTAAGCTTCTTGGAGGCTTTCACTTCTGATGAGCCGGACCGTCCTAAAATTGTATCATTGTTTAGTAAAGTGAGTAGGAAATGGTTTATATTAAACAAAAGCATATGCTCGTAAATATTTAACAATTCCGAATAATATTGGGCCTCAAATTGAACAAAGAATATATTTAAATAAATTGAAGCACTGATTTGATAGAACATTCACCCGCATCTGGTGATAATGTGATTCCTTCAAAATATCTATGTGGAGTTCATTGTTTGGCTCAACAATTTCTTATCTGTGCTCGCTGAGTTAAAGAGGGGCTCCTTTAGTGTAAATCCATGCATTGGAATAAGGCCTGCCTTGAATACGAAGAGAAAGTTTGGAATTCTCGAGGAGCCGATTACTGGACGCTAAATGCGCAGGGAGTCTTAATTAGATTAGAATTTCTATCGTGAAAGAATGTTTCTTATTAGCGGCCCAACTCCATTACGAGAATGGAGGGTGGGAATGCTGGCCAGACGATTGGACTCCGCCTTGTCAGACCATAACGTTAAAAAGAAAATACTTTTAGTACAAAACAACTTACTATTAATTTCACTTAAAATTGAGATCTAAATAGAAAGCAAAATTAAAAATCCCACGAAATGTGATGAGATATTGAATGATAGTATTAACATTTATACAACATGCGCAGTCGTTCTATTTGTACTGATAAAATAATGTTGCCCTTAAACAGATATTGTTTATGTATTGTATTCTAAGTCGAAGAATTCTGAAAAAAAAAAGTTGAAAAAATAGTTGAAAAAAAAGATTATATGATGAAAAAGAACACATTACTAATTTCAATGGACACCTTCCTTAAGAAATATATTTTAAAATGTTGGCTTTATATTAATAGGATGAGCGATACAGTTGATTGAAATGGCGGAACCTCTCCACTCACCACGCCAGGCCATCCCACTCTATTTCACAGAGGGAATTTGATAAATACTTTAATAAAAACTGCGATGATTTAATATAATATTTTGAAGAAATTGTGTTAGCTCGGGAAGACCCCAAGGTAATAGTGTAGAAAAAGAGAGTTTCTTATTTCAGAGTGTAAAAACCTGACAATCTATTATCGATGTTCAATTAAAAATATATTTCATCGCTAAATCGTGAGGACTAGAAGATACGTTTCTTCTATTTAACTCTCATGCACATCCCAATCTTTCGGATATGTGTGTCCTTCAACATGGGCTCAGAATTAACGCTACACACACGAAGGGTCTTCATAGTTACAAGTTAGTAGAGTTGTGAATATATAAGAAGCTTTCTTGTAGCGTTAATTAAAATCACACGTTGAATAAAACACATATATGAAAACTTGTGATGTATGAAAGCTAAATAAAAGGAACGCTTTCCCTTAGTAATTTCAATTTCGAAATATATATATCATCGGGTATTATCGTCTGACCTATAAAAATACTTCATCGTTTGACGTATTTCGATATCCGTTTTGAACAATGCATTTATATGATTAATTTAATGAATATAGATTACATAGTTTTTTAATTAGAGGAAGCCTGTAAAACCTCCAGAACAATACGTCAAAACCTTGTAACTATAACGAACGCTGTCATCTCTCAATATTTTAGTACTAATTATAAATTTATGAAGTGTGTGTCGATTGTATAAAATAATATCGTTTATCGTGAAGATTTATATAATTTCTCTCATTATATATGTTATATAAAAATATTATATAATCTAAAATGCAAATATATATATTTTTTAAAAACACATATTTTACTTTCATTCATTGACTGTTCTACATTTTTTGACCATAGATTCAGAACATACCACTTTAATTATTGTTGTAAATATGTATAGTTAACCCTACCTATTTTTTAAAATCACGATTATAGAATTCATTCTATAAATTCTATATTGCTGTTAAAAATAATTTTTATGTGTAAATTTACTTCAAGTAATTCAAAATAAAAACTAATTGAAAGGTAAATAACAATCTTTCCTTTTTCACGACTGCACCTTCAATTCCCTACCTTTTTCAACAACAAAACGAAAATAATCATAACATATATATATATATATTATAATTTATTTTAAAGATCATAGTCTTTTGTCAGTTAAATATTTGTTTTTTGACTCGCGCTTTAGATGTTGTACAAAATTTGAAATATCGCGTGAGAACGCCCTTGCAGACTTAGAATAATTTTTAACGCTTTGCCAAATGTTTTGATTTTGTTCGCTCCTGATGAGGACAAAATATTTTTGTCGAAACGTCGAGACAATAAAAAGATTTACTGGCCGAAGTATCTTTAATTTAAAAATAATATCGTTTTTTTTATATGTAGATATTCACGATATATAGGCCATTAAATAATACTACTTTTTTTGTGAAAAATATACACTTCGGCCAGTTAGAGTTTTTTATTTTCTCAACGTTTCGACAAAAATCTTTTGTCTTCGTCAGGAGAAATAAATAAAATAATGTATTTGCCGAAGTGTCTATTTTTCACAGAAATATGAATGCCGGCCAGGCAACCTCTATCTTCAGGATAATACTACTTTTATTATGATTTATAATACTACGTAAACATACATGAATTATATGGCAACAAAAATGATATTTATATTTATTATAGTATGTAACTTTACGAAGATATGTGTGAATTCTATACAATTAAATGCTTCAAGTTTTGTTATAGCAGGTAATACATACACAAGTCTATGCCACTAAATTATAATACAAACGAGCTTTAGTATAGCGCGTAATAATACCACGTACATATTAATGATATCTGTATAAAAATAATATATAAAATGAACTTTATAATACCGTGAAATATGACACAGACCTTACCGGAATCTATGTCACTGTACTTAAACAAACAAAACATATAGTTATATGCACTTTACAATAAAATGTACTATCAGTTCTCTGTGTAATGAAAATTTTACTGTTATATTTTATTTTAATATGATTTATAAAAACATAAATATAAATTAATAGCTGTGTTTAAACTTTTAAATTTATTCATTTTAAAATATATTTTGCATTAAAAATAATTTTTACTTATAAATAAAATAGTAGAATATGTTAAGAGATAAAACATGTTAATATAAACAATATAAAAATGTCGAAAGAAAACGAATAATTAATTCATATTAACTTAAATCTATCTATGTAAATATATTTAGAGAGGCTACGAGAGAGACCCAATAACTCTATTTACTATTAGCACGTTGTGTTCAATGTACCGAACGTAAACACTTTCAAATGGAGTGAATAGAGAGTGAGCATTTACATATATTGATGAGAAAGGCGCACACTATTTTTTATTTCACATTCATAAATAATATTTTCGTCAATAAGAAATATTTATGAGACAGGACACAAAATGGCGCAAGGAGTTTAAAAGCCAACTTTTATTTGGCTACAAAATCTTCTTTTAAAAGGTTTCGAAGGCCATCAAGAATAGGAAAGGTGGGGCTAAAATTCAATGGAAGCTCTTCATAATAGCCTTAACGCGAAGAATGGCCAAGCTGGGAATTTCTCCGAGCATAATATTCTCTCTCTCTCCTAGCAGGAGCGGCGGAGATTAGACCGCTCCTTGAGAGCTCTTATCTTCCTGTGTCAAACGTTCTTCCATTGTAGGATCCTCGCCTCTAATCGTCTGCCTCACTCGCCCGAAGATTGGCTTTGGTTTTAAATTCAAGTTCAGGCACCGTGAAATATAAAGTCTGAATTTATACGATTCACAAGACTTTTCAATGGGAAATAATTTTTAGTGTTTCCCTTTTTTTCTTCACTTTTTCTCCTCTCTACAAATTCTTTCCTTTTAGAAGTTTTATTTCACTTTAATCTTGTATTTCTTTCTTTCTTTTATTCTAATGCCGCTTTATTTAGACACGAATTTATTTGAAAGTATTCTTTTTTTATTTATTTATCCATTTGAAATATATAAAGAAAAAGCAATGATTTAAAAATATTAAATTTATCGGATTTCTTTTCTATAAGGAGTTTTGAAATTTAATAAATTTCCGATTTAAAAAATCTCTGAAATGGCTGATGGTTGCTGAGATATTAACGATTTCTTTTCCCCTTTTTCTTAATCTATTTTAATAGAAAATATAAACAGAATGATTTTATATTCTTAGAAAATTCCGTAGATCAAAGGTAATATATTTTATTTTTATTCAGAAACATAAAGGGCATTATCATTAATATATTTTGTATTTTATCATTTATATAATATTTTTTATTTTTAAAAATATGTTAATTTTAAATATATATACAAAATATTATACAAACCAAGTAATTTCAAAACTGTTAAATTAATAAATATTGAAGAAATATAATTTATATTATAATAATAAACACTATATATATGTTCGAATATATTTTTGAAAACAATTTATCAGTTTTTTTATATACCATTTCCAGAAGCCTGTACATATGTTTTCACTCCACAACTGATTTTTTTATTTTTATTTAAAAAAATGTTATAAACAGTCCTGAAAAAAAATTCTATGAATATTTTTGTGATTATATGTATTACTCTTAAAAGAGAGATTTCACTAATATAAAAATAAACAAACATATTTTATATATGAAAAATAGTACAAATATAATAAATATTGTACTGGCGTGCATAAATTAAGAAGACAAAAAGCATCATCTTATCGTGCAACTGAAAGTTGCTGATGGCTTGAGCCATCAATCGGAATAAATATAAATACGAATAGTTAATATTTATTCCGATAGTTGGCACAAGCCGTCAGCAACTTTCAGTTGCACGATAAGAAGTTGCCATTTTTTCTTTCATATTTTATATAGTATATATATTAACGCCAAATACACACAAACAAAGCTTTATTAAGACCAGCGGTCTTATACAGATTCACCACAGGAAGAAATAATAGATGGAACTCCTATACTCCAAGCAGCGCAGCACCCAAACTTAACGCCAAATATAAAAACGCTGAACTCTTTTTGGCATCGCTACTATATCAGCTAAACAAAGTTTTAAACAAATTCTGAAGATTTAATGATTTCCTTGCGGATCTCATGGAATAAAAACCCGCCTTACACTGACGAGGGCCATTAGTACGAAACATCGTCTCCTGGTGGTCTTTCTGAATTTGCCATCGCTGACAATGTGGCTTCGTCACGGATCCGAGTACTAGCGTGCAGAGGCGGCCAATTGATAGCGTGTAATTTATCTGTCTAGTTTGTCGGGTGAGGTGATTATTTTTATATTTTCTCTCTTTTTGTTATATATCATCTATATATATACCGTGCTCTTTATATTTATTTCATTAATTAATAAGGTACCTTAGTGTTGATCGTAAAAAAATATGTTGATAATCGTATATATATATAAATACATATTCTGAAAATATGCATATATTGGATTTATAAATATTTTTATTATTCCGATATTTCGAGGGGCATATATATATTAATTAAAAGGCATATTTTGGATCTTAAATAAAACAAACATTTTATTTAATATAAAATGCCTATATTTCAATAGGCTGAATGAAAAATAAAACAAATCTGATATCGTACAAGAATAAGGTGGATAAATGAAGAAAATGGCATCTACTTATCGTGCAACTGAAAGTTGGTTATGGCTTGCGCCATCTATCAGAATAAATATCAACTATTCGCTGAATTTTGATTTTTCCAGAGTTGGTGAAATATCCATTCTTGATTTTTCAAGAAAAAACTAACCACGTACGCGTTTCGGGCTGTTAACCATCGTCAGCGTTGTGCAAGCTGTACCTCAAAGACAAAAAAAACCTTTTCGAATAGGAAGTAAAAAAGATGCAAACCACTACAAGAATACCTAACTTCAAGAATTCCTAACTATGTTCAACCCAACTTCTATAACGTTCAATTTTTTACTGGACATGGTGACTTCAACACATATTTGTTTAGAATTGGCAAAATTGGTTCACCTGCATGCACTTGTGGAAACGAACAACAAACCCCTGAACACCTGATAAACTGTCCATTAACTTCTGATCTAAGGGAAGAAAACCAACTTTACCTGACTAATACAAAACAAGCTGCTTGCAATAAAGACCAATACATCAAGTTTAATAGATTCTGCAGGATGTATATTTTGAGGCGAAAGTGTTGACTGTACATATTTCAAGCTACTACTTATAATTACTATATGTAAAATTTGACATCGAACGTTTAATTTTTATGATTCCCAATGTTCAATTGTATCAATTGTATATAATTTAAAATATGCACGCAATTATCCAAATTGTGGATATGGCGTGTCTCTCCCAACTGTTAAATAAATGAATAAACTACAAAACATTTTACTTATCCTCGTCAACTTTCCCAAGTTTGGACATATAAATCTGGGATACCCTGTTTATTGAAAAATAGAATTTTACATTCCTAATATACTCGTATATGTCAAGACAACTATATATTAATTATTTTATCACAATGACTCATCTTCTAATTTTTCTGAAGCTCTTTTAATTACTTTTCTATTTTCTTGCAGTTTAATTTTAAACTTCCAATTAATATTTTTTTTAGCTTTAAATTTTTCTAAAAAAATATTAATTGTTATTTTATAATTTTAATGACTTGAATACACTCAACAATTTGAAATAGTTTTTAACAAGCGCTTCTAAATTTTGTTCATTAAAAATGTGAAACATTTGTCATATGATTAGTTGTTTAAATTAAAAAGGCATATATTGGATCAAAATATCATTTATTTTACCAATATTTCAGTTGGCTGAACGCCAACCTTTATCAAGGTATTATAACATATTTGTTCAGCTAACTGAAATATTGGTAAAATAAATTATATTTTGATCCAATATATGCCTTTTTAATTAAAAATTTATTTATGGATTGCTCTATTTTCAAAATGATTAGTTGTATAAATGCTATATATGCTGAGAGATAGAGAGAGAAAAAAAATTATATATATATATATAGCATAATTTAAAAACAGATAAACTTTAAATATATGTTAGAGCAAATATTTAAAACAAGAGGTTAGTTTTCTTAATATTTAATAAATAATTAGATAAATTAAATTAGCAAAAATATTCAGGTGGAATTTCTGCAGAGTAGAAGCAAAAGTAGAAAAAAAAGGAATAAGCGAAGAAAAAGTTTATAGAAAGGAGAAAAGAGAGAAAATGATAATAATTTTCCAATAATTAAATACAACCTAAGGTAAATAAATAAAAAAATCCTATATTTTTTCTTTTGAAGAAAGATGGTATTTCTTTTTAATATTTTACTTATTTTGCGATTTTAAAGCTCATACTATAGTGACAATATAGTGTAAAATGGAAGAGAATACAGTATATTATATTGACAATAGGAATCTAAAATAAATCCTATTTTGTTATATAGCCAAGTGTAATTAACAACAAGTGTAATGTAAGCAGAATTATATGCGTTTTCTATACTATACAATACCTCATTGTGTTAACTAACTGGAATGATGATGAAATATTTTCTTATGGAAAAAATGGTATAAAAATTGATATAAAGGTATTATAGATAGATATATCAACATATCTTGATAAAGGTTGGCGTTCAGCCAACTGAAATATTGGTAAAATAAATGATATTTTGATCTAATATATGCCTTTTTATTTAAAAGAAATATATGTATATAATATTCATGTATATGTTCATTAGCATAAACACCTGTTTGGTGAATTCAACCAATTTCATAATCCTTCTCGTAGGATTCAGTGAAATTGAAGCCGCCCCTGTACTGATGAGGGCCAAAGTCCGAACCATTATACATAGGTACGCGTTTTGTCAGAATTTTTCAAAATATTGTGGCTCATTCTTTATTATCACTAGTAATCTTTTTACTTGGGTGATGAAGAGTGAATCGTTCTTATACATAATTAAAGGGAGATGTACTTCTTTTGGTATATTAATATCATTCTCCCGCAACCATACGTTATATATATATATATATGGAATATTTTCCAGGAGGAAATTGATCCATAGAAGCATAGGGCGCTTCTCCCGTCAAAATAAACGTCAAAACCTGACGCCAACTATTTTGACGTTTATTTTAACGGGAGAGGCGCCCTATGCTTCTATATACATCACGCGGATAACAAGCTTAGAAGGTTTTTGAATTTTTTTGAGAAGATAGGCGAACAGCCTCGTCGAAATATTGAATTTTAATTTATTGATCCAAAATATGCTTTTATTTTAAATATCATAAATGGATTGCTCTATTTTTAACATATATATATATATATATATATATATATATATATATATATATATATATATATATATATATATATATATATATTAAAGAACATACAAAATTGCGTTAGCGTCAATTCTTTCATTTTGAAAGAACGGAAAAAAATATTTTGAGCTTTCGGGGAAGTATTCTTAATATAAAGCTAAGAAATGTGGCATGACACCATCTAGTGAAACAGAAATCAACTAAACGTTAATTTAACCTGTTCTCTGATATTTGGTCAAAACATTTTCTTGATAAATCAATGAAAAGCCAACCAAAAGCGCGTTTCGAACTGTTGGCCCTCGTCAGCGTGGTGCAGGCTCTAGCTCTACGACCAAAAGTTATTTAGTCCCAGAGGCTTCTTGAGAAATCAATAAATAGGTATTTAAGGCGAAACTATTGTAAATATGCTAAACATGTAAAAGGAATAATTGTTATATATATTATATCCCTAAGATGGAAAGGTAGACTCTATAAAATACCAGCAACGTCTCTAATACCAATCTATAATATCTTAGTCTAGAAAAAAAAGATTCATCGAGACAATGTGAATATTATTAGATTAAAAATTTCTAAATAATATTTGAGTTTCACAAATAAATAATTTTTGTTACGCAAAATATTTCTTTAGATATTCCTATGGAGTAATTGGCTCTCCGGCTCTGTAAATTATTGCGAGTCAGCCTTTGAATAGAAGTGTTGTTTATTAGCTTCCTCACTCCACTTGGTTTTCTCAACTTATTTATCGAAATTCCTTCATTTTGTGAGGTAGAACTAAATTTATTTTATTATATTGATATATTAGAGAAATTATATTTAAATTAGGAATTTTTAGGATTATTTCCAAACCTAATTACATTTGTAGTGTCAAAATTTATATATTCTGTTTTCAACACTTATAATCTATTTACCAAAAGATTTCAAATTGAAAAAAAAAATTAAGTTGTCCGAATTTTACATTTTCAGCGAGTATTTCCATTTTCGAATAATTCTTTAAAATAATCAGAAATATAATAATAAATAATAGAAATTTACAGGTAATAATTTTTGGAATAAAATATTTGCAATTTAAGATTTATGTAACTTCAGCCTGTCAATAATTTACGCCAAATTGACATTGGGAGGGGACAATGTTTTCCCATTCTTCTCGTGAAAGAAACAGGATCTTCAAGTGGCGATCTATTTTAAAGGAAGCTGAAGCACATTCATCCTACAGCGAGGTCGATACATCAGTTGGTATTGATTTGTTCAGGATTCAGCACCTCTTGAATTTCTTCAACGCTATATTTCACTATTCACACTCATGTTCCTATTCTATTAATGTGTATTGGCAGCTAGGAAATGTTCCAATCTACCAGAACAATACAGAGAAGTTCTATCTTCTCATATGTTCCCGCTATGGTCATATACTTCTCTTGGTTGAGACGACATACTCGCTGCTTTACTGCAGACGCGCAACGTGGAAATAACCACAGGTTTCAGGAATTGATCTATCTAATTACATTAATGTCTTATAAGATTTTCTTACAAATCGTTAAAATTCTTTCATAATATCAATCGTATAGATTAAAAAACTGAATAAATATTATGCAAAAAATTATAGAAGTCAGATATTTATTATTAATGTATATATTCATCCAAATATAATGATAAAATTCTATTTATAAGAAAAAGTGAAATATCGATTACCAATTTACCTAAAGCGTTCAATTGGTAAGCTTCCATTCCAAAGGCTTTTCCCCAGGCCTTCTAAGTCTAATTTAAAAATATTTCAATTCCTTCTAGATATAAAAAATGCAGTATTCTGTAAAAGGTATCCGAATGGCTTGAAATTAGATCAAGGAAATTGTTTCGACATATAAATAATTGAAAGTACAGTACGTATATAAATCATATTGCCAAAATAACTTTACTTTTGAAAGCGTTAAAATAGATAAAAGACTTTCATTTTCGGAATGTTAGTTTTTGTGATTAATCTGATAATATTGTTTAAAATGAACTTGCGTTTGCCTTATACAAATCAAACCACAATCAATAAAGCCATATCTAAGATGTGTCGTACAATAGTCAATCTCGGACCGAATAATACAAAGTCCTCTTCAGTAAAGAAGAAAATATTCCATATCTCAATTGTCTGATATAGTGGCTGGCAAATCACTGGCGTTTGGGATTGCAATTCGGATTGAATCCTTTGACGTCAATGAACGAACGATACTCTATTGTCGCATTCTAGAGGAATCGATTGGAGTTTTTAATCTCTCTCTACTGAAACCCCCGAAAAAGTGTAAAACTATAGAGTTTAAAAACTATATTCGAAAAAGAAAAAATAAACAATATTATAGTATATGCCCGTTGAAGAGCAGAATATTTGCTCGAAAACTTGCGAAAATCAAAATTAAAAGAAACCCTTTACCTTAATATTGTTTATTCTTTCTTTTTCGGATAATTTCTAGGTAACTATTACTCACAAAATTTTATTACACACGTTTAAAACGCATATAAAATGTTGGAGTATATTAAATAAATAAGATAGGAAAGTTCTGTAAATAAGTTATTTACGTTTACTACCAAATAGAGTATGTATGTTTTAGGTTGTACACATTCATTATAAGAGATGTTATTTTGATCACAGAAATGTAGCAGCATAACAGTAGAAACTTGAATCATAAACCGCCTAAATACATAGATTCTTTTAGTCCTTTTATTTTATATACATAGATTCTTCTAGAGTGGTCTCTTTTTGAAGATTTAGATATGGGGTAAAACCAGTCTTATATTTGAGCAACCAGTCTTGAGCAACCAGTCTTATATTTGAGAACACGTTCCTGAGTGACCACCTTTGTGAAGTAAAATTTGACTTAGCGTGACATAATCTAACCTCCAATACACACACACACACGAGGCAACTTCACGACTCGCCATGTTTTGGGCGGTCCTCTGTTCAACTGTAATATGGGTTGTCTATTCTGATGCCATAAAGGTGCTAGTTGCTAGAAGATTTGATCACTTTAATGACTTATTAATGTATTTGGGGGGTCGGTGGAATGCTGGTTAAACCGTTTGGTTTTCGATCACTACGACCCGGGTTCGATTCCCGCATTGGACACTTTTTTCTGTTTAAAAAAAAACGTTCCAATAGCCCCCGATTATTGCAAAAGTCCAACCTCACCAGCGAGTGCAAGTAACCAAACGGGGCTCTGGCACATTTGTAAGTGCAAGGTCGAACTGCTTTTCACATGTGTAGACATGTGGTGCGCTTACAGTAAAAGCAGTCGCTAACTACCCACCATGATTATCATGGCCTGTACCACGTGTACTAGGGATAAGCAAAAAAATAAATTAATGTACTTTAATATGGCAAACATATGATGGATATTTTATTCAATTTTTCTCTTGGTCGCATATTATACATGCTCGAAAAACAAGTTAGGTATAAAAATTCATGATTATCATTATTTAATAATTTGTTTTCTCCCCTTTCCCCCAATATAATAATCCATAAAACATTAACAGAGATTAAGTTATAAAGTCTTTAACTATCTCCTACGAATATATATAAACTATACAAAAAGCTATCTATTCCCCAGATAATTCTTTTATTTGGTGCACAACATTTTTATTTTAAAATATTACAAATGCTAATTATACACATATAATAATATTAAAATGTATATTTGAGAAAAGGTTTAATTAAGACAGGCTTCTTGTAGTTTTAAATTCATTCGTTGAATTGATAATCGGCAAGTGTTCTCAAAATTATTATTTTTACTAAAGTATAAACAAAATCACTCTTGAAATAATATTTTAAGGAGATTAAGTGCATATTTTATTTACTAAATATAATATTTTAATAGAATATATATTCAATTCGCTATTTATAAACCATATATCTATCAATTATTAACATATATTTATATATATACCTAAATAAAAATTATAATAGACTATGGTTTATATTATTTCAGGACAAATATTTTTATTATAGATTATTTTCGAAGAAACAAAAACAAAAGAACCTTTTAGAAAAGAATATTGAAAGCTTTTAGGGAAAATATTAAAATAGTATTAAAGCTCTCTATGTTATTTTCATCATAGAGCTTGTGTTAGTTATTTCCCAGTATGCCCCAAAGCAGAACTGTGGCTTTTAAATCCTCTCGAGCAAAAGAAACAGACGACTATTAAAGTTGGGGAAACACCATTCTTTTATCTCGGGGGAATATTCCCATTTTGTTTACTGTCAATCACGGGCTTTGGGCTTGGAAATTACTCTAATGCATTTTGTGTAATCCTTTACCCTTTTTATACCGAATACCATTGGCTTTTATTTAAATTCATTATTTGCTTTCATAACTTTCTACTTAATCTATTATATTTATTTCTATTTATATTATCGAATGTAATATATATTTATGTGCTTTAAAATATATACTTATATATATAATGTGTATTTATATAAATATCGTTATTGTGGATATTTTGAATGTATTTAAATAGGTTTTTCATATTATATTAGCATTATTTCAAGTTCTTCATACAATTTTATTAATATAAAAATATTTACGAATAGGAGAAGTTGAAAAAGAGTAAATACTTTTTTTTTTTGTATAAAAATAGTCGATATTTTTATATCATTGCACGCATGTATTGCAATATTTCACTATTACTACTGTAAAATGAAGGAAGAAATTACACATTATATATAAATAAAATTTTAGATTAGCAACAAGTTATATTTCATATTTGTCATTTATCTGTACGATTACGTCATTGTGAGGTGATGGTTTTGTGCAAATATTTTCACTCTTTTACTTTGTATAGATATAAAGAGTTTCCTCTCTTCTTTGTTAATTTCCATCCTTCAGAGAGAACAAAGATTGCCATTTTAACTATAAGGTAATTACGCGTTATCTATACATAAGAAATAGAATTATCAAACACGAATGTTTTTTTAACAAATAAAATACATTTTCTACTGTTCTTATTGAGTTGAAAAATATTTAATGGGCTCGACTCATCAGTGATGAACCCTCCCTGCGGCTTCGCCAATTTAATCCACCAAACCGTTTATGAGCGCTACTAATACTGGACGATTCTGTTTATATATTCGTCACTGAAGGATGGAATCTTAGTGATGGTATTTAAGCGCTAACTATGAACCTTTGCTATTACGACAGTAGAATTAGAAAGAAATATTTGCATCGAGCAATGTTTTTTCGCAAACAAGAAGTACAAGGACAATTAGACATAAATTAAATATATATATAAGGAAATATTCTCTATCTATGCACAAAAATATAACTATCAAAGGCATTAATGTTTTTTACAAATAAACAAACCTTCAATTGTCCTTACTGCGTACATAAGAAATATAAATTATCAGCATGAATGTTTCTTTTACAAATAAAACAAATTTTCCACAGTCCTTACTGCGAGCAGTGGTGATTCTTACTAGCGGTTTCGTTATAGTTATATTTCTTATGTATAGAAGGTACGTTATTGCCTAATATTAATTTATGCCTAACTGACCTCATACATAATATTCGCGGATGAGCATGCAAACATTTCTATGTAACTCTACTGTCCTTAAAAGCTAATGTTCATCGTTTGCTTAACTACTTTTAGTAAGAATCCATCCTTTAGTAACGTATATATACGCAGAATTTAAATATACGAGAATTTGTCTTTTATTTTCCCATTTAACAAAATATAGATATAAGACCTCTCTGTCCAGATAAGCTATGGATATATAGCGTACTAGTGCTGGAATAAAAGTGAAGTTGAGAAGATATTAAAAAGTAAAAAGTAGATAAGAATATAAATAATTATTTTATAAAACCATTAATATGGGGACTAGTCATATATATATCCTATAAATAAAAAAAATCAACTTTCAAAAATATATAAATACATTTCATCTTAAATACCTTCCAATAAAAAATAGGGTAAATTAATTTTAATTTATGTAAAATTAGCTTTCAATATTTATTATCACTTTAATATTATAATAATAAAAAATATAAATTAGATTTGTGGAGAATTGCTTTACGATGTGAAACTATAGAAGGCTAAGCCATATATAGACACTTTCCAGTTAGAAATATTTACAATTATAACGGCCTTGAAATCTCAAGGTCAGCTCAGAATGGGAAAAGGTAAGTTCTAAGGAGATTCTTATGAGAAGACAGCCTTGGTTCAAGGCTTTATTCTCTTCTATTATTTACTAACCTCTTTAACCATCTAGTACAAAATATAAAAAAAATATTCGACATTCTATTCGGAATATCTCAATAAAGTAAAGAAGCTATAATGTGTTTTGATAATATTTTGTGTCCTATTGTTTTAAATGGAAATGTAAAAAAATAAAGATAGAAACGTGTCCATTACCTTAATGAAGTAATTACTTATATAAAATAAACGCAGAATCGTTATATATCGTTTTGTGAACAATGCACTCGTAGTTAAAATAAAAACCGATATAATTTCTCTAAACATATTCTTTTTTAAGGCGTTTTTCATAGTATCTTTTCATAAATTCTATACTCTTTATAATTTATATATTTATTTTACCAATTGGTAACGGTTAATATTACTCTGAGAAATATTTTATCTATTATACAAATTTTGACATTTGATTTAATTGAACAATAATTCTTATTTATATAGATGGAACTGTAGAAACTAATACAATGCCATATGTATTTACAAATATTTCGAAGTATTGCTGCCTCTTTATCGTTTTTATATTTCTAGATAAGTAACGTGAAAAAAGAGGCAATTTTACAATTAGTGTGAAAGTAAAATGATATTTATTAATAAAAAGTTTAAATATTAACCTATATATAAAAATATTAACATAATTGATTAACAATATTTCTATTTGCAACTCCAACATTCATCAAGTTACAAAAGATTAAGTGTTTAATTATGTACAATTGAGATCTCAGCACTAAACATCGCGTTAAAAATTTACAATTTTTTTATTTCACCCCCCCCCCCCATATTCAAGAATATAGTTAATTTATTATATATATATATATATATATATTAATAATATTGAGAAATGAAAATATCAAAAATTATAAGTAGATATTGATATATATATAAAATTTACAGAGATTAATAATATAAAGATCAGAATATTAAGGAGTGCTAAATGTAAATCTTTGATCGATTATTCAAGAAATTTTTTAATATTGAAAAATAATGCAAATAAAAATAAATACCACCGCGCGCACACAGATACACATAAGATAGGTTCTAGATAAAAAGAAATAGAGAATTGGTTTATTAAACTTATTTACAATTCTAAGTGGTATGGTAGAATTTAGAGATAATACCGAGGGCTAAAAGTTTCAAAAATCTTCACGCACTTTAAATATTCCCCTTTTTATTGTCCGCTCTAAGGCCTGCTGCTAAAAAAGCCAGGCCACTTTGTTAAATAAGTGCCATATAAAGTAGCGGTGGAAAATCGATCTATTCACCCTGGGATAAATTTTAGAGGCAGCAGGAATAATACACCACCCCGCACATGGTATTGAATTCTTACACATGTGTAGTATTGAGTGCTAATGACTTAGCAAATAGGACGAAGAGATGGTTTAAATTTACATTCTTTATTTCCGACTCGCAATAAAATATACTTTGGTTATTTAATTATAATAAAGAGTAACACAATATAAAGAATTCAGTACTTTTTCTTATATAGAAAATGTTAAAATTATCCTTTAAAAATACCAGTTATCCCTCGCCATAGGCATTCTAAGATAGGGGATTTAGGTAGTGTCAGGAAACTCACGTGAAACTTGTTTCGAAAAGAAAAAAATAATTCTTATATTTTTTACTGAGAGAGAGAGAGAGAGCAATTTGAAATACACATGTAAAATTTAATTTTAAAAAACTTTATTAAAATATGTAAATTACACTAATGTTAACTATGAAAATTTTCATACAGAATGAATCATTTGACAAATTTAAATATGCACATATAGTCCCATAAGATAAATAATTTAATTTTTCTTTTTTTCTTTCAATGAAATTGACATATCCAGACCGCTCACGTGAATATTTTCAATGACAGATCGTAATCAACAACAACGACAATTGCTTTATTAGGACATTTACGTCCTTTAAGGATTCGCCATTCATCATTTGACTGATCGTAATCTAGTGGAAATAAAAATAAACTAAACGTTTGTTTAGAATATTCTATAATAAAAAAAAAACATTTCTTGATAAATCAAGAGAAGACAACCACGTACGCCTTTCGGGCTTTAAGTCCTTGTCAGTGTGGTGAAAGCTGTCCCTCAATGACCAAATAATTAGCCCACAAGAGTTTCCCAAGAAACCAAAAATAGGAATATTTGTCTAAAGAAGGTATACGACCCCAACTTTCATTTGAATGCACTCCTCAACAGAGAATAGATTTGCTAAAAAAGCCAATGGAGTTATTTTTAAAATGGCCCAATTTTTCATCATCGAAGGAAACTTTCCTGAATCCCTATGGGCTGAGATGATACATACATCTGCGTACTTTAGAAAAAAATCGATAATATTCAAATGAATTTAAAACACCTTACGAACTCTTAATGAGAAACAAAACGCTTCCCATTAAAGAGTGATAGGAAACAGTAATTTTGCGATAAACAATCGTCTGAACTATGAGAATATTTCACCTCTGAGTAAGGAATATAAATTTATTGGTTATTTCTTAAAGTCAATAATCTACAGACTTTATAAACCAGGTCAACCTATAAAGAGTCGCGAATTTCGTTTCAACGACCCAGAAGTGTCAAAATAAAAAAAAAGGATTTGGAATGGAAATTACGGGAAGATATATCAAGAGAGAAATTGATCAGTAAAGATACTTTTGAATATAAAAGCAAGACCTTTTAAACAGGAAACTAGTAGTAGATTCGAATGATCAATCTGTTGAACTCTCAGAACCGGAGTTTGATTCCAAAAGATAGAAATAAAGACCGACGAAGATAGTAAGATCAGAAAAACACATAAACACCTATCAAACCTAGGTAATAATACCATTTAGAGTATTTGTCTACATTAGACGTTCCTTTAGTAGACTTTTCATACCCGAAAGATTATTTGAAGCAATTATCCAAATCCTACTATCTAAATGCTTCTGTAGGGTATCTGAAGCATCGCTGTTGCAGAAACGACCAAACACCAACACCATATTCGCCTGTTAATTGTTTGAAACCCTTGGCATATTTTGTGGAAAAAGGCCTTTATAATTTTAGAACCTGGAAAAATTATTCTTTTAGAATATTAAACATGCATGTTTATTTGATAATTGGAAAACAAAGAAAAACATATTTTTATCCTGAACACATTTCAAAAGTTTTTAAAAACCTGAGCACATTGTATATATGATTTCGATGGCGAATTTTCATATTAAAAACACAATTTTTAAATAATGATTTGTTCATATAATTTTAACGCATTCTTGGGTGCTTAAATTAGCATTGGAAGTAACCATGAGATATGTGGTCGGTACATACAAGTTCAATCAACCTTTATAACAAACTAACTAATCTTAAATCCAGGAGTTTGGTTTGGTTTGGGGTATTTATAATGTAAGGTGTTTAGATTATGAGATATTGGATTATAGTAGAGGAGATAAGAAGAATAGAAACTTGTTATCGTACTCAGGCTCTAGATTGAGATAGGCTGTCAGCTATAAAAATAAAATATTATTATTATAGAGCGTAAGAGGATTAGAGATTGTCTATGTATATATGAGAGTCCTGGATATATTAGGAGATAAGGTCTGCTCTGTGTGTGTAAAACAAAAAGGAAAGAAATCACAAAAAAATACAATTCAATATTGATTTTAATTAAAATTGTCTCTCTGTGAAACGTTCCAATTAATCTTTCGAAATACCTTCAGGCTTCTGGAGGGTTACGAATATCTTTTCCTAAATGCTACTCTAATCCGGAATTTTCAATCGCGTTATTTTAGAAAATATTTCACAGAGTCATCTACGATGCCTAAATTTTTAGGCGACAATCATGTTTATTCATGAACTTCTATCTGCTCTATATATCACGATATTATTGTTTTTGATTTGAGACTCAGTAAAACCACACTTGAATCTATTAGATATATTTGTAAGACATTTACACGTTTCCTAACCGATTTCCCAGTATTTTCTTAGTTAATCTTCTTTGAATTATTAATATTCGTTATGAAGGATCCAATTGGACTTGTTTTCTGACTTGGTCTCGTAGAAATATAGAGCTCTATCGTTATTGGGGTTATGTCTATGACAGAATGATACCTACAAACTGTTGCCTTACCATTTCCAAGAATTATTGAAATTAGAGAGGAATAGTATCCCACTTTATACCTTTATAAAGTCTATTATTATTGCAGCAAAATCAATTCGAAAACACAAATTACGATTCTAGAACCCTTCCTCTTGTGATAATGAATATACAGGCACACAATGATCGGAAATTTGATTAAAACTAACATTTTGTTTATATCAGCGTTATAAAAAGTTTTAATTTCAAGAAGTTGAGTTGAGGTATACTAATTTGGGGTTATTCCTATACAAGCTTTATTTCAGAGATTCTGCCTCAGTTGAAAATGTGTTTTTATTTTTGAGCAAATTGAACGAATCCATGAGAAAATTATAAAACAACTACCTTAGAAAAAGATTTGTTATCCACAACAAATTTAGTCTATTTCGCCAAAAACTAAAATAAATTTGTTCAGAAAACTTTTAAAACCTAATTCCACCTCATCATAAGAACCTCAACACTTTTACATGAGACCCTTATATGAATATTTTACTTTCTTCAATTATAGTTGTAAAATCTTTTTTAGTTTTATTCATTTTATTATTTTATTTATTAATTTATTAGTTTACGTATTTAAAAAAAAAAACTTTATTGCGTTAAATTTTATTTTTTTAAGAAATTCAAACATTTTCACGTTTGTTTCATTTTAAAATAAAACAATTTTCTGCGGACTTAGAAACAATTTTATTTCCTATATATGATCATATTGGCGCATCTCATTATATAATACTATTTATCTTTAACTTATCCATCCTCTTCACTCCCAAACCTCACAATTGAACTGAATGGTCATACATTGATCTACCATTGCCGCCGGGATATTTCGTAATAAGGATGTTCAGAGAGCGCCAAGTGCTTTCGGAGATCTACGACTGCATAAACCTTCATTGTAACCATTGATATAATGGCTATTTTTTCAAATTTATACGATGAAAATACCGAAAAATTCAATATTACAACGGTATGGTAGATTAAATTGACGAAACCGCTGGGGGGGGGGGGGTTCACCATTGATGAGCCAGGCCTTCCCATTATTTTATCATTGCAGTAAGGGCAGAAGAAAATTGATTTATTTATTAAAGAATCATACCCGTTAAAAATAGTTCAAGTTTTCAATATTGTTGAATTAAACAATTTTTCTATGGTTTATATTATTTTCCTTATAATAAATTCAAACTATTTTTGACGTGTATGATTAAAGACTCTTACTACCGTAAAGATAAGGCCGTAATTTGGATATAGGTCAATCTCCCATTGTTAGACATTATTTCTCTGTGATTGAAAAATTGAGTTCTGATTTAGTTAAGGTTCTAATGATATACATTTCCTTGTCCACCAATTATTTGCCTTAGAACTGCACCTAATCCGACGTTTCTCGCATTGGTGTGAATACAGGTGAAAGTTTGAAGGTCAAAATTGCTAGGAAAGGTGGATTTAATAAGGAAATATTCAGAATTTTAAATGATTTACATTGTGCATTTCGGAAATTGGATATATTTCTTTGGGAGTTAAGTAAGAGGTTCGGCTAAATTATCAAAGTCTTTAATAAATTTCCTGAAGTAAAACGAAGTCCTAAAATAGAATGATATAACCTCTATCACTTTCTTGGGTTAAGGGAAATTTTAACTGCTTCGATATTTCGATATAGTGGCTTTCCTCTATGTTGGCTTGTTATGTGGCACGGTACCTCTAGAATTTTGAAGGCAAATGATTTTATGTCGAATTTAACTTCAGTTCGTGTAATGTAGTCGATGTAAAACATTCAATTGCCATTCTTTTTTATTATTAATATGAGGGTTGATAATGATGATGATGTGTGTGAAATGACTCCTGCGTGAAGGATATTTCATACTTGCTCAGCAATTATGTCTCTCTGCTGTAATAACCTTGGACGGCATTTCGAGTATTAGTCTTGATATTCATTTTATGATTTGTTTAATTGTATGTGTTTATTTTGATTTTTTATTATTATGTTGGATGCACCAATGTTCTCATTTAGCTGTTGGATGACCCAATGTGTTCATTTAACTGTTGGATGGACCAATGTGTTCATTTAACTGTTGGATGGCCCAATGTGTTCATTTAACTGTTGGATGCACCAATGTGTTCATTTAACTGTTGGATGCTCCACTGTGTTCATGTAACTATTGGATGTTCCAATGTGTTAATGTAACTATTGGATGCCCCAATGTGTTCATTTAACAGTTGGATTCCCCAATGTGTTCATGTAACTATTGGATGCTCCAATGTGTTCATGTAACTATTGGATATTCCAATGTGTTCATTTAACTATTGGATGCTCCAATGTGTTCATGTAACTATTGGATGCTCCAATGGGTTCATTTAACATTTGGATGCTCCAATGTGTTCAATTAACTTTTGGATGGACCAATGTGTTCATTTAACTGTTGGAAGGACCAATGTGTTCATTTAACTGTTGGATGGACCAATGTGTTCATTTAACCGTTGGATGCTCCAATGTGTTCATTTAAGTGTTGGATGCACCAATGTGTTCATTTAATTGTTGGATGCACCAATGTGTTCATTGAACTGTTGAATGTACCAATGTGTTCATTTAACTGTTGGGTGGACCAATGTGTTCATTTAACAGTTGGATGCACCAATGTGTTCATTTAACTGTTGGATGCACCAATGTGTTCATTTAACTGTTGGATGCTCCAATGTGTTCATGTAACTATTGGATGTTCCAATGTGTTAATGTAACTATTGGATGCCCCAATGTGTTCATTTAACAGTTGGATTCCCCAATGTGTTCATGTAACTATTGGATGCTCCAATGTGTTCATGTAACTATTGGATGCTCCAATGTGTTCATTTAACTATTGGATGCACCAGCGTGTTCATTTAACCGTTGGATGAACCAATGTGTTCATTTAACTGTTGGATGTACCAATGTGTTCATTTAACTGTTGGATGTACCAATGTGTTCATTTAACTGTTGGATGCACCAATGTGTTCATTTAACTGTTGGATGAACCAATGTGTTCATTGAACTGTTGGATGCACCAATGTGTTCATTTAACCGTTGGATGCACCAATGTGTTCATTTAACTGTTGGATGTACCAATGTGTTCATTTAACTGTTCGATAAACCAATTCGTTCATTGAACTGTTGGATGCACCAATGTGTTCATTTAACCGTTGGATGCACCAATGTGTTCATTTAACCGTTGGATGCACCAATGTGTTCATTTAACTGTGGATGCACCAATGTGTTCATTTAACTGTTGGATGAACCAATGTGTTCATTGAACTGTTGGATGTACCAATGTGTTCATTTAACTGTTGGATGAACCAATGTGTTCATTGAACTGTTGGATGTGGCAATGTGTTCATTTAACTGTTGAATGCACCAATGTGTTCATTTAACCGTTGGATGTAACAATGTGTTCATTTAACTGTTCGATAAACCAATGTGTCCATTGAACTGTTGGATGCACCAATGTGTTCATTTAACTGTTGAATGCACCAATGTGTTCATTTAACTGTTGGATGAACCAATGTGTTCATTGAACTGTTGGATGTGGCAATGTGTTCATTTGACTGTTGAATGCACCAATGTGTTCATTTAACCGTTGGATGCACCAATGTGTTCATTTAACTGTTGGATGCACCAATGTGTTCATTTAACTGTTGGATGTACCAATGTGTTCATTTAACTGTTGGATGAACCAATGTGTTCATTGAACTGTTAGATGTACCAATTTGTCCATTTAACTGTTGGATGTACCAATGTGTTCATTTAACTGTTGGATGCACCAATGTGTTCATTTAACTGTTGGATGTACCAATGTGTTCATTTAACTGTTCGATAAACCAATTCGTTCATTTAAATGTGGATGCACCAATGTGTTCATTTAACTGTTGGATGAACCAATGTGTTCATTGAACTGTTGGATGTACCAATGTGTTCATTTAACTGTTGGATGAACCAATGTGTTCATTGAACTGTTGGATGTGGCAATGTGTTCATTTAACTGTTGAATGCACCAATGTGTTCATTTAACCGTTGGATGTAACAATGTGTTCATTTAACTGTTCGATAAACCAATGTGTCCATTGAACTGTTGGATGCACCAATGTGTTCATTTAACTGTTGAATGCACCAATGTGTTCATTTAACTGTTGGATGAACCAATGTGTTCATTGAACTGTTGGATGTGGCAATGTGTTCATTTAACTGTTGAATGCACCAATGTGTTCATTTAACCGTTGGATGTAACAATGTGTTCATTTAACTGTTCGATAAACCAATGTGTCCATTGAACTGTTGGATGTACCATTGTGTTAATTTAACTGTTGAATGCACCAATGTGTTCATTTAACTGTTGAATGCACCAATGTTTTCATTTAACCGTTGGATGTAACAATGTGTTCATTTAACTGTTCGATAAACCAATGTGTCCATTGAACTGTTGGATGTACCATTGTGTTAATTTAACTGTTGAATGCACCAATGTGGTCATTTAACAGTTGGATATATCAATGTGTTCATTTAACTGTTGGATGAACCAATGTGTTCATTTAACTGTTGGATGCACCAATGTGTTAATTTAACTGTTGGATGCACCTATGTGTTAATTTAACTGTTGGATGTACCAATATGCTCAGTTAATTGTTGAAAGCACCATTTCCCTTGTTGGCGTTGAATAAATTTTCTATTAACAATAGGTATGATCATAAAAATGTTAAAACAAACCGCTAAAAAACAATATATTTTCCATTTCTTTTCTGTCTCCCGATTATTATTTTAATCCAGTTATTTGGCGCGTAAATATGTCGCCAACACAGACCGAGCTATGCCATTAAAAAAATAACACACACACAATATATTCCATTATAGATCTTTATTTTAAAAATTAATATATAATCGATTTTATATAATATATAATATATATTTTATATGAAATATTATAAATATATATAAAATCTAAAATAATTTGCAATGTTGAATATATGAATCCCTAAAAGATATTTACATTTTTAAAGCAATTTTTTTAAATTTAAAAAGGTAACACGCATATCTTGCATTTTCTGACACAATGAAGAATTCTATAAATCACTGATCTGTACATGATGTCAAAAAAAAAAACACGTTAATTTAAAATTTTAAATTTTAAATAAATAGGGAAGCTCTCTCTCTCTTTACCTTTTATTTTCGAAGTAAAGAGACTTAATTAATTTAAATGATTCTTAACTGAAATGGATAAAGAGAGAGGTAGAGTGAGAACGCTTGATTAATTTGTCATTGCTACAACTGCCGTTCCCATCGCTGCGTAGCATAAATTAGTCAGCAGATATATTGTATCCTTTTGTGATAACGCAGGTAATGTAATAATGGGAAATTAGGTTCATATATTATTTTCTTCTTCTTCTGCTGAGTAAATACATACGGAAACACAAATAAAATACACTAATCACTGTTAACTATTAAAATTATCGGTCAACATATAATTAGTTTTTATAATTATCAAAAAATTATACATTAGTTAACAAACAGTTTGGCATTAAATTAAACAGGTTAAAGGTAGAAATACATAACGCGTAAAAATCTGCTAGAAAGTAGCGAGGGTGTCTAGATGAGGGTTTTAATTAATTGGCCCCTGTGTCTCCAAGCGCAGGTTCAAGGGTAGAACCCATTAAAAAGCGAGAGGGGGTTCGACTGGTTAATGGAAGTTGTCAAGATCACATGTGGTCGCGCTGCCAACCGCAGAAAACGTGCCCCGGGTTGCTAACGAAAAATTTGCCCTTCTGATTTATGCGCGATTTCAATTTTCGGCCTGGGCGGCTTTGCAAGCTATTGTTTCGAGGCGAAGCGTTAAATTTGATCCAAGCTCAATCTAGTTGAACTAGATTGTCCTCGCCTGCTGCCACCGCGTTAATTTATCATCTGGTATTATTTATCTATTTATTTGGTCAGTTAATCGGGAGAGATTATATAGCCTCTAGCACCCAACGGTGACTTTTATTTATAACGATGGCTAGCATCCTCTTTCACCTTTATTTATAATATTCCATACAATTTTTCCGACTTTTTTTAGCTACCGTATGTAGAGTTTATCAATTCAATTTTCTAGACATTATTTGAATAATAAAGATGCCGTATTTTAAAATAATTTAGGTCTTTAATTATATATTGGGAACCTTATATTTCAAAGTAGTATCATAAAGGCATGATTTTGTAATTTAATTTTTATTTACCTCGTTTTTTTTTAATATATATCAATATATTCATAACATGTGGATTTTTACATTAAGCCTTTTTTATGAATGAGCAGGATCAATTAAATTTGTGAATAATTTAAATGAAATCATAATATATTTTATAACTGAAAGATAGAGGTTTTTCATTAAAGACGAAGAGCATTAGATGAACGCGTCTCGCATGTTTTTGATACTACGGAAGAAATTTGTTGAGCTCTATATAAAAAAATTTCATTGTCTGTTAAAAAAGGTATCATCGAATTTACAGATTTGTTTATTTCATCGGACATTGAATGACAGCTTGAGCAGTATTGGTTATAGTGGGATATGCCCAGAGATAACATGGTCCACCAAGCTTGAACAAATTTAGGTTTTGTATTAGGTGCTGCCGTTTCCAGTACAATAGTATCACAACCGATCATTTGTAAAGATTGAATATTTGACTGAGTGATATTTTATGCTATGTTTGGTTTATTATTGACCTTTGATAGTTGTCAGATATTTACCAGATCAAACATAATTATTGAAATCGGCATTTATTACTTGCTATCATTAACATTTGGTTTTAGATTTGCATGTTTTTGTTATTGATTTGTGAATCAAAATCATGATATTATTCTAATGTATTTTTTATGTGAGCTTTTCTTTAAAAAATATTTTTTGTTTTATCATATCACGCCGTTGCGAGCACGAAATATTCAAGTCGCTCTAATCAGAATATGTTGGGTTATCTTTATAAATGGTGAATCAGATTTTTTATTATAAATGAGATTACTGAAAATTTCGTAATGACCATCGTTTTTGATTATTGCAATTTTTTGAATAGATTGTGGGTCCATTTCAATCTGCCAATAACTCCATGTAACATCGAGGACAGAGAAGAATCCTGATCCATACAGTCGATCAAATATGTCTTTGTATATGAGGTAGGGGTCGCCTGTCATCCATAGTGATCTCATTAAGATATCTGTAATCAACACATATTCTCTTATTTCCGTCTTCTAGGGTGCCATAACAGGAAATGCCAAAGTGCCAATGAGATTCTTATTAATTTGTGTTCGAGAAGTTCTCTTCAACTTGTTCTCTAAGCTATCCTTTTATACTCTCTTAGAGGACGACAATAGGTCCAACGTTTACTGAACATATTCTTATTTTTGAAAATTTAAATTATTTTTGAAGCGTATTATTTACTAGGACGGGATTTAGTAATCCATCAAATTTAGTAGATCGTTTTGTCTTTGGGATATTTAATGAAATTGAAAATAGATGCGAACTATAATCCGTTTAAGAGTGGATATTTAAAGTGTTCTCCATTACATGGGGAGTTACTGTTTTAATTTGTTTACCTATACTTACCTTGATCTGACGGCTTCCGCATGTCTTGGTAATACTATCGGCTTGACTGAGGTGAATGTTCGAATTTGGATGAAGTTGAAGATAAGTTTTCTTGTACAATCGCCAATTGATTATCCATGGCGTTACTTCTCAGTATCCACAAATGCTTGCAGGGGAATTCCATTCACTTCAACACTCATGTTGATATGTTAGAAAGCTCCTCGTGTAGTGTCCCGTCACTCTGGGCCACGGAACCACTCATACTTGAACAAATACTCTTTATTTGCTAAGCTAAAAACTACAGTAGAAAAAGGCGTTTAAGTCAACAAGACTATTCTATTCTTAAGGCTAGACTGGACTCCTTAACTTGATTCATACGTTCTATTTATAGCACAAATACGTTAAATTAAAACTATGTAAATTGTGCTACATAAGGAACAAATATGCAAAGACACAACATGTAGGAATATTTGTCAAGGACACACACATTCGCCATTTCCGGGGTACGCATACTTGATACATTGAAGTGTTATGATTAGGCTTATTCTCTCTCTGTTCTGTGTAAAAACAGAATAATTTTATTTTTTAATATTAATTTTTATTGATTTTTACTGAGGTGGCATGTACATACTTGACTCACAATGAATTAAAAATAAGGTTATGAAAAAAATATATATATATAATTTAAAGATTTTGTACAATTGTGAAAAATGCTTCCTCAATTTTTATTAAAGTCTCAATATTAATTCGACAAGTGGCGCCTTTTTCTCTTAAAATGCGTAAAAATATAAAGCAAGAAAATGATTATTCTTTTAGTGTGAAAGCTTGTAAAAATAGGAACTTACCCTTTACCATTAATTTGTTTATTTTTCTTTGTCGTCTGTTGAATCTGGTTAGAACGATGTATGAAAATTAGATGATTCTTTTGTTGCCTTAAATACGAGGTAATTAACTCGTTTCTCTCTCTATATCCAAAATTGTTTAGAGTTTAATAAATTAATTTTAGAAATCTGAGAGTTGTCTTCAAAAACGATCCAACAATGAAACAGTATATTTTGGAGTTATGACCCCAGTATAAAACGAAGAGTCAGTGATAACGAATGAGTAACGACATTAGTTTTGACAAATTTGAACAAAAGGCAACCAGTATACCAAAGAGTAAGATGCCACCTTTGGTACCTGAATACTATTCTCTTGCAAATTTATGTTGCATTATATATATTGCAACGAAAAATACAAGTGATTGTTAATTGAAAGTTTTAAAAGAATATTTTAATAACGTCATTATGTCTAAGCCTTAATTATTAATTGATTATTTATAGCCAGAGAGCATTTGAAGGTCAGGCTATGGATCAAAAATAATGATTTCATAAATAAATTTTCTAAAAAAATATTTTTTCTATTCATAATTTCATTTTTTTGTGTGAAAATTAATTAAAATAAATTATTCACAATTTTTCGTTACTTTATGAAATTAAAAAAAAAAACGTTCTCTTTGGTGTGCTAAAACAACCTATACTCTACTTTCCAAGTGTATATAATCTGTCTCGGCCACATCAACTTGACATTCTGGACGAAAAAATTACCCGTGCATTTTAATGAGGGCATTTACTTTCCTTAGACATGCAGGCTCTGTTTGAGATGATCTAGGAAAAAACGAGAGATAAACTCCTTTTATTACAGGTTCATATTCAGATATAAACATGTCCAAAAAAGCCTGAAGGTGATTTGACTAGATGTTTTAGATAATGAACAAGAAATGAAAGTATTTAAGCACGAATGTTTCTTTTCACACAGAAAACTTCTTTCGTACTTACTGCGATGAAAATATATTGGGAGGACTTGGCTCATCGGTGGTGAACCCTCCCAGCGTTCTCGCCAATTTAATATCAAGACGTCCGTGGCTCACCTGAAGCACGCGACCTGCTGTGCACTTCAAAACAAAAACACCTAGCAAAATATTGGCGATTGGTTCATTTAAAAAAAATGAATTGGATAAATAAAACTTATTGATTTCAAAATAAGCCTAATTTTAATATATATATATAAATAATTAACTTATTCAATATAATATATATATATAAGAACCTCTGAAAATATATATATTATTAAATTATGAATATATCGTTTTAATATGTTTTTGTGAAACAACACACTCAATGATTTAACGATAAATCCGTAGAGATACGGCGATATTACTTAAGAATCTTGATGAAGAGAGGTGGATTTCCAATTGAAATATTTGAATAATAAATATATATTGTATTAAATACAATATATATTCAATTTTAATTTAAATAGGAATAGTCTAATTTGGAATAATAGCGTTAATAAAATACTTTCGCCTCCATTATTTATCTCTAAATGTGGTTATTTATCTTTGGCTTCCAGCGCCATCTCTAATCTACACACTGGATATTTCCTGTAATCAGTATTCGACAAAGCAGCGAGGTGTAAAGTAAACATCCTTCATTATGGGACCGCGCCAAATAAAGAAAGCTAAAGAATAACTGAAGCACGAGGACAGAGGGCCAGGAAATTAATTACTTTATCTCCAAATATGACTTCTCGATATTTTCTGCGGGGAAACGCCAACTAAATCCCCAATTTGTATTCAGGCGGGTCGCCCATTTCCACACAGATGTCTTCATTTTCCGCTGGGCGCACGAGACTTTCGCCTCAGAGCTCTTGATTGCCTTCCCCAACATTAGCGGAGGCCCCAATGTCGGCCGCTTTATGAGCCTTCAATTCCTAAATGATGAATGTCAACATATATCCAGAAACTATTAAAAAACAATTTGTGCCTTTAATATCTTCCATTGTGGCCGAACAACAAGGCAGTCATAAGCCTCGAACAATTTCTGACTTTTTTCGTAGAACTACGTTCATTCTCGTGCAGGCAATTCCTAACCCTAAATAGTTTCAAATGGATATTATTCTGAATAAATTAACGTGGTATTTTCAGTAGGACTAACGTCTTACTCCTCAAGGCAACAACCAACATTGAGACAATGATACTTATTCAGCATACAACCATCCCTCCAGATAATATATCTGTGATACATTAGCGTGCCATTTGTTACGAGAATTCGAAACTATTATAGACGCGTATATGATTTTCTTTTAATTAAACACTTTTCTACTGCCCTTACTGCAATAAAAGATTAATGGGAGGGCCTGGCTCTTCAATGGTGAACCCTCATAGCGGTACCATTGATGAGACAGGCCCTCCCATTAATTTTTCATTGTAGTAAGGGGAGTAGGAAATTGTTTAATGACCTTGAGAAGAAGGTAACTTCAAAAGCTTCCGCTTACTTTCATATTGTATAAATGAACAGAAGGTGTTATTTCAACACAATTTCTAAATAAGTTTCGGTGAATAAAATTTAATATGTATACAAACGCAATTATTTCTCTCGCCATATATATATATAAATACATATATAAGCCTTGAAAAGAGAGGCGTTTTGCCCTTAGAAATATTGGTTGAATAATAAATTTAGATCCAATATATTGAAGCGATGCAGCAGAGAAGTAGAAGGGAAGAAAGTATGCAGAGGCCCCATCCAGGAAGTGTGGATTGACAAAATTCCAGGGGAGGGGGTGGCAGACAGTCGGGGAAGTCCAGCTGGCGTCGCCGTGGGGAAGGGATCAGCCGAGCCCAGCTGGTGCCGCAGTGGAAGGAAGCTGGCCGGCCTGCCGAGGATTTGTGTGTGCCGAGAAGACATGGCAGTCTGGGGAGAGAAGTCTGTCTGAGAAGTGGGATCCGAACGTGTGGCCGTATGGACTGACTGGGAAGACGGTAGCGGAGAAGGATCCCTCTAGTGGCGGACATTGAAGGCAAGTTAATCATCTACTGTATAGTTACTTATCTACTCTTTTAAGCTTTTATAATAAATACACCGCACTAAGCTGTATCCTAAAGAATCCACATTGTTTTCTCAGAAACCTTGTACGCAAACATCGACGGCTGAGAAGCGTCGTAACATTTGGTGTCAGAAGTGGGATACAGCTTAGTTAATTTTAATTGAAGATTTTATTTTGCGCTAATTTAAAAAGAAAAATGGAAAAACTAACCGACCTCGAAATTGAAAAATTCACAAAATTGCTCAGACTAATAAGCCAGAAAGTAGATGAGCTCGGAGAAAACTTGGATACTCGATTGAGCCGACTGGAGCATATTCGGAATGTCAAACGTTCTGCCACACCCATGTCTTGCGAAGTTAAGTTCAATGTACTACCGCCAGAAAATCCTGATGGCTTTTCAAAACCAATCACAGCAACCAATAGCCCACGTATTCAATGTCTGAGGGGACAAAAAACGATCCCAGGTGATGAAGATCCCGACAAGACCATCACAACAAAGATCATCACGTCAGGAGACGTTGTAAGTGAACTGCCAGAATCTACTCTAGAAGATTCTCCCGTGATCCAGAAGTCCGAAGAGTGTCGACAGCAGGAAATGATCCAGACTGGTTGTGCAGCGGAGGAGGGTGAGCTGATCGCCTCCGACAACGGCTGTGGCACGAGTGTTGTGTATAAAATCAAGCGGACGGAAGGAGAATGCCCTCAAGGTGATATACAGAGCGAAAATTCAACCCCTGGGATTCTTTCTGAAATACTCCATGAGAACAGCAACGATCTTGGCGAGCTGCAGTGCGACAGCGTGGCTGACTTCAGCGACAGTGTCAGACTGTCAGGGACTACAGCGGCGATCCAACTGGACAGGACGGAGCTGGATGCTCCGTGGAAGTGCGACAAGGCTAGATGGTCGAAGCACCCTGAAGTTGGAGCCGGCGACCCGACTGAACGGGATAGAGCATTGGACGCTCTGTGGAAGTCCGACGACAATGTCTGTGACGCGGAAGTCGCGCGCAATGTGTCAGCGCCGTCGTCTGCAATGCAAGCTGAAGAGATGTGCCAAGAATGTGTACCTATCATCTTCGTTCCTTCGCCCGACAAGGTACAGATCAAGCAGCCACCGCCTAGGAAAAGTTCTACCGATCTTGAGACTGCCACGGGATCCGACACCTCCAGAAGGTTTAAGAAATTCACAGCCCTGTGCGTGGTCGGCACTAAGAAGCCCAGGTTTGAAGGGTTTGGAAAGAGAGAGCCTCTAGAGAAAGAGAATGTGAAACCTAAAGAAGAAAAGGGAGGCCACGATATGGACAGCGTGGATCGGGTGGACGAATCAACTGTAAAGATCGGCGATCTACAGCCCCGTCGTGGAAGGAAGCGGCGAAAGCGCAATACAAACGATCACAACCCTTTGTACATTGCGGCTACAGAGTGTTCACAAGGAGAATTCAAAATATCAGATGGAAGCATCGTAGGCAGTGAAATATGGCCGCCATCTTGTGGAGAACCACCGCCCTGTGCTAGACAGCGAGACCAATCAATGGCGTCGGCACTGGTTGAGAGTGGAAAGAAAGCCCGAGTTGAGATGTGGTTCTGCAAACAAGGGTTGGTGTTAACCCTGCCGTTACGCTTCCGGGAGGCTGACGACCCTTATGTGGCCAGAAACGTCAGGGAGATCAAAGGGCCGCCGATCAGCGCCTCTGGTGAAATTAGCCTTTTCGGGACGAAAAGGATTGAGAAGGGGGCAGTGAAGCGATGCAGCAGAGAAGTAGAAGGGAAGAAAGTATGCAGAGGCCCCATCCAGGAAGTGTGGATTGACAAAATTCCAGGGGAGGGGGTGGCAGACAGTCGGGGAAGTCCAGCTGGCGTCGCCGTGGGGAAGGGATCAGCCGAGCCCAGCTGGTGCCGCAGTGGAAGGAAGCTGGCCGGCCTGCCGAGGATTTGTGTGTGCCGAGAAGACATGGCAGTCTGGGGAGAGAAGTCTGTCTGAGAAGTGGGATCCGAACGTGTGGCCGTATGGACTGACTGGGAAGACGGTAGCGGAGAAGGATCCCTCTAGTGGCGGACATTGAAGGCAAGTTAATCATCTACAGTATAGTTACTTATCTACTCTTTTAAGCTTTTATAATAAATACACCGCACTAAGCTGTATCCTAAAGAATCCACATTGTTTTCTCAGAAACCTTGTACGCAAACATCGACGGCTGAGAAGCGTCGTAACAATATATATATATATATGTCGTATTAAGGTATATCTTTGAATAATTATAAATTTAAAACTCTAAATTTGTATATAAGAAATAATAGACGCGACAAAAAGAAACGCAGCCATTTTCTCTTTGTTTTTTATTCAACCTCCTTTTTTCTCCCTCTTACCCCTCGGGTCGTTGGTCAAAAAATTATATACAAGCATTGGCTATTTACTCTTTGATTATAGATATTAAAATATATGGATATGGATATTAAAATATATGGATATGGATATTAAAATATATGGATATGGATATTAAAATATATGGATATAAAAATAAAAAATGTGTTGACTATTTACAAGTAGTGTGGGAATTATATTGCAGTGAACCTGCGTGGGGGTGCGCAAGATGAAATTCGTAGCTGCACAGTCTAGATAAAATTTTTAATTTTCTCTGAATTGAAAATATCCTAACGAGGTTATGATATACTATTGATATTTTAAACTGTTATTTATTACATCTTTATTATCTAATAAGTCGATAGGATTCGAACAGTGCGGGGTTAAAAAGCTAAGATTACGGATGGTAGATCTCTCGGCCACGACTGCTCACTTTGAATATGTTCATATCTTTCTTCATCCTACGATCCCTATTCCTGGCTTCTCCAGCTTTAAATATACTTAAACCATGTTCAGCCTTCTTCAACGGGGCCATATGTCATAATATATGCTCTTCCAGGAATAATAAAGTAAGCCTACAGTCGATCCAGAGAGAGACGGGAGGGTGTCACGTTAGACAGCAGGACATTCCAAAGGGGGCTCCTGGGGGCCGTCACTTGGCACCTCGGGACTTTGGACAGTTGGTGATTGTGTTCGACGCGAGCGTCCGCCCGACGACAGCCGGGTCCGCCATCTTGATAACGTTGTCTGTGTACTTTTTCCTATGATATACTCGCACATTGAGTTTACGACTCACTCAATGGAAGTACATAGGTCAAAGCACTACAACCAAAATTTACTTCTTTTTTAAAAAGGATGATCTCTAATTCGAACTAACATTTGAAGTGCACATCTTAGGATAGGTTTTACCGAACATCGATTTTCGAAACTAACCGATGGGGTTATACCATATCTTAGAGGATGATGTGTTTAAAAACCCCAAAATTTTCTTTTTTCTTTTAACCCTCGATAGTTTATCTTATAAAAACGCTTATACTAATCCTATAGTTGTTCTATCGTATTGCTATACGTAATTTAACTTATTACTATTGTCCTAAATATATCTGTAGGCCTTTACATCTTGTCTGTCCTACACCAGACAAAACGAACGGAGGTATGCGGGGTTGTTATACCCGACTAACGATAAGCGCTAGCCTCTGCATATTGTAAGGTGGCTAAAGATATTTATAAGCTATTTAAACCCACACACGCATTAAGTGTTTTATGTTCACATTTTAAAGTAATATATTCAAGTATTCAAGGTCATATATCATTTGAGTTTATAGCTTGATTAAAATTATCATATCGCCTCATATAGTCCAACATTACATTTATATACAAATTTATATATTCCACTATTCTAACGGTACATTTTATCAAGAACATTTTATAAGAAATATGTAGGTTTGTTTGTATGGGTAGAGGCAAGATATAAAACAATAAAGGAAGAAGGTATATACAAGATGCAAAATGAGTATAAAGAATCCAAAATATTATTGTGGTAATTAAAAACAATGGAATTTTTTTAATTCTAAATATAACAGTTTTATACAAAAATGTACACAGAGTGATAACATTATTTATTAACGAGTCTTTATTTAAATAATGTGAAAATTCTTTGGTCGCCAAGGTTGTTGGTATAAAGACATCAGCATTTGGATTAAGTTTACTGTGTAATTTTTCTTTGGTAGCACCCAAATTACTTTCCACCATATTATCGAATGGATTGAATTTAGGGTCTAAGACCAATGTACTGGATTTAGTGGGCTTTACTATTGATGAAAAAGTTGGTTTGGATGTTATTGGAAAATCAGGCTTATAAAATTTTTCATCCGTGAAAATACTGTTGTCCAAATGGTTAAACGGTTGAAACCATTTCCTTGGTCTGGAGGGACCCGGATCACCCAAGATATCTGTAGTGAAGTGCCTATAAGGAAATAGAAAATAGTTTTGTCTAGGAGGAGAGTCGGGAAGATCCGTAGGAGGTGTGATATGGGGAATATTTTCTACATATCTACGAAGTTTTTCTATATTTATAATTTCTGTCTGTAACTGCAAAGGTCTATTTGGTCTATTAATGCGCACTACCTGAGGTGATAGTATTTCCAAGATCTCATATGGGCCTGTATAGTTAGGTTCCAACTTTGGAGTATTCGGATGCCTATAAACTTTCACCAATACTAGATCCCCTGGTACAAAATCAATCTTTTTATGTTTTTGATCGTACATTAGTTTTTCGGCCTTATGCCTTGCTTGAGTCTTTTGTAATGCTATTCTTCTTGCTTCTGAGAGTTCGGGAAATGTCTGAACATGGTTGTTTAAATTGTTAGGGACTATCCCTTTTAATAAATAGATGGGAGGAAATCCCGTCACTGTATGTGGAGTTAGATTGTAGATTCTGGTGACCCTTTCTATCTGTTTGGTCCATGTCTGTTTGGGGTGTTCTAAATGGAGTATCTTTAGTTTCCCTGTTATGGTTGCATTCAATCTCTCGCTCAGACCATTTGACTGTGGGTGATTTGCTGTGGTATACAAGGGTTTTATACCTTGTGAGATTAAAAACCTTCTAAATTGAGCGGATGTAAATGCAGGAGCTCGGTCTGTCAGTAGGTTTTTAGGAATACCTTCCTGAAATACCTTTTTTAGGGTTTGAATATAGGTCAGGGTAGAGGTAGATTTACTAGGAAAAGTCCAACAGTATCGACTCATGTGATCACATATTACATGTAAATAAGCTCGGTTACCACCATACTTAGTAAATCCGGCTACTGTGTCCATTGACATAAGTTCATAAGGTTCCTTCGCGAGTGGTAAGGTACCCATTTCTCCATAGGTGGGTCCTTTCGGAGGTTTTACTATTTGGCAAATTTTGCATTTACGGACATAGTTATTTATATCTTTGGTCATACCATCCCAATAATACTGACTAGTGATTAACCTAGTGAGTTGTGTGATTCCTGGATGGTTATACCATTCGTGTGCTTTCTGGAGTAACTTATTTCTTAGTGTATCAGGTACGACTACTCTGGGTACGCCCTTTTTAGTAATAATCGCAAGTCCATCAGTATTGATGAGTGATTGATATTTCTCAGGTACACGATGCTGGTGTCCCTCCAATTGTTGAGCCTCTAGAAAACCGCAAAATGGTTGTCTTGATAGCAAGTCTGCCTCGAGTTGTTTTTTACCTTTCAGATAGTGTATGTCAAAAGTGTATGGGCTGAGTCTCAAGGACCATCTAAATAACCTACCTGACGGATTTTTAATATTTTTCAAATAGACTAGAGCTTGGTGATCAGAATAAATGGTGAAATGTCTACCAAGCAGGTACACCCTGAAGTATTCTATAGACTCAATGATAGCTAAACACTCCAGCTCAGAGATGGAGTAGTTCTGTTCATACTTGCGTAGAGAGCGAGAGAAATATTGTACAGGATGTTCTTCACCATTTTCATCCTTTTGCTTTAGAATTCCGGATATCCCTAATGTACTCGCGTCACAATATAAGAAGCAGGGTAAATCTTCTTTAAAGATATGTAAAACTGGTGATGCAGTTAGGCTGCTTTTCAAATCTTCAAATGCCTTCTGACATTCAAGAGTCCACTTAAAAGGAATATTCTTTTTAAGAAGTATATTTAAAGGCGATCTAAGCTGTGCATAATGGGGAATGAATTTATGATATACATTTACGACACCTAAAAATGACTGTAAAGTTTTAACATTAGTCGGAGGTTGGATGGTTCCTATTACCTGAGTGTTAGTTAGGTGAGGTTTATAAGTGCCCTGTGTGATTTCGTATCCTAGGAAGCTAATGGAGGTCTTACATAATTGACATTTGTTAAGGTTGAGGCGGATATTTTCTGCCCTGCATAGTTGGAAGAATAAACGAAGATGTTCTAAGTGTTCTTCAAAACTATCAGAAAAAATTATAAAATCATCATAGTAGTGTTCTAGAAATTGGAAGTTATATTTTCTAAGTATTTGTCCAATAGCTCTCTCGAAGATCTGTGGTGAGCTTCGTAGCCCGAAAGGTAATCTTTTAAACATGTACACTCCTGCGTGGGTGGTGAAGGCTAAATAAGGTCGAGAATCCGGATGGATAGGAACTGTCCAATAAGCGTTGCTCAAATCAATGCTGGAAAAATACTTAGCTTTCGACAGTTTTTCTATCACTGATTCTATTAATGGTATAGGTTGGGGATCAACTGGAATGTGTTCATTTAATTTTCGAAAATCCACACACATTCTAAATGTTCCATTTTTCTTTTTTACTAGAGTAATGGGTGAAGCATATTCACCTATGGCCGGTTCTATTATATTATTTTTTAACATCTCATTGATTTGTATATCTATTTCTTTCCTATATGTAAATGGAATTCTATACGGTCGCAACCTGATTACTCTATCTGTATTTGGTTTAATCTGTACAGGTTGGATATGTAGGGTAGGAACTTTAAATGGGTCCGTAGGAAATATTTCAGCAAATTCTTTCAATAACCTAATTAACTTAAGGTCTAATAAGTTGTTTTCTTATGATACTTATCAATTAAATCACTGGTTAACTTATTTTCCCCTGGAATGCTTGATTGAGTGGAAAGTGTCTGTTGTAAATGATTAACATAGAGTGGATTACTTCCTGAAGGTGCACAGTGATTATCTAAGATTTGTGTATTAACAATATGAAGGTGTTGGTTTATATTATATTTCCTATCTGGATTTATCACATTGTATGCATCATTTACATAAGCCAAATCTGTTTCAAAATAAAAAAGAGTAGCAGGAATATTTGTGCCTTGTTGACTCACTACATTTCTATTGAAGTCAATTCTAGTTTTTATTTTTTTTAGAGTATATAATCCTATTAGTGCAATTTCATATGGTAGATTAAATATATAAAATTTTAAGCTAACTTTTCTTTTAAAAAAAACTGACTGGTAAAATAACATAAAATATAGGTTGGATTGGTCCACTCAATGTATTAATTCTAGAATGCTTATTAACTGAATATTTAGTTATATTTCGAAATATATTTGATGGCAAAATTTTATGCAAATAATCAAAAGATATTAGGTTAATGGTAGAGCCAGTATCCACAAGAAATTTAACATTGAAGGTGAAAATAGATAAATTAAAGAATAGTCTTACATTATGCTGGTCCTTTCCTTGATGAGGGATCACATCCTTGTGATCTGGGTTGATGTCCGCTCGATGTGGCTGGTTCCCTGGGTTCCTTGGGCAGCGTGTTATCCGCGTAGTTGCGAAAGGCAAAACGTCCATCTCCAGGTCGACGAAAAGTTGCTAATTGCCCATATTGTGGCCGGTAATGACCTTGGCTAGGCGGGGGAGTGGATTCGGGTTGCCAGCGGTCAAAGCCACGCTGTGGTGTCGGTTGTCCTCGAGTTACTAGCCGCTTTTGGATGGTGTTTACATAGTCCAACCATTCTTCAGGCGTCTGTGGGTTCCTGGTGTATATCATTTTCTTCAAATCATACGTTACACCTGCCGTAAGTGCTTCAACAATCTGTTTGTTTGGAAGTGAGTTCTCTAATGCACCCACAACCTTAAAATGGTAATAATCGTTAATTTTTTCTGGCTTTTCCAATTGGTGAGTGAACAATTCTTCCAACGTTGTCTTCTTCTTTGATATATAGATTGTGGACAGTTTCTGTTTGATATTTAAATAAGTCTCTTGTTCTAAGCCCAATCGAAAAAATATATTTTTAGCTCCTTCTTCTAAATTTAGAATAACTAAATTTTTTCTGTCTCGTTCATCGTTCGTTGCATCCTCAATGTTACGAAAGAAAATATTTATATCTTGATTGAGGCCAGAGAATTTACTTATATGATTTTTATTTGAGACCGTCTGTTGTTGTATAATTTGTGTTAGTAAATTAATTTGTTCTTTCATTAATTTAAATTCCATATTATCGTTTCTGTCAGAAAAATGAGTGTCGGTATCTGACTTCCTTTTTGGCATTTTTGTGGCGAATGGTTGTAGGCTAAAGGTTAAATCCAATAAAGTTTTTAAAAAAAGAAAAAAACGTACCGGTTATTATATCCTGTCGGCTATTTACTGTCGTATTAAGGTATATCTTTGAATAATTATAAATTTAAAACTCTAAATTTGTATATAAGAAATAATAGACGCGACAAAAAGAAACGCAGCCATTTTCTCTTTGTTTTTTATTCAACCTCCTTTTTTCTCCCTCTTACCCCTCGGGTCGTTGGTCAAAAAATTATATACAAGCATTGGCTATTTACTCTTTGATTATAGATATTAAAATATATGGATATGGATATTAAAATATATGGATATCGGTATTAAAATATATGGATATAAAAATAAAAAATGTGTTGACTATTTACAAGTAGTGTGGGAATTATATTGCATATATATATATATATATATATATATATATATATTATAATAAATCATCTGAGATTTAAGAGAAATTATTAATTTTCTTTTTTGGGGTACATTTTTTGGCAATGATTTTTCAGTCGCGTAAAAAGAATAATAAAACTATTTTAATCACAATTTGCTTTTATTGTGCTAATAAAGTATAGGAGACAATTGAGAAAGTACTACTTGACTTATAAGGCGCAAAGAAGTAAAACTTGAATAATTGTGTTTACATAATTACAAAGCCGCGTCTGAAGTCGCGACATCTGGCGGTCGACTTTACAGATTAGTTTGTTCTAGAACAATACAATTTTAAATTGAAATATACATTTTTATATAACATATATTTCTTATAATAATTAGAATATTTTATTCAAATTTATACAACAATGCATACAAAATATTGAGTAAACAAAGATAGAGATATTTATCCCTGATCTTTGTTATCCCACGTTCTCTTCAGATAAAAACGTCAGAAATCAGGACTGAAACGTGACTCACACCAGCCTATCGATCATCCTTCCACATGATGGATTCGAGGCACCAATTCAAACGTGCCCTCCTATGCTGAGGCATTAGTGGGATACTTAAATTTGCCTTTCTACCATAAAGAGCTATCTACCTCAGTTGCCTAGAAGCAGTCTTTTCTAAAATATAGGTTCCTTACGCAGAGGCTAGTTTCTTACTGATTTGGATAGCCATCATGTTCTTATTGCGCTTAGCTGTAAATATTATGAATATATTTTCGGGATCAATGTTTATGTTTATATAGCTTGACTGGATCTTCGAGAGATAGAATAATGTACTGGTCTCTCCTCAGACTACCTCCAAAGGTTTGAAACAACCTGTCTTTACACGTAAGCCATTTTGCCACCTGGCTTGAGGTTACCCAACCTCATCTTCCAATTGATCTCCACGAGTGTGTTGGCCAATACAAATATTTTATCACAAAAAGTTACGAAGCTAGAGAGAAAGGTGAAGTATCTGAGCTATTTAATAACAGTCAACTTTATTTCCAGTGAATTACACACATACAAAGCCTTTATTGAGACTCTCTGGTTTCATACAGATTATATGAGTAGGGGTGATATATAAGTAAAAATAAATAAATTTAAGAAAGGTCCGGTTAATTAGATATGTCTTTGATTTTCAATGCCTTCATGTAAAATTTATATAGATTTAATGTGAATGACCTATTTTCTGACAGGTTGGATATTAACTAATATAACGAGGGGCGTGCCTGAGCAATTCCCGGGAGAAACAAGTCTCTTTCTTAATCCAGAAACGAACATTCCAACATGTAGAGTTCTAGTTCTGCCTTGGTTATGTTTTTACATAGGGTGCAATATATATCTTCTGATTTTATGTTTTTATATAATATTCTCTGTAGAAGACGAAAGAAATTATTAGTTGTGCTAAGAAGCGTTTAACTGGCAGTGGAAGATAAGCGAGTTTATAATTTTCCGTAACAAATTATTTGTGCAAATACTTGTAGTGGGGGTATAGCTTCGAGTTATCTATTCTTACGTGGTCGGATTGTATGGATTGTTCCAGTGAGATCTTAATAATTCCTTGTATTTCTTTTTGAAGAATGTTAATTTCCGGGCGAATTAGAATAAAGAATAGAATTTAGTACCTAATGCCGCAGTAAACGGAAACACGTACTCAAAAGGTGAATATTTATTTTAGAAAACAGAGCAATATACAATCAATTATTTGTCAAAATACCTGTATAAATAAAATATATATATTTTATTTACCAATATATATTAATAATTAAATCTTTGTGTGTGTGTGCATTTGATAATTATATTTGAATTATTCTGAAAATATTTCTATTTTGATATTCACACAGCTTAATATACAATTAAATAGGTTGATAAATCATTATTATTATTTTTTAGAATATTCAAAATAATATTATTAATATATATATGAATAATATATATGAATAAAAAAGGCAACAAAATACGCTAAAAAGTATTATATGTATAAGCGAACTCTACCTATCCAATGAAATTAAAGCAGTAGATATAATATCAGTAAAAAACCTTATAAAGTTGATGGAGAAGTAATATTTCATTTATATGCTAAAATATATAGAAATACTTAAAGTGTAAATACAGCTATATAAGTGTCAATAATTGTAGTTTTCAAACGAAATTAATTTTTCAATTTACAAATACTTTGTAATAACTATTATGGCTCAGGCTAAAACAAAAAATGTAATAATTTATAATATATACATACACCCAAACTTCACGAACAAAGACCACGAAACCTTTATTGAAAAATTAATTACTAACAACAGGAATACATCAATTATTCTCTGTATAGACCTCAATGCTAGATCGTTATGGAGGGATTCAAAATACAATGGTCATAGACTATTTTCAATTATCCATGTAACTAATATAATTATACATCATCATATAACACCGACATGCACGAATAATAGTAACTTGTATGACAGCGCAAGTGTTCCTGGGGGGGACATAGCCCTTTAGATTGAAATAAAATAAATATCAGTATTCATTCATTGAGATTGACCATTTAAAAAAACTCTAATAAATATTAAGAAATGACTTATCCCAATAAAGAATCCAAAACCACTAATTTGTCAAGCCCTCCCGATATTTTTCAGCGCAGTAAGGACAAAGAAGTTTGTTTTATGTGTAAAAAGAAACTTTCGTGCTTTAATGCTTTCATTTCCTATATATAAATGTCGCGTTATTTATTTATAAATATCCAAAATATATGATCAACACGCCGCGATAATATTAGATGTATGGGTGGATGAACAATTTTTTTCAAAGTAATATTTTGTGTAATTTTATTATATTTTTGTGTGGAAAACACTTTTAATAATATTGATGAGGCACAATTTGGATTGTAGATTATAAACACAAGGTAATAAGACCAAATCCAAATAAATAAATAGTGTGTGACGTTTCGGTAACAGCGTTGTTACCATCTTCAGACAAAAGTACTGAATGAAGATGGTACTGAATGATTGTTTGAAGATGGTAACAACGCTGTTACCGAAACGTCACACACTATTTATTTATTTGGATTTGGTCTTATTAACTTGTACTTTTATTAATATAAAGATTTTATTGTAAGATGGAGTCAATTTTTTTGTGTTGTTTTGCTGGAAACCATAATGGTTCGACCAGGATGGAAAGAGATTGGTACCGGGCCGGGACTTGTCAAAACTAAACCCGACGGAAGTTTCATCCCTGCTAGTTTACTCACCTACCAATATCTTCGATCAATGAATATTTGGATTAAAATAGAAGAAAGAGTTTTAAAAAATTTTAAAATATATAAAATTTGCTTTTGTTGTGTGTGGTTGGAATTATATGTGTGTGTTGTATGTGTATTAGTTTGTGTGTGTGTTTATGTGTATTTTCTAAAGAAAAAGTGTGTGTATACATTCTTGTGTTGTGAATTTTCCTCATTGTAATCATAATTAAGGGCCTTTCTTAAAAGGAGCAATTATGTGTGAATATTTCATGTGTACTCTTAAACATTAGTATATATGTCCAATGACAAGTTTCAAGCAGTTCGAATTATAATCGACAAATATTAACAAGGTGTATATTTATAATAAAACCTATCAATATGTCTTTTTTTCTAAAATTAAATTATTAGTACATTTAAAAACCCATGTAATTATCAAGTCTATTATAATATTACCACATTGGACGATCGAACAAAACCAATAATAACAATGCTATCCAAATTTCAGTTTTTCATCAATTACCTTTAGATCTATTTATAAATAACTATAACATTGGGTTGATTGATTATTTTTTTTTTATTTCTTTCTTTTAATAGTCATGTCTTTTAGGATCAAATAATTTAACTTAATGAAAACCTAGAAAGTTCAACATTTTTTTAAGGAAAAAAAAGGGGGGGGGGATATTTTAAACTGAAGTACTGAACAAAGAAAATATATCAATTCGATTATAGACCTGAATTATAAGGTAGTATGAATAAATTAAATTAAAATATTTGTGTGTGACTCTTTGGCGTTAGTGTCGATAGACTAAGGCCAAAGATCGAAATACTTTAATTGGTTGATAGAAGATGGTAATTAATTTGTTATAGAAATTCATATCAAAATACTGATTTACAAGGTTAAGTATGAAATGAATTAAAACTAAAAGTGAGATTGGGAGAAAGAATAAAGAAATTTAAAAAATTGTTTGTTGTTTTTGTTGTGGTAGAAGAGGTATGTGGGAGATAAAGTGTGTGTATGCACTTATGCGCATGTGATTTTATTGTCCATTACAGTATTTGTGATTATAGAAAAGGCATCAATTAGATTATAGATTTGAATTATAAGGTAGCATGGATTAATCCAATTAAAATATTTGTGTGTGATTCTTTGGCTTTAGTGCCGATAGACTAGGCGAAAGATCGAAATATTTTAGTTGGTTGATAAATTGTCTGTACATTCATATCAAAATATTTATCTCTAGGGTTAAATATGAAGTGAATTAAAACTAAAAGTGAGATTGGGAGAAAGAATAAAGAAAATTTAAAAAATGTTTGTTGTTGTTGCTATGGGAGATATATATTTATAATTTGTTTTAATCATCATTAATTTACAACTACTTTTTATATAAATTATATTTAATTATACTTATATATTAAAATTTTACACAAATAAATTTACTGGCAATGCGTTTCTTTTTTAAATCTCTACAGACCTTACTGCAATGATATGATTTAATGAATGAGAGGGCTTGGCTCATCAGTAGTGAACCCTCTCAGCGGTTTCGCCAAATTAATCTCTAGACCGCTCTACTATTGTATTGGACTGGTTTTGTTATATACCCTGCATTTTCTATGGAAGGCAGCTAAATGGTGTTTAGTGAACTATGGACATAAGCTTATAGGTCTGTAGAGGTACATACATATAAATTTCAAGGTATTGCATCGAGCAAAGCTCTTCCGCGCAAAACATGTTTTCATAACCATTATATATTAGTAAATTAAATTTTATTGCCCTCTATCGTTAAAATTTTACACAAATAAATTTACTGGCAATGCGTTTCTAACCTAACCTATATATAAATATTATTTTATTTTAAATTATAATTTCATAGATTCAAATATCATGTTAAATCGACCGCCAGAGGTCGCGCTTTGCATATAAAAACTCGTTGTTGTTGTTTCCCGTTGGCCGGCACAAACCATATGTAATTATGTAAATAATATTTTGTTTTTCCTTGTTCTGCTCGCCTTAAAAAAGGCAGTGCTTTAACCAAATTATGTTTTTTTTATATTTGTATATTCCTTAGCTCAAATAAAGAAATCTGTGATCAAAACCATATTTATTATTATTCTTTCAATATTTATGCCACGACTGCTCAACAAATATCTATATTCTCAAAATAATCAGCATCAAGTATTAATTCTATATAACTAATTATCAAAAATCAAACAGAAAAATATTTTTTTCTATTATAACATATATATGCATATTAATATTCAAATGAAGATAAAAATGAAAACAATTTCCCAACTATATTATTTTATTTGATACACAATACAATCTGCTAACAAATTAACAAACGCCATATTACAACTCTATATTTATCTAAAATTATTATATGTATATATATATATATTTCAAATATGTGTAAAGGTGAGGATGCCACAATTACATTCTAAAAATATATTTATTTTAGATTACATAATTATTTTATTTTATATATTCTTATATCTCTGCTCAAATGCAATTTTTTATCAATTCATTTTTTATAAATATTTTATATTTTATTGTATGTGAATGGAATTTGTCTCGAAGAGCTTGTAAAACGAGCATAGCTCACGAACCATCGTAAAAGAAAAACGAAGAGTCCATCGAAAAATATTGGTAAATTATTTGAAATATAAAATTCAGCCTCATAGTTAGAATATATACAGGGATTGGTTTCATATTCAGGGTAATTAAATTACATATAGAGATTTTCGTGTAACATTTTCGAAAGTTATTGAAAGAGGTTGCCGAGGCGAGATTAAAAAATTGTATGCTCACATAAATAAAATTTGGGGACGGTTTATAAGGAATTATCTATTAAAAATTCACTTTGCTATTATTCACTTTTCGCATTAATCGAAACAAAACAAAATTTTTCTTTTATAAATAAAGATTAAGTGCAAAAGAATAAATTTACATTTTACCCTCCATTTGAAAATAATAAGAGAAAAGGACACTTAGCGTTATTTAAAAATCCTCACTGTTAATGACAATATCAATTTGCCTTTGCACACGCACACACACAAGTTCCTCTACACAAAGGACAAAAGTGAAAAATTGTCACAATTTGCATTTACACACTTTGAACCGGTTCTCTAATTATAGGTTATTCGATACCTAATTAGTTTTGACATTCAGGTTTTTGAAAAAGAACATCTTTCACAATGTCGATAAAAAATTGTTACAAATATATTTTAAAGATATATTGTAACTCTTGTTATGGAATATTGTTGATAATATATGCGCTCCTTCGATTTATTATTTTACGATTTTTATAAAAAGGTAGTAAATTAAGATAGAATTATCTATCTTAATATATTTAAAATTCAATAAGACGAATATTTAGAATTTCTAAAACTTAACTAGAATATTTTAGGATTATCAGAATGCACATAAACCGAAATATGTTATTTTATATTTCTATATGCATTTAGACACGTTGTGATTTGTTTGTGTGGTGGATTCAATTTTAAATTTAAAACTTTTCAAGATAATATTCTTGTTTTTATGAATGAATTTATTTCAGATGTTTATATATTAATGAATTTATTTTCCGGTATATATATAGAGAATTCGCCCATATATTACGAGGTTATTTTTTTCACCATCAAATTGAGATATAAATGATACACACGCTCATCTCACAAACTCTTTGATCAAAAATATAATATGGAAAAAAATGTATAAAATTAAAATATATCAATGTAATAAATATATATAGAATATAATTCCACTAGTAATATATATAATTAAAATAAATTATAATCAAATAAATTCAAAAATTCACTAATTAATAAATAAAGAATATTTATATCGGGGCAAATAACCTCTTTATACTATTTTCTCCACCAAAATGACTACATATATATAAACCAACAACAACAATTCTACATTAAATTTATATTTTCAATTATTACATTTATCAAGTATATACAAGAAGACTAATTCACCTGATGTTGGTCCGATGACCTGAATTTACCTTTCGGTTGCGAGGGAATTTCTTCGATCAGCTATATTAGCTCAGAGGACATGGCTTGGGAGTTGAAACTTCACAACCTGATAAAGAGAAACTGTACGCGAGTTAGAACCCTAAGTGTCGGCGAATTAAACCGTTTTCTATTCTCTGATTCAAATTTTAATATTTGCCATTATATTATTTTAAAATATATTGTCCAAAATATTTTTTAGGGTTATAAATATTTTAGGACAAGTCTCTTATAAAACTACACTTATAGGCAAAACTTAAGGAAGTTGTACTTTATAGCATGTATATCAGAATTCAGACAATAACTGAAAGATATTTGATACATAGTGACCTTTATTGAAGACACACGATATAACCAAATGTGAACAAAATTATCTGTTTTTTCCTTTAAAAGACCGGCCACCTTAAAGGTCTTCTGTTTCCTAAAGTTTTGTTAAATATATATATTAAAGATATATACACGTTTAATTGTAAATCGGTTGGTATATTTTCTTTTATTCAAGGACAATTTCTGGTACATCTGTTTTTTAAATGTCTTGGCAAATTTTGACTTTTAAAAGAGTTACATTTCAATATTAAGTTAATTTACTATTTTTATACTAAAAATAATATTTTTGTTTGGATTGAAAGGGGATAAAAATAAATATTTTTCGATGCTTAATTTCAATAAAAATTGCAAATATTTGGGGAAGTTGAAGAGTGTTTATAAATAGATCTTCTCTCGTGCGATGAGTACATTTAATAATGATACCCTGAAAATAAAGTATGTGTCGAAATAAACCTATCTTTGATGATGTTTTCACCTTTATACAAATATTCCTATTTAAACTTGGTTAAATTGCTTGTTTAATCTTCAAAAACTAAATTCGATTAAATCAAAATATTCTCAAATTAAACCTAAACTCCGGCGAAGAAAGTGAGAGATGAGATTATTTCTGTAGGAAATATTTATTATTATATTCAACATTAGATTAATATCTAATATTTACTTTCTTCTCTCTCAATTTGAATTTAATATAAATTTAATTGAGTAGAGATTTCTCAATATATATGTTGTAAAGAGATTTTGTGATTTTAGAGGATTTTATATAGAATTATTACTTGATGCTGATTATTTTGAGAATAGAGAATATTGTTGAGAATTTGCTTGATCTTGAATTCATGAGCATGTGACATTGTTCGGCAGTCGTGGCAATAATTAAATAAAATTAGTAATCAAAAATAGCTTTGATTGAGTTAAAGGAATATATAAAACATAATTTGATAAGAGTATTACCTGGCTTAAGGCGTAAGAATAAAAAATGAAACCTTATTTAAATAATGTACAAAAGGTTTAAGCCGACCATCGGGAAACAATAACAATGAGTTTTTATAGGGGAAGCGTGACCTCTGGCGGTCGATTTAACAGAGTATTTGAATCTATGAAATAATTTTTTTTTAATAAAATAATATTTTAATATAACATATATATATATGTCATTTAGTTAATACTAATATAATATATTATATATATATAATGGTATTATATAAATCAACTATGATATAATATAAAACGATATTTTAAAAGGTATTTTTCATTTTTATGGAAGCAATTATTCTCTATATAAATTGCGTTCATAATATAGAAAATTGCGATATTCTTTTATAAAAATATCTAAAAACCTTACGCAATAAGTTTCTATATTTTATATATAATAAATAAACTTATTGCGTAAGGTTTCAGAAATCACGTTCGACATACATTTAACGCGCATTTTAACAATAATAAAAACGTAGTCATAATAAAAGTAAGTCTCGGCAACCTATTGAAATTGTTGCGCCAACAATACCATAGCCTTCTGTTATCAGGCGCCACGTTGCGAAGGAAATAATGTGGAGGAGGAAGTCTATTGTTGTGTTTGGCTGCAGACGATTGTAAGTTATTTTGTAGCCATTTATAAATGTAATTTATGAAGCGAAAACGTTTAGGAATAATATTTAAATATATATTTTCATCTTTTTATATAACCGTTTTTTTATTAATGTTTATGAAATATTTATATATTTTTTCTGAACTAATGTCAGTTTCATACTGCAATAATATTAAATATATTAATCCTCGAAACAATAAATTCAATTTCTTTAGATTTATATGAATCATAATTTCAGTTTTTACACACACGTCATAATGGTAATCGTATATATAAGAATTTAAATGAGGAATTACTTATTTAATAACTATAGTAAACGTTTTTCCTAACCAATATCTAACTATAAAGGAAATATATATATAAGGATAATTGAACAATAAAGAAAAATTAAAATATCTGCTTACGACTAATATAATTATAATCAATTAGATATATTTATGTGTGTGTGATAATAATATTGGCACACTTTGGCAAGTTTATAAATTACCACTGATTCGTCGTGTAAATAATTAAGCATATATGTGTAATTTAATTTAAAAGGCATATACTGGATCAGAATATAATTTATTTTACCAATATTTCAGTTGGCTGAACGCCAACCTTAATCAAGGTGTTATAACATTTTAAAGTGTGTCAACAATAAACTCAGTGCCACATAACGTCGGTGTTGACACACTTTAAAATGTTATAACACCTTGATAAAGGTTGGCGTTCAGCCAACTTAAATATTGGTAAAATAAATTATATTCTGATCCAGTATATGCCTTTTTAATTAAATATTTATTTATGGATTGCTCTATTTTCACAAAAATATATATGTAAATAATTCTAATATAGCACAATAGTCTGATAGACTTCGTGCTTCTGTTATAATAAAAAAATAAAAAATATATATATATATATATGTGATGATAAATTGTACGTCATTATTATTATAATTAATTATTATTTTGAAGCACATTGCTTATGTATAGATTTATAATGTATTATGAGGTAATATAGGGTCTATAAATATTTAAACTTGTTTTTAAAAAAGGAATTTTGGTGGAGAGAAGCTAATATATTTCAATTTTTCTCTCTATACCCCAGCCCGTTTTATAACGGAATTATATTAAGGCTGTCATAAGTTTGGTTGCGAGGAAGAAACAAAATTAGTTAGCGACACTATAAATTCCACACAACTAAAAGATTTTTTTTCTTTCCTCACCCAAACTGTGTATATTAATAATAATTTTTACTATGTTTGTGTGGGCGTCTATCTATCACGTTTTTCCCAGGGAGTCAGCTACTCGGGTGATGGCCCTGGGAAATTGATGAAGACAAATTGGATTTGCCAGAAAGACAGATATTCATGAAGCCCGCAAGTTAAAAAGATTGCAAACTTCCAATTGGGCTAATGTTAAGAAAGATTTTTCTTAGAAAAAGTTTTCCCAACTTATTTCATCACACAACTTTAATAAAAATTCATTAGATCATATAAAATCTTTTTTTCTAGATTCTCTCTTACGTTTAAATTACAAATAAGTGAAATTTTGTTGTGCAAAAATAAGAATGTTAGAAACTTACCAATAAAGGATCTGTTGGAATTGAACAAGATATTTATTATATAATTATTCATAAAATATTTATTGGGAGTTTTTGCGTGTGCATTTTTACCTTAATATGTATATGAAATTTTAATCTGTCGGATGAAATACTTCATTTTTATTAAAAACGTCGCCTCTCCCGTCAAAATAAATGTAAAAGCTAGACGCTAGACATTGCTTTTATAGATCAATTTCCTCCAGGAAATAATTTTATAATTTTTATGGCTTATCTATTGGAACGTTCCTCTAGATTTATACACACACAAACAAACGATATATTTTCAAAATTCCCTATTAACCATATGTGGAGAAAGTGATATCATAGATTTGTACAAAAGACAGGAACATTTCTAAAATTAAGATTTCCATAGAATCTTTATCATATTTTGAATAAAATAATTGAAAACATTAATTCTATATCCGTGCATTATACGTATAATAAACATTCTGTGTGCGTGCGCACATATTATCGATATGAATATTGTTTTAAATAGCGGAATTTGTTTTTATACATATTTGATATTATACACTGGTCCGCAAAATTAAAGAAACAACTTTTTTTCCATTTATCTCAAATTTTATTGAACATTTATCAATGAAATTTTATACACATATTTATTATTCAATTATTGATTAGAATACCCGAAATCAAAGAATTTTAACACGTATTTTATGCAAATTATCCGGTCAAGCAATGATATTCTTGCAGTCAGTGCATAAATATCTTGTATATTGTTGTTAATATGGGGTGTGATCGCCTTTAACTAATAGACAGGCTCTACATCGGTGACCCATACTAAGAATTAGGGAGTTTATCAGCTCCTGTGGAATCAACGCCCACTCTTGTGTTAAGGCTGTTTCTAGCTCATGAGTGTTTCTAGGAGGAGGTTGGAGGGATGAGATCCGCCGTCCTAGGTTGTCCCATACATGCTCAATGGGATTTAGGTCTGGGGATCGAGCTGGCCAATTCATCCGAATAATTGCATGGTTTTGGAGAAAAGTGTCGACCACACCAGCCTTATGCGGACGGGCATTATCATCCATTAGAAGAAAGTTTTCTCCCATTTCCAATGCTTGAGGCATCACATATGCTGCCAAGATCTCGTCCCGATACCTCTGTCCAGTCAGGGTTCCTTGCCGAAAAATATGGAGTACTGTGCGACCGCCCAAGAAGATTCCAGCCCAGACCATAAAACCTTGGCTTCTGTAGGGTTCCCTTTCAACCATATTCCGGGGATTATTTCTGGTTCCTACCTCTCTCCAGACAAAGACACGACGAGAATCGCTGTTTAGAGAGAATCTGGACTCATCTGTGAACATTACACGTCTCCATTCATCTGGATTCCAGGCGACATGTTGTCTGCACCAAAGTTTCCTTGCTCTCTTTTGAGGTGGTGTCAATGGCACACAAATTATGGGTCGTCGAGCATAGAGGCCCTTCTTGTGAAGCCTTCTGCGTATTGTATCAGTTGGTACTAAGACTCCTGTAGCTGCATTGTGGTCACTTCGTAGTTGCAATGCTGTCAATCTTCTATTGCGACGCACAAGGAGACTCAAATAACGATATTGATTCAACGTTGTGACCCTTGGCCGTCCTTGATAGAACACCCGGATTCTAGCAACATTAGCTATCGTTTGAAATTTTTCCAAAGCCTTGAGACAACGTTTCTTGTCACTCCAAGCCATCTTGCTACTTCTGCCTGTGATTGGCCTGCTTCCATCCTTCCAATAGCTTGCCATTTTTTTTCTTGTGATAAATGTTGCCTATAAGCCATGAAAACTTAAAAAAAAACAAAAAGGTTCAATAGAAATCTAGTGGAGCGTAAAATTAGGACGCTTTGAGAAAGACTCAGGCACGTGCTGAAGGCGGAGTCAACGTAGACGGTGGTATTTTGCATATTGGGAACAACTTTATTTGTTTTTCTGTTTTACATACTCTCTTAATTCATGGAAGCTTCTGAATATACCAAAACTTGATATATATCCCTTAATATAACTTTTTTTTTTTAAACATGCGTTGTTCCTTTAATTTTGCGGACCAGTGTATAACTCTTTATAATTCAGTATGATTTATTATATATATATAATATATATATACCGCGCCATCTATATATAAGAAACATATAATATAGAACATGTATGTTTATCTTTGAAATAAACAAACTATATTTTATCATTATTGCGTTCAAAAATATTGGGAGGGCTTGGATCACCAGTGGTGAATCCTCACAGCGGCTTCGCCTATTTAGTCCACCAGTTAGCTTCCGAGATATCCGAATGACAGAGTCGGCAATGGAGATGTTCTAAAAATGTTCGATGAGAGATATGGTCGTCTGGAGACAATTGAGAGGCGAAGAGCCAAGTGTTTGGACAACTTGTCCAATAGTCAACGGCGATCAAATTATTTTTGGAGGGAAGTAATGGAAGGAATACCAGAAAGCAAAGAATTGAATTCACGGCAATTTCAGAAGAACGCTATACGATTTTACTGCCTAAGGTTTAATACGCATATTTTCATTTACTAATTTTTAATCATGACTTTCGATTATTATTTTAGAAATAATAAATACAAATGATTATACACCGGGACCGGAGCGAGGGATATTTTTAAGATATTATTTTTAATGTTTTATTATTGTTATATCGAACAACACTGTCATTATTTCACTTTCTTCGCCATTATTTTGGGCAGAAGCCACCGACGAGAATACCTTGGGATCTTCACCTATGAGAATAAATTAGGTGAATTTACTTAACAATTTTTTTAAAGATAATTTATTTATAGTTTAATTTTAACCCTTGTTGGTGGCTGTTATGAAAACGTACACTGCGTTACATTGAAAATGGAACACCAAGAAATAGTGGCCAGAAAATTATGCAAATTTCAGGGTAGACGCGCCTAACCGAGTTATGCAAATGATGTAAAATGCGCAGCTCTCGTGCGCACATGGAGTAAGATATAAGGGAAGGAACTTGCAGAAAGGACAGTATTCGTGTCGTTATTTCTTCAAGGAAAATCATTGTAGAAATTTTGTTCTTGTGTCAAAAGACACGTGTAATAACAGAGAATGCCAGGTCATCGTAAACGGAGGCAGTTCAAGCAGACAGACGCTTTTACGAGGGGCATGGTGATCGGACTGAAAAGGGCAGGTTGGTCCATAGGTCAAATCGCAGCTGATACACACCTTGGTGCGTCCACGGTGCACCGACTGTGGAGAAGATGGTTGGAACAAGGAAATGTGGCAATTTAAAGGAATGTCTGTGCAACCAGAGTGACGTCAGCAAGTGTGGATCGGCTAATCCTTCGACAAGCAGTGGCGGCCCCACAAGCCACTTGTACCGCCATCCTGCAACATGTGCAAGACACCCTAGATCATTCCATCTCGACCAGAACCATTTCCCGTCGATTGGTTGCTAATGGCTTGCACTCATGCCGTCCGCTAAGAAGACTGCCATTGACCCCACCGAATAGGCGCCAACGTTTGGAATGGTGCCGGGCTAGATCGACGTGGATGACGGAATGGCACAGGGTCGTGTTCTCAGATGAGTCGCGTTTCTGCTTGTCCAGTGATAGTCGCCGTGTACGCGTGTGGCGACGACGTGGAGAAAGGTCCAATCCGGCAGCAATTGTGGAACGCCCCACCGTGCGACAACGTGGAATCATGGTTTGGGGCGCAATCGCGTATGATTCCAGGCCACCTTTACTTCGTATTCAGGGCACTATGACGGCCCAACGATACGTTGATGATGTGCTGCGACCGGTGACACTCCCCTACCTTCAGGGGGTACCCAATGCCCTTTATCAGCAGGATAACGCCCGACCGCACACTGCTCGCATTAGCCAACAAGCTCTGCAAGATGTACAGATGCTTCCCTGGCCACCGTACTCTCCTGATCTCTCACCAATCGAGCACGTCTGGGGCATCATTGGACGCCGTTTGCATGCCTTGCCACAGCCGCGTTCAGAAGACGAACTGTGGCAAATGGTTGAGAGGGAATGGAGAGCCATCCCTCAGGACGCCATCCGTACTCTGATTGACTCTCTACCTAGACGTGTTGCTGCGTGCATCGCCGTCCGCGTTGGTCCTACTTGCTACTAAGCCGACGCCGTTCTCGCTCTGTATTATGACTATCATTTTGAAATAAAGATCACTTATTGTTCGTCCCTGTCTCTCTCTGTCTGCCGAGTTTCATCACTTTCTGGCCACTATTTCTTGGTGTTCCATTTTCAATGTCACGCAGTGTATATACCACGGGAAAGGAGGAAATAAATATAGACGAATCCGCATAACCGCTAACCTGGTGTAACAATAGCATGCAAAGAATTCCATAGAATAGAAGTACTGAGAGAAGAGGAATACTGGCTGTCTCTCTCTCTCTCAACCTATGACTTGTTGAGAAATATAAGGTAGCGGATGTTTAGAGAAGTTATTTGCTTCATCACAAGAAATCGCCTAAAAAGAGTAAGTAAATAAATTATTAAATGAATTTTCTCCCAACCACCATTACCGGAAGGTAGCTCTCGCCGCTGATCCCGTTCTAGTTTGCTTCTTCTCTCCTTTCCCATCTCCTGGAACTAAAACACTTGAAAAAACTGAAACATGTTTGTCTAATCTGGTACCGCGGATGTCACTTCCCGCCCTTGGAATGTCCAGTCCCCTAAACTTGAGAAATGTCATCATGTCGACACAAGAATTCCCAGGGGTTTAGTTAATTTTTTTCTCACTAGGTGGCGTTCTGCCATTTAAAAAGCTTAAGTAACTGGTCAGGATATGTCTATTATATTTTTAATATTATTCTATAAATATTTATGGCAAAGCGCCATCTAGTGGAACAAAAATCAACTAAATATTAATTTAGGCTTGTTCCACAATATTTTACCAAACTATTTCTGAAAAATCAAGAAAAGCCAACCAAGAACTCGATTCGGGCTGTGGGCCTTCGTCAGTTTGGGGTAGGCTGTGCCTCAACAACCAAAATATTTGTTCCAAGAGTCTTCCTGAAAATAAATAAAAGGTATTTTCTATTTTTCACATCTCCAGCGTATTTACGTAAATATTCAGAAGTCAGTAAACTCTACAAACCATAAGAATCGTGTTGCGAATCATAAAAATAGTTTAATAATTAATATATTAGATTTGAACATTAACAAACAATACAGCGGTACACAGTAGTGTCACAAATAAACTATTCATTTTGTAAACTATTTTATTCAATAGGAAGTATTTGTTCTTACAAGGGCTACACCGCTGACTAACTCTAAAATAGCTTTTTTTCTTAAATAATTTATGCGAAGCGCGGTATTAAAATTTTTCAAAGAGCAATTAGCATGTGTGTACACGCCAAATATAATTGAATTTCTTCAAAAATGGAATAATCTGAGTATTTAATATTCAATATATAAAGAATATATATATATGTAGTATATTTTTGATGTTTACTGTAATCCCATCTCTATCTAAATATGTATCAACCTTGTAAGATGTATCACAATAAAGCAAAGAGGGAGGTAGACCAACGACGCCATAGATCAAACTATCGCAACCAAAACCAAACTATAGAAACCAAAATCAATCCATCGAAACCAAAACCTGAGATGAAAGGCTAGACACCGAGGCGCGCCGTCACGCCTGAGCAAACAAACAGCTTGACCAGCAGCCAATGAGATTCAAGGCCAGGTAGACGGCTGAGAGTTGCTATATATTGGGGTCGTTAGAAAGTTTCGTCAGTTGGAGGGTTAGATAGATAGTTGTAGTTGTTATCAGAGAGACCCAGTTACAGTCGGTCGGATCCCTCACCGCGATGTAGGGCATCCGTGGCGTCCGGGTCCGCTGTCTTCGTCCGTGGTCTACCTCTTCCTCTTGAAGTTACCACCTAGACCTGCCTCTGTCTCTTGTTGTCCCAGTGCGGAAAATCCCATCACGCACACACTACCACGACTGCACCCAGCACATTCCACATCGGGTTTACTACAGAACCCGTTTAAAGTCGACAGGATAACTGAGGACAACGACATGCAGAGGATGACGAGGCCGGAAACGAGTACTTCGCGGATGCCCTCACCAACATGCAACACCACTGCGAAGACCTAATAAGCCGCCTAAAAGACGCCATGCGAGGACTTGCTGCGCCTCGCACCGAGGAGGTCATCATCGCCCCCATCCACATCTCCTGCGCCGCGAGCATCTTCCTCCATCAGCTCGAACAGGCAGACAAGACTCATCGAGAAATCCTGGCATTGCCCCGCCAACCAACATCGACGATGTCCCATGGCAACCATCGCAAAAAGTGACCACCAAGCCTCATCGCAGCCCACTCCACAAGCCCCATTCAAGACATCCATCTGGTAGGAGAATTTTCTCTACAGAACTATTTAATGTAACACTATCTCCGTTTGCTCTGAATTAATTATTCGATACCATTTTAATAGCAATAACATTATTTTTATAAATCCGTCAAGTTCATCATTTTACCATTTTTATAGCATTTCAATTCAAATTTTAAACCTTGTACACCCTCATTTACCAATTTTTCCTTTTTTACGCAACTTTTAAATTTCAATTCATTAATTTCAATTTTACATTTAAAAAATCATATTGTATTTTAATTACTCGAATCATATTTTCTAAACTTATTTGTGTGTTTTTTTTAATACCTTATTTATGGCCATAGTATTAATAATTAAATTTATTATGCTCTTTATTTTACTTGACCTATTACTATTCAAATTGATATTTATCAATATTTTTAAAAGTTTTAAACTAGTCCTAGATTTGTATTTTTATAAATATCAATTTTAAATCATCCCATCTCAAAATGTGCCTCCCCTATTTCCCACAATTACCAAAACAAATATAAATGTAAAATGCGAAAACTAAATACCATAAAATTTTCATATCCCATTGCATTTCATTCCTGCCTGTGTTAAATTGTTAATTACGAAACTATACAGAATTTTGTACCCATGCCATAACCTTTTCTCTTAGAAAATTTCGTAAATTCATTATTTTATAATTTTTATAAACCTAATCATCGCTACACAAGGCTGTACAAGCTCGATTTTCTCGCACCACCTGAGTATCACCTGTTAAAACACACATTTTTATCTCGCACTTTTCTAGATTGTTCACATCAATTTTAATTCCCATCGCCATGACAATATTCCAATCTTCAACACTAGTGTCTGTCAAGCATTCAATTATAGGACTTGGGTATACTTTATTACGAACATGCATTACATTACCGGCTCTCGTTTGGAATAAAAAAGACTAACTTTTCTTTTTCTCACATCTCAGTTACCCATGTGTAACGCAATAGAGAAAAGATCTGTTAAATTTATATTAATTGTTTTTCCCCAAACGTAACAAGCCGGCGTTTGGGTAATTCACCTAAAAATTTTGCAGACCAAACTGCATAAAACGCTCTGCAATCTTTTTAGCGCCTAAGACATGCACTATACAATACATGTACCTAAAGTCCCACCTTCCACTACAATGACATTTTAGGGATCAAGATCGCTCCCCGTCTGGTCTCACACAATATAATCGGGAAGAGCTGGCAAAGACCAACTTCTCAGACCGGACCAAAGCGACATAGGGCCACATTGCCTCTCCGTAGACCAAACTAGAAGGACATCATTAATCCTACACCTACAACTAAACACTATGTGTAAAAATGTTCCCTTTTTTCAGGAACGAATATTTTTGTTTTCTTTTGACTTTTCTTTCATTGTAAATAGACTTACAATTTACCCAGTTTTGTGGTATTGGACTTTTTTTTTTTACTTACCGATGTGGATAAGACATTTCACTATTAATCGATAATATCATTTTGTTTTTAATGTCTTCAACTACCAATCACCCTTTATATATTATTACCTTTAATTTTTTTTTCTCTTTCTCTTTTTCTCATCATGTTTAGACCTAGCATATTACAACTTCAACTATTTTAGGCACCATTTAAAAAAAAACCTACACCTAACAATATTTTTAATATTTCTTAAGAGATAAAACATTTATCATTTTATCTTTGTTAATAGATTTTCAAAATGTTTTTTTTTGACGCTTCCCTTACAGCCTCTAACTCTATCCCATGAACCTTTCCTCCCAACCTTTCACAGCCATTAAGAGTTTATTGTTCGTCAGTCATTTTCTTTTTTTTTTTATTGATTAACCTAACTAGAAGACCCTTCCTTGCTGTTCATTTCCCAACAGTGAGCTCAGGAGACCTAGTTAGATTTTTTTTTTCTCTCATCGTCCGGCTCATCATTTTTTTTTCATCTTTCAACTTTTTTTTTTTTTTCTCATCATACAAGCCGGACACAATCAAATTTGACAGCAATAAAGCTCTTGCACCCACCTCTCCTTTTCCGCATCCTTCAGACCTCCAACCTTCCAAGGGATTCCAGTTCGCCAAACATTTTTATTTTTTTTCATTGATTAATCCGACTGGAACAATCCTTCCTCGTTATACGAATTCCCCATAATGAGTTCAGGATATCCAGCGTGATTTTTTTTAAATTTTTTTCTCATCGCCCGACTCATCATTTCAATTCACCATTTTTCAACTTTTCAATTTTTTTTTTTCATCATTCAACCGGGCACAATCATTTTGGACAACAGGAATCCCTCTTACCTCCACCTCTCCCTCTTACCCCATCAATCTTCCCACTTCTTTTTCACTATCTGAGCTAATGATGCAGACGGAATATCGTGGGCCTTCTGTTAATGAAAACAATGCCTCACTTAAACAAGTTCGCATTGCATTGCAGAATACTTGGGATACTACTTTGCAGAAACATGCTCAGATACCCCCTTTCCCTTTTTCAACCTTAGCGTCATATTATATGTTCAACCAATAAACTAACTTTTTCTCCGCTCATATTTTATGCAATATTATTACTTGTACGAATCATTTTACCATATTTATCATTTTGTATCATATACTTTCCCTTAATCTTTTATCATTCATTTTGTGCCTTTTTATTTTTATAACCTTGTTTTATATTTCATTGATACACCACAATTACATCTTTCTCTGTTAACTTGTAACTTTTTATAATTTTAACTAATTTGTATGCAAATTATTTCTTTTTTTTATATAATAGGTTTGTTAGGTCATCATTCATTACATGTCATTCCCCCAACCAAACCTTCATCACCGGGGACACATTCTGTAGTATATTTTTGATGTTTACTGTAATCCCATCTCTATCTAAATATGTATCAACCTTGTAAGATGTATCACAATAAAGCAAAGAGGGAGGTAGACCAACGACGCCATAGATCAAACTATCGCAACCAAAACCAAACTATAGAAACCAAAATCAATCCATCGAAACCAAAACCTGAGATGAAAGGCTAGACACCGAGGCGCGCCGTCACGCCTGAGCAAACAAACAGCTTGACCAGCAGCCAATGAGATTCAAGGCCAGGTAGACGGCTGAGAGTTGCTATATATTGGGGTCGTTAGAAAGTTTCGTCAGTTGGAGGGTTAGATAGATAGTTGTAGTTGTTATCAGAGAGACCCAGTTACAGTCGGTCGGATCCCTCACCGCGATGTAGGGCATCCGTGGCGTCCGGGTCCGCTGTCTTCGTCCGTGGTCTACCTCTTCCTCTTGAAGTTACCACCTAGACCTGCCTCTGTCTCTTGTTGTCCCAGTGCGGAAAATCCCATCACGCACACACTACCACGACTGCACCCAGCACATTCCACATCGGGTTTACTACATATATATTCCTGTGTATGTGAATAAATAACTAGGGTAAACAATATAGAAACCATATTGTACATCCTACGGGTATAAATATGATAAATAAATTACATTCTTGGCTCCCTAACACTCTAATATAATCAGCCTAATTAAATAATTGAATTTTCATTTGACGAACGCAAAATTCCGATTGAAATGAAAATCAAATCAACTCCCCATTTGGGAATAATTTACATTCCTAGCATAAACTCATGTTTGAATTTGGTATTTGATATATGTTTATTAAATTTCCACTTATATATATAGATATATAGGGAATTAAATATAAATATATATCACACATTAGTTTACAGTTCAATCAACGATTTAAAAAATAATTTATACAATCAACCGATATTATAAGACCGTGTTTGGAAAAGAGAAGTGTTTGTGTTGAATAAAATGAAATAAAAATTATAACACACCACACACACACACACACACACACACCTCAGACCTTTCTTTATTAATATTGGGGGGGAGCTTTCAAACAAGTTCTTTTTCAGCTCTATGTTCCAATATAGTGAAATGAAGGGCTCTAAAGAAGGCTCCCAATATGAATAAAGGTAAACAATGGTAGAACCAATTAAAATCTACAAGAAATATGAATACATGAAATAAAATACTGAGCACGGATATTTTTTGTTTCAAATAAAACGCTGTCCCCACCGCAATGAAAAATTATTTACAGTTGTTGACTCATCATGAATGAGCCCTCCCAGCGATTTCGCCAATTCAATCTACCAGACCGCTTTTTCAGAACTTTAATACTGTATTGGACTATGGTTGATGGTGGTGCTTATCTCCATGGTTAAACCAATTCCTGAAGTCCACTCCTCTCCAATTTTGCGATGGTAGTTATAGGCCTGGAAAATAGGTCCTCTATTGTCAGTTCTGAGCATGATAAAATATTCCCTGAAGAAACTTCTGCACTATTGGATTTAAACAGTTATTAAAGGTTTTTTGTCCATTTTGAAATTTTAAGGTTTTTATATGGCCACTTCTTAGTCTTGCTAAAGCTTGTTAAAGTATTGGACTATTATATATACATATGCGGTACTAAATGATAAATTCATAGTTAACTATGGACAATTAGTTTTTAAAACAATAGAATTACATACACATATTTTCTCGTCCAATACTCTTTTCCAAACAATAAACACAGGGACAATTAGGTATAAATCAATAACAGAGCAATGAGTCGACATTTATATACAGAAAAAACTAGGAACAATTTTTCTTTTCGAAAACAAACTTTTAGAATTAAAATGCAATTAAAATTTATTGGGAGGGCTTGGCTCATCAGTGGTGAACCCTCACATACAGTATTAGAGCTCTAAAAAGCAGTCTGATAGATTAAATTGGCGAAACCGCTAGGAGGGTTCAACACATTAATAAGCCAAATCCTCCCAATAATATTTTAGATAAAATGGTTTATTTTAGCATTAGACGTTCAAACGTCTTTCATTAGCAATGTTTATAGAATACTAAAATGGATGTACATATACAGAGGAAATTCACTTTTAAAATGACGAGTTTGAAATGAAATAAAATATATTCATTAGGTTTATGTTCTATTTAATTTCCTCTGATCATCGAACAATAAAACGAGATCGGTTTTCCATGAAATATTGATTTTCATAGGTTCAACATTTTTAAAATTTCTTTTCAAACCTCCAAACAACATTTCCCGATATGATACCGCTGGGAGGGTTCACCACTGATGAACCAGGCCCTCCTATTATTTTTTAAATACAGTAAGGGAAGTAGAAAATTGTTTAATTTTTAAAAAGAATCATACGGGTCTATAATAGTTTCGTTTTCTCATAACATTTCCAGATGCCGTCCAAAGTAGTCGGACCCTTTTTAGGCTTTGCTTTAATATTTTAAAATAGAATGACATCAGGTAATTTCCAGTTATAATTACACATATAGATTGGCAGAATATATTCCGCTTCCATGGACCTTATAAATCAGGTTTGATCTCACGGTATGACTCGGTGATTGATCTTAATGGATCTATACTTTCTGTTTTCAGTTCCGTACATATTTGGGATATATGTATATTCTTTAAATTTTGTCTCTATTATATATCTGTGATAATAATTTGCATAAATTCGACACTATTCTCTCAACTTTGAGAATCTTGAACTTCTCTCTCGAGCCCAAAACCAGTAATAACCATGAAAAATTTCGAAAGTTTATCCTTGCATTGGAGTAGCCAGTATTTCTAGCACTTAATGTCGTATTCATCAAAATAAACCACAGGTAGACACTTACAATCATTTAATCAAAACAAAGTTTCATTTAATGTATAAATATTCTCAAATTTCATCGTTTGAATGACTTTTAGAGAGGATTATGAAATTTGTTTTCTTTCCATAAACGTGTTTTAAATAAAATACTATATTTTCTCAGTTTAGGTTATATATATCTATATTAATAAAATGCAAATTTCATAAGTGTACATCACTAAAAACTTTCGTTACAATGCATCAATTTCAACCAAATTTTCAACATTTATGTAAAACGAGATGGAGCAGGTTTTGCTTAACATCAAAATATTTTTCCCTAACATTAACATGCGTAACTTCACTGTTATCGATTAAATACAAAAAAATCAACAGAGTTAATTTTATTTATATATAAATACAAAATTAAATTTCAACAGAGTTAATTTTTTTACATACTAGCTAATAATCTCAATCTAAAAAAATATTCAAAACAAGCAATTTTAAGATAACACCATATGTAAAACAGTCGGCCAAGAAAACAAATAACGTGTAATATATATATAATATAATATATATAATAAAATCTTAAATATTATTTATCAAAAGTAAGATTATCTCAGGATGACACGGCAATTTATTTGAGACAAGAATAATGATACAATTCCAAGGCGAAGATACTATTCCTTTAACTTCCAATTACCGAGGGAACCAATTAATATTGATTTTATTCAACTTATCGAGTATTTTTCAAGGGACCGGAAAAAAATGTTCACTAGATAAAACGATGATTTTGTAATGTAGAAAATTAGGAAAGACAAAATTCAGGATGACACGGCACACAGGGACCGGGAAAAAATGTTCACTTTATCGAGAGATTCAAATTTACAAGTTTCAAATTATCAAAATATATCTTCTTTTTTAAATAAGTTTATAGAGAATTGTTTTAACAAATGTTCGTTAGACAAACCTTTACTCGGGTAAAAACCCGGGCGAAGCCGGGCACATCCGCTAGTATATATATATAAAACTCTATATTCAACACAAAGTAGATTGTAAAATATTCATTCAATCATGCTGCGATATTGCTATTCTATAAAAGGTTTTGTTGATATATTGACACACTTGTGTTGGGCTCTAGTAGCCAAATATTTCATAAGTATTATTAATTTTTGTCTCATTTAAAAATGATATTTTTCTACAATTTAATTTTTATTTTAACTTATTATATGTTGGGTCATTGCGCCCCGGGTATTTGGAAACCTTTTTAAAACATATTTTGAATATCTTAAAATAAGAAATTCCTTTCTAGGTAAGTCAAAAATTGCAAAATTTCACATAAGGTTTTTCGGCATATTCGATTTTTATGCTGATATTTATTCTAAATATTTTTCAAAGTATTATGTTAATATCTAGAAATAAGTGTTTCCGTATACGCGCGAAAGGTTTTGTCCTATAGCGTTGCAAATGGGTGATTTTAAATCAACTTCTGTAGGTATTATAAAGAACGAATATAGAAGGCAAAAGGTATTCTATTTATATATAATTTCATAGATAAAATAAATTATTTTGTGCAGTATATTTCTTTGTTTGATAAATTTCATTAAAGCAACAATTACGGATAAACAAACTTCTTCAAGTAAAATAAATAATTTTGCGTGTGTATGTATTTTATGAGTATATTTTCATTAAGTAATGTACTTAGAATAGAAGAATAAATAGGTAAAATAGTATTTCTATGGGTATTAGTGAGTTGCGCACAGAAGCAAAAAAAGAGGAATAAAGATGTGGTCAGGTATGCGCGACATGGGTAATGGCGACACGGGGAAATTTGGTAAGCAGATGTGGCTGATGGTATCCCAGGCCGAGACAATGCCGGCTTTGTTTCTAATTGTCTTTTCTGCGGGCAATTAGATCCAGTCAGGCCGTTGGCATAGCAACGGCGTCCCTGGCCAAAAGAGAGGAGTAATTAATTTTGGCTCAATTGCAAGAAGGGACAAGCATTTAAAATTGATGGCCAGCATGTCACCGCTTGGTATTGACAACGCTGTTGCTGATACTTTGAATAATTCCTAAAAAACACTCTTTTTTCGCATTAAAATCATAATGAGAGTTGAAAGTTTTTATAATGTGAAGAAATTAGATAATTTTATAGATTTTTTTAAAAAGTGTTCTTTTTTTTCGAAAGAAAGGTAATTTTCTTGACGAAAATTGTTAAAGTTTCATGACACCCAACATAATTGGAAAATCATATTTTAAAAGAAAAATGCTTGGTAGAGGTTATTTATTATGAGAATTAATTGTGTGACAAAAAGTTGTAAAGCATAAAATGTTATTAGTGTTTTTCTTTATTAATCAAAATATATCAATGTGTATTTATCACTATATATAATGTTGATAAAATCTTTGATAAATATATATATATCATATGTATGATAAATGATGCTGATAAAAGCCTTTATTCATAGTTAGATATTTTATCATTTTATAATATTTTATAAAAAGTGAAAATAATGGATTGTTCCAACAATATCAGCTGCGTGTGATCCTATATACTATCTACGGAATATTATCATAAAGGAAGATATTCGTCGCTCTTTTATTGTTATTCTTCAATTTCAAATAGATTCATGTACGCTTAGTGTGTTATTTATATGTAATAACAAATATAGGGTATTCATATTTAAAGGCAGAAAAATAAATGTGAAAGATGGTCGACATTACCGTCAAGAAGTTTATTGTTACGTCGTACCAAGACATTGTTTGTGTTCCTTGTCTACTCAGTATGCCACGTGAGTTCGAAGGGATGCAGGTAAAGTTATCGCTTTATTGGCACTAAACAGGAATAACACAACAGTCGGACTTGCCTTTAGCCTCCCCGTCCGAAGAATCCTTGGCACCGTGGTTGTCACTCTTGTAAAGCGTTCCGCTCCACACTATACACGTGCAGCTTGTACTACACCGCCTTGTAGGTCGCTCCGATGTATTTTCTATTGGCACCGCCTTGCAAGATCATCCACACGCCCCGGAAGTAACTCGCCGCCGTCTTCTTGCCGCAGATCTCGATGTCTTCTCGGCGCACAAACCCGCCTTCAGACAGACCGCTATCCCGGCTTGTTCCCCCTTGACTGCCCCAGCTGGACTGCCCATCCGCCACCCCCTCCTCTGGAATCTGTCAATCAATACTTCCTTGTGGAGGAGGCCCCTGCATACCTACTTTACTAGCTTGCCCACTTATTCTATTCATCTTCTTTGCTGCACCGTTTCAATATATATAATCGGGGAAGTTATAAAACGTGAAGGCCTATTGATGTTTGACAATACCAAACGTCAGTGACAGAGATAGCTCTGCTATTCAGAACTAGATGAAACGTACCGCTGTGGAGAGTTCGAGCTGAACGACAAACGAAGATGTAGATATCAATCGTTGTGCAAAGTGACCGCCATCACAGAGAACATAATTTTAAAGAATAGAATGTTTTTAGAAGATAACCAACGGATATATATCCGACATTTTGTTCGTGAATGATACATTAGCTACGAAATGACTCATTTATTCGTCTAAACACGATTTAAGTCGAAAAAAGTATGGTCTTAATTGATACCACTTGAATAATTGGCCACAATGCGGCTGCGGAGTGAGATCTATAGAACATTCGACAGTAACTGATGTGATACATCGACACTTCGACACCGAAGTGGAGCGAGCCACCAGACCTCCCGACTAAAACCCGATACCATCCGCAATAGAAGTCGAATATAATCCCGGATTACGTATTTTAAAAGAAAAATGTGCATATAGTTGGCACATATGCGCATATTGCAGGTGAGTAAACAATAACAAAGCACGGTAGATATTATTAGCCATTATAAAATGCTTTAAAAAAACCTTTTCTAAATAGGTTTGATTATAAAAATAAAATCCTTATAAGATTAGATACAATTTTTTAAATAAAGAAACAGCATATGGCAAAGTCTTAACAGTAGAGACTACTCACTAGGTCTCACTAGGTGTACAGAGGGTGTTTCCTTTCAAATGAAACGATTTCAAACGTCCGTTAGAACTTTATTTTTCGAACGTGAATTTTTTTCATGTGTTCTATGTGCTTCCCCTTCTTCTTGGCTATCTCCCTGCATCGGACTTTCCAAGCTGCGAACACTTCCTTGACTTTGGAGAGCGAAACATTCGACCACTCCTCTTGTGCGGCTTTCCAAAGTCCGGCCTCAGTTTTGGGACGTCGGTTGAAGAGACGTTGTTTCAACATACCGAACCCGTAAAAATCCAGTGGGCTGGCGTCGGGAGACTTCACTGGAATGTCCGAGTTCCTGATAAAATTTAGGCCTAGGGTGTCCTTCATTTCTTGTAGGAACTGTTGGGTTTTGTTGGAGGTATGGGAAGAGGCTTTGTCGTCATGAAGGAACACTTTGTCCATTTCCCCTGGGTAAAGGTCCTTCAGTTGTTCGATGACAGGTTTCAGAACGCATTCTATATAGAATTCTGAGTTCACCTTCACCTTCGATGGAATCTTTATGAGCGGAAGGACTCCACGGCCAGTCATTACCCCGACAACCATGAAACCTTTAGGGAAAGTTTCGGAGCATTGGTGAATCCAATTATCCGGGACCTGATTGCCTCTTTTGATGTAACAGATCTTCCGGATTCCATTGCAATACGTCACATACATCCATGCTTCGTCCAATGTTGCAGTATATTCCGATCTGGAACCGGCCAGGTGTTCCTCGTAGAGCTTCCGGGCATTCGTTGCACGGTTTTTCATGTGGAAAGGGGTGAGCTTGTGAACCTTGCCTTTTCGTCGGGTATCCAGTTCCAAATCTTTGTGAATGATGTTATTTATCGTTTTTAGCGATGTTCCACACATTCTGGAAAGTTGGCGCTGAGATGGTGGATTTTCAGTAGTTGCTAGCCGCTTTACCTTGGAAACCGTGGCGGGGGTCCGCACCGGACGTGGTCGATCGACTTGAAATTTTTGCCCATTGGATTCAGCTTCCATTTTCTTTCCGATGCCATTTACTACCCTACATATTGTAGCTTTGCCAACATCTAGTCCTTCTGCTTTTAGCTTTTTCACTATGACGCTATAACTGTTTCCTTCTTTGGAAAGCCGCACAAGAGGAGTGGTCGAATGTTTCGCTCTCCAAAGTCAAGGAAGTGTTCGCAGCTTGGAAAGTCCGATGCAGGGAGATAGCCAAGAAGAAGGGGAAGCACATAGAACACATGAAAAAAATTCACGTTCGAAAATAAAGTTCTAACGGACGTTTGAAATCGTTTCATTTGAAAGGAAACACCCTCCGTACATGCTTGTTCGACGGTACATATACTAAAATTGGAACGATACTCACTAGGTCTCTTGATGGAATGTGTATATCACGAAAACCTAATCACTTTTTTATAATAGTATATCGTATTTTGAAATGAATATCTATCTACAGCATAAAGAGCAGCCCATTATTATAACTATAACACAAGAACTTCCAAAATCACGGAAACATAATGTTTTAAGCAAGGTAACTGTGTAAAAGTTAAAGAGATATCCTGGAGTCTCCAATACATAAATTATTCGAACAATTCCGCATTAATGTAATCGCCAAATATTCAATCGCACCAAACTAACAGAGTTTAATTCCTGCCATAAAGAAGGTCTGCCTGGCCTTGCTAATCTCCTTAGATCTCTATCTGCCTTCCAAAAGAAAGTCCAACTCGGGACATTTTCCAGACTCCCCTCACTTGAAAATAATCATCTCTTAATGTCTTTCTAGTATTGATCGTGACCCCAATAATTATGTCGTAATTGTGGTTCTGTTGTAAGTGCGCATTTTTATCTAATGTAATTGTGTGTATATATAATTAAATTATTCTACTTAAAATTATTGAGAGCGGAGGTAGTTTTATAGTTAGCGGGATTCTATCTCTACGGGACTATCACAGTCGATCGTTAGCGGA
>CP092886.1:130946429-130989705 GCA_030710605.1 Cordylochernes scorpioides | reverse complement strand
AATTAGGGGGAAATAGTATTCCACTTTCTACCTTTATAAAGTCTATTATTATTGCAGCAAAATCAATTCGAAAACACAAATTAGGATCCTAGAACCCTTCCTCTTGTGATAATGAATGTACAAGCACAAAATGATCGGAAATTTGATTAACACTTACATTTTGTTTATATCAGCGCGTTATAAAAAGATTTAGAAACAGATTTGTTATCCACAACAAATTTAGTCTATTTCGCCAAAAACTAAAATAAATTTGTCCAGAAAACTTTTAAAACCTAATTCCACCTCATAATAAGAACCTCAACACTTTTACATGAGACCCTTATATGAATATTTCACTTTCTTCAATTATAGTTATATAAAATCTTTTTCAGTTTTATTTATTAACTAGCGGGTGTACCCGGCTCCGCCCGGGTTTTACTCGAGGGAATGTTTGTAGTCTAGTATGTTGATATAATAAATCTATCTGAATATTAGGAAAGGTCAGGTAATTTTTTTTGTAGGGTGATGCTCTGAAAAAGAATGCTATACCACTTTATCACTAAACAAATTGGCGAGTCAAAAATAAGCAACCTAAACAATCCATTAGCTTTGCAAGTTAAGAAAAGAAATAGAGAAATGCATGCAAAATTCTCAACACAAATCAAAATCTTTAATCCTCAGAAGTAATGTATATTAGGTAGGATGAGGTTTATTTTGTTTCTATTACATTACATCATCTTTAAATCTCAAAGCAGAGCAAAACTGGCATACCCGAGACATTTGGCCTATATCGACAGATGAATCAGCTTTATAATCAATATGGGCATTATACTGCAAACCTGAAAACGGCTTATGAGTCCAAAGCTGAATACGCTGAACAGGAACTTGCATAGTTTGTGTAGCTGCGACGCGGGCTTCAGAATACCTAAGACGGCGAAGCGCACGACGCGTCTCACTTTGAAGTGGTGTCTCAATAGCTCTAGCATTCCTATATCTCCAGGAAGCAGCCTTATTCCTACCAAGTAAACGTCGGCTGTGGCGAGGCATATTCTGAAAAAAAAATTAGATTGAGATTAATAACAAAAGCTTCAAAACCAGCAATTTCTAAACAAAGCATAAAAATATCCTGTCTTTTTGAGGTAAAAATCAAAATTTTTAAATTTTTTATTCAAAATAACCTTCAGATATGTTAAAAAGATTTAAAAAAACTAAAATCATAATATTATATATATTACCAAAAAATTAATGTAAAAAACCAGTTATCATTAAAAAGCTTCAAAAATAGACCAACCGCTGGATACGGCAATGAAAAAGCATGCTTTTTTTGAGGTAAAAAATAGAAATAATTTGCTAAAATACAAAATACAACCCCTATATGTTAAAAAAACTCTAAATAATCAAAATATAAAATATTTAATCAAATAAATAAAAATATCTTTAAAAATATTTTGAAAAAGGACTTCAAAAAGACAAATAAATGAATCCGTAAAAGAAATCCCTTGCTTATTTAAAAATATAAATAACCTATTTTTTAGATACAACCCATATATGTAGAAAATATAATAAATAAATTGTATTTAAAAGATCAAAGCAATAAGTAAAAAATTCCATAAGAGAATTTAAAAAAGGACCTCATACCTAAGACGGCGAAGCGCACGACGCGTCTCACTTTGAAGTGGTGTCTCAATAGCTCTAGCATTCCTATATCTCCTGGAAGTAGCCGTATTCCTACCAAGTAAACGTCGGCTGTGGCGAGGCATATTCTGAAAAAAAAAATTAGATTGAGATTAATAACAAAAGCTTCAAAACCAGCAATTTCTAAACAAAGCATAAAAATTTCCTGTCTTTTTGATGTAAAAATCAAAAATTTTAAATTTTTTATTCAAAATAACCTTCAGATATGTTAAAAAGATTTTAAAAAACTAAAATCATAATATCAGTACCAAAAAATTAATGTACAAAACCAGTTATCATTAAAAAGCTTCAAAAATAGACCAACCGCTGGATACGGCAATGAAAAAGCATGCTTTTTTTTAGGTAAAAAATAGAAATAATTTTCTAAAATACAAAATACAACCCCTATATGTTAAAAAAAACTATAAATAATCTAAATATAAAATATTTAATCAAATAAATTAAAATATATTTTAAAAAATTTTGAAAAAGGACCTCAAAAAGACAAATAAATGAATCCGTAAAAGAAATCCCTTGCTTATTTAAAAATATAAATAACCTATTTTTTAGATACAACCCATATATGTAGAAAATATAATAAATAAACTGTATTTAAAAGATAAAAGCAATAATTAAAAAATTCCATAAGAAAATTTAAAAAAGGACCTCAAAATGACCCATAATTGAACACAATGAAATTGCTTGCTCTTTTCTGCGATTAATAATAAAAAAATCCAATTTTTTTAAAAAAGACAACACCTATATGTTATAAATACCACAAATAATTTGTATTTAAAGGTATAAATAAGTAAATAAAAATTTCTTAAAAAATATTTGAGAAGGGCCTCATAATGACAATCACATAAACATACCAACAAAATATCTTGCATCTTAGTGAAAAAAAAATAGAAATAATCCAAAATTTGTTTACAAAACAACCCATATATGTTGAAAACACCATAAATAATTTACTTTAAAAATATCTAAGCAATTAATTAAAATTTTGTTAAGGTCCTCAAAAAAGACATAAAATTGAGCACATTAATGAAATTTCAAGCTTTTTAGTGAAAAAAAAGAGAAATAACCCAATTTTTTTTATAAAACAACCCATATAAGTGGAAAACACCATAAATAATTCTGTTATTAAAATATCTAAACAATTAATTAAAAATTTTGTTAAGGTCCTCAAAAAAGACATAAAATTGAGCACATGAATGAAATTTCTAGCTTTTCAGTGAAAAAAATAGAAATAACCCTAAATTTGTAAAAAATAATATAAATTACCTTAGTCTTATAAAAATACTAACCACGTAAGTAAGAAATAGCATATATATTTTTATTATAAATTAGCCTAAAAATTTATCTAAAATATAAAATTGATCTCATCAAGTAAAAAAGGCTTCAACTTTTTTCGGTATAAAATATGAAAACTATAAAATAAAAGTATCTTACCATGTATAAAAGTTATTATTAAAATAAAAAAAATATATATATATATATTAAAAAACGAAAGAAAAAAATAAAAGATAAAAAGATCAGGTGTTGAAATCAATATTAAAAATGGCATATCCTGACCAGGAGCACATGTGCTTTTCAGAAGGCAGAGCGCCATCTGGTGGAACAGAAATCAACTATTCATTGATTTAGCCTGTTCCCTGATATTTGGCCAACCCAATTTCTTGATAAATCAAGAAAAGCCATCCACGAACGCGTTTCGCGCTTTTGGCGCTCGTCAGCGTGGAGTAGGCTGAACCATTGCGACCAAAAAATAATTTTTGACCCCAATGGCTTCCTGAAAAACCAAGAAATGGGTATTTAAGGCCAAACTTGCGTAAATACGCTTAGCACATTAAAAAACGAAAGAAAAAAATAAAAGATAAAAAACCCATTTCTTGGTTTTTCAGGAAGCCATTGGGGTCAAAAATTATTTTTTGGTCGCAATGGTTCAGCCTACTCCACGCTGACGAGCGCCAAAAGCGCGAAACGCGTTCGTGGATGGCTTTTCTTGATTTATCAAGAAATTGGGTTGGCCAAATATCAGGGAACAGGCTAAATCAATGAATAGTTGATTTCTGTTACACCAGATGGCGCTCTGCCTTCTGAAAAGCACATGTGCTCCTGTTCAGGATATGCCATTTTTAATATATATATATATATAAAAGATTAGAACTAATATTGCAAGAAGCGCAAAGTAAACACTTTTGAAAGTGTAAACACTTTAACTCTTTTGAATTTGTTTGTATTTTATCGATAACAGCAAAGTTATGTATGTTAAAGTTAGGAAAAATATTTTGATGTTAAGCAAAACCTGCTCCATCTCGTTTTACATAAATGTTGAAAATTTGGTCGAAATTGATGCATTGTAACGAAAGTTTTTAGCGAACACCACTTATGAAATTTCCATTTTATTAATATAGATTTATTAGTTTACGTATTTTAAAAAAACTTTATATTGCGTCAAGATTTTATTTTTTTAAAGAAATTCAAATATTTTCACGCGTGTTTCATTTTAAAATAAAACAATTTTCTGCGAACTTAGAAACAATTTTATTTCTTTAATTATAAATGGTCATATCGGCATCTCATTATATAATACTCGTTATCTTCAAGTTATCCATCTTTCACTTCCAAATCTCACAATTGAACTGAATGGTCATACATTGGTCTACCAGTGCCGCCGGGATATTTCGTAATGAGGAGGTTCAGAGTGCGCCAATAGCTTCGGGAGTCTACGACTGTATAAACCCCTTCATTGGCGAAACCGCTGGAAGGGTTACCATTGATAAGCCAGGCCTTCCCATTATTTTATCATTGCAGTAAGGGCAAAAGAAAATTGATTTATTTTTGAAAGAATCATAGGCGTTAAAAATAGTTCAAGGTTTCAATTTTTTCAAATTAAAATAATTTTTCTATGGTTTATATTATTTTCCTTATAATAAATTCAAACTATTTTTGACGTGTATGATTAAAGAGTCTGAATACCGTGAGGATAAGGCCGTAATTTGGATATTAGTCAATCTCCCATTGTTAGACATTATTTCTCTGTGATTGAAAAATTGAGTTCTGATTTAGTTAAGGTTCTAATGATATACATTTTCTTCTCCACCAATTATTTGCCTTAGAACTGCACCTAATCCGACGTTTAGCGCATTCGCGTGAATACAGGTGAGAGTTTTAAGGTCTAAAAATTGCTAGGAATGGCGGATTTAATAAGGAAATATTCAGAATTTTAAATGATTTCTATTGTGCATTTCGAAAATTGGATATATCTCTTTGTAAGTCAAGTAAGAGGTTCGGCTAAATTTTCAAAGTCTTTAATAAATTTCGCGAAGTTAACAAAGTCCTAAAAGAGAATAATATAACCTCTATCAATTTCTTGGATTACGGGAAATTTTAACTGCTTCGATATTTCGATATAGTGGCTTTCCTCTATGTTGAGTTGTTATGTGACACCGTGCCTCTAGATTTTTAAAGACAAATACATTTTATGTCGAATTTAACTTCAAGTTAGTTTAATGTAGTCGATGTAATACCTTCAATTGCCATTCTTTTTATTATTAATATGAGGGTTGATAATGATGATGATGTGTGTGAAATGACTCCTGCGTGAAGGATATTTCATACTTGCTCAACAATTATGTCTCTCTGCTGTAATAACCTTTGACGGCATTTCGGGTATTAGTCTTAATATTCATTTTATGATTTGTTTAATTGTCTGTGTTTATTTTGATTTTTTATTATTATTTTGGATGCACCAATGTTCTCATTTAGCTGTTTGATGACCCAATGTGTTCATTCAACTGTCGGATGAACCAATGTGTTCATTAAACTATTGGATGCTCCAATGTGTTCATTTAACTGATGGATGCACCAATGTGTTCATTTAACTGTTGGATGCACCAATGTGTTCATTTAATTGTTGGATGCACCAATGTGTTCATTTAACTGTTGGATGGACCAATGTGTTCATTTAACTGTTGGGTGCACCAATGTGTTCATGTAACAATTGGATGCCCCAATGTGTTCATTTAACAGTTGGATGCTCCAATGTGTTCATGTAACTATTGGATGCTCTAATGTGTTCATTTAACTATTGGATGGTCCAATGTGTTCATTTAACTGTTGGATGCACCAATGTATTCATTTAACTGATGGATGCACCAATGTGTTCATTTAACTATTGGATGCTCCAATGTGTTCATGTAACGATTGGATGTTCCAATGTGTTCATGTAACTATTGGATGCCCCAATGTGTTCATTTAACAGTTGGATGCTCCAATGTGCTCATGTAACTATTGGATGCTCTAATGTGTTAATTTAACTATTGGATGCTCCAATGTGTTCATCTAACTGTTGGATGCACCAATGTGTTCATTTAACGGTTGGAGGCACCAATGTGTTCATTCAACTGTTGTATCCACTATTGTGTTTTTTCAATTAACTGTTGGATGCACCAATGTGTTAATTTAACTATTGGATGCACCAATTTTTTCAATTAACTGTTGGATGCCTCAATGTGTTCATTTAATTGTTGGATGCACCAATGTGTTCATTTAACTGTTGGAGGCACCAATGTGTTCATTTAACTGTTGTATGCACTATTGTGTTTTTTCAATTAACTGTTGGATGCACCAATGTGTTCATTTAACTATTGGATGCACCAATTTGTTCAATTAACTGTTGGATGCACCAATATGATCAGTCAATAGTTGAATGCACCAATGTGCTCAGGCAATGTTGAATGCACCAATGTGCTCAGGCAATGTTGAAAGCCCCATTTTCCTTGTTGGCTGTTGAATATATTTTCCATTAACAATAGGTATGCTCATAAAAATGTTAAAACAAAAATCGCTAAAACAATATAATTTTCTATTTCTCTCCTGTCTTCCAATTATTTTCATTAATCCAGTTATTTGGTGCGTACATATGTCGCCAACACAGACCGAGCTATGCCATTAAAAAACAATTAAAACACACACAATATATTCCATTATATAAATCTTTATAAAAAAATTAATATATAATCGATTTTATATAATATATATTTTATATGAAATATTATATATATATACCGCAATATCGTTACGAAATCTTTTAATGTGGGTTGATAATTGGTTTGATTGATTGGAGCGCAGTCGTTTTTGAGGGAAGTGAAGCATACAGGGGAAATAATCAAGAGTACGCAATTGCTGGGATTGAAATAAAGGCAATTAATCGGAGGAGAGAAGGGTTTGAGAGGTTGAGCGGATTGACTATTGACTATTCAATTACATGATGGAATATTTGACTTATCTGATAGGTTGAGGCGATGAGAATGACTCCAGAGTGCCAGATGCTAACTCGATGGTGCCTAAGAGATAACTAGGTGCTACCTCGGTGGTGTCCAGCTCCTTACTGTCAATTTTGTGTTCTCGATTTAAGAAGAAAGCTCTTCTTCCTTCTCATTGGTTGACCTGCGTGACGTGGAAGTTCGCTATAGGCTCGAAGCTAAATGAGCTGCTCTGTGATTGGCCCTTTCTAACTCTTTGTCTTTGGACTTGTTTTAACTTGACCAGGAAGTGCCAGGTTCTTGAACTCAAATTTTACGAGTTCCGGGATAATAAAACCCTGCTAATGATCGTTCTATCTCTAGGCCTTCTCTCTCCAATTTTGTTAAGCCTTGTTCTTTATTAAATCTTTGAAACATACATTTCATACAGATTGGGTCGGGTTTGCATCTAGCTATGTACAAATTATGACATATATATATAGATGGAAAATTTGCCGGGAGGAAATTAATCCATGGAAGCAATGGTCGCCGCAAATAGCGGCATCGGGTCGGTGACAAAGCCACAACACCAACTTTGGCAAACTGATAAGCGTCCACCTAAGAGACCATGGTTTCGGGCTAATGGCCTTCGTCAGTCTAGGGCGGACTTTATTCCATGAGATCCACACGGGATCTAATGGAACCCTCACAATCTACAAAATAGGTGTTTTGCTGGCAATGTAGCTGGGCCAAATCTATTGGCAAAACATAGATGGAAAATTTGCCGGGAGGAAATTAATCCATGGAAGCAATGGTCGCCTCTCCCGTTTGACGGGTGGATCTCATTGAATAAAGTCCGCCCTAGACTTACGAGGGCCATTAGCCCGAAACCATGGTCTCTAGGTGGATGCTTATCAGTTTGCCAAAGTTGGTGTTATGGGTTTGTCACCGACCCGAGGCCGCTAGTTGCGGCGACGGTCAATAGATAGCGTCAGATTCTGACGTTTATTTTGACGGGAGAGGCGACCATTGCTTCCATATATATATATATATATATATATATGTTATAAAAATGAATAGAAATGACATTTTCTGTTGTATTCTAGATCATGTTTAGGACTAAATGGTATTGGTAATGCAGTCGTGGTTAAAAATCTTGAAAGAATAAAAAAATAGTTTTGATCAGAGATTTATTTATTTGAGCTGAGGAACATATATGAAAAACATAATTTGATTAAAAGTAATGCCTGACTTAAGGCGAGTAGAATAAGGAAGACAAAAGATTATTTACATAATGTACAAAAGTTTTGAGCCGGCCATTGGGATAAAACAACAACGAGTTTTTATAGGGGAAGAGTGACCTCTGGCGGTCGATTTAGCAGAATATTTGAATCTATGAAATTATAATTTTAAATAAAATAATATTTTAATATAACATATATATATATATAATCTAAAATAATTTGCAATGTTGAATATATGAATCCCTAAAAGATATTTACATTTTAAAAGCAATTTATTTAAATTTAAAAAGGTAACACGCATATCTTGCATTTTCTGACACAATGAAGAATCTTATAAATCACTGATCTGTACATGATGTCAAAAACACGTAAATTAAAAATTTTTAATTTTAAATAAATAGGGATGCTCTCTCTCTCTCTTTACATTTTATTTTCGAAGTAAAGAGACTTAATTAATTTAAATGATTCTTAACTGAAATGGATAAAGAGAGAGGTAGAGTGAGAACGCTTGATTAATTTGTCATTGCTACAACTGCCGTTCCCATCGCTGCGTATCATAAATTAGTCGGCAGATATATTGTATCCTTTTGTGATAACGCAGGTAATGTAATAATAGTAAATTAGGTTCATATATTATTTTCTTCTTCTTCTGCTGAGTAAATGCATACGGAAACACAAATAAAATACACTAATCACTGTTAACTATTAAAATTATCGGTCAACATATAATTAGTTTTTATAATTATCAAAAAATTATACAATAGTTAACAAACAGTTTGGCATTAAATTAAACAGGTTAAAGGTAGAAATATATAAAGCGTAAAAATCTGCTAGAAAGTAGCGAGGGTGTCTAGATGAGGGTTTTAATTAATTGGCCTCTGTGTCTCCAAGCGCAGGTTCAAGGGTAGAACCCATTAAAAAGCGAGAGGGGGTTCGACTGGTTAATGGAAGTTGTCAAGATCACATGTGGTCGCGCTGCCAACCGCAGAAAACGTGCCCCGGGTTGCTAACGAAAAATTTGCCCTTCTGATTTATGCGCGATTTCAATTTTCGGCCTGGGCGGCTTTGCAAGCTATTGTTTCGAGGCGAAGCGTTAAATTTGATCCAAGCTCAATCTAGTTGAACTAGATTGTCCTCGCCTGCTGCCACCGCGTTAATTTATCATCTGGTATTATTTATCTATTTATTTGGTCAGTTAATCGGGAGAGATTATATAGCCTCTAGCACCCAACGGTGACTTTTATTTATAACGATGGCTAGCATCCTCTTTCACCTTTATTCATAATATTCCATACAATTTTTCCGACTTTTTTTAGCTACCGTATGTAGAGTTTATCAATTCAATTTTCTAGACATTATTTGAATAATAAAGATGCCGTATTTTAAAATAATTTAGGTCTTTAATTATATATTGGGAACCTTATATTTCAAAGTAGTATCATAAAGGCATGATTTTGTAATTTAATTTTTATTTACCTCGTTTTTTTAATATATATCAATATATTCATAACATGTGGATTTTTACATTAAGCCTTTTTTCTGAATGAGCAGGATCAATTAAATTTGTGAATAATTTAAATGAAATCATAATATATTTTATAACTGAAAGATAGAGGTTTTTCATTAAAGACGAAGAGCATTAGATGAACGCGTCTCGCATGTTTTTGATACTACGGAAGAAATTTGTTGAGCTCTATATAAAAAAATTTCATTGTCTGTTAAAAAAGGTATCATCGAATTTACAGATTTGTTTATTTCATCGGACATTGAATGACAGCTTGAGCAGTATTGGTTATAGTGGGATATGCCCAGAGATAACATGGTCCACCAAGCTTGAACAAATTTAGGTTTTGTATTAGGTGCTGCCGTTTCCAGTACAATAGTATCACAACCGATCATTTGTAAAGATTGAATATTTGACTGAGTGATATTTTATGCTATGTTTGGTTTATTATTGACCTTTGATAGTTGTCAGATATTTACCAGATCAAACATAATTATTGAAATCGGCATTTATTACTTGCTATCATTAACATTTGGTTTTAGATTTGCATGTTTTTGTTATTGATTTGTGAATCAAAATCATGATATTATTCTAATGTATTTTTTATGTGAGCTTTTCTTTAAAAAATATTTTTTGTTTTATCATATCACGCCGTTGCGAGCACGAAATATTCAAGTCGCTCTAATCAGAATATGTTGGGTTATCTTTATAAATGGTGAATCAGATTTTTTATTATAAATGAGATTACTGAAAATTTCGTAATGACCATCGTTTTTGATTATTGCAATTTTTTGAATAGATTGTGGGTCCATTTCAATCTGCCAATAACTCCATGTAACATCGAGGACAGAGAAGAATCCTGATCCATACAGTCGATCAAATATGTCTTTGTATATGAGGTAGGGGTCGCCTGTCATCCATAGTGATCTCATTAAGATATCTGTAATCAACACATATTCTCTTATTTCCGTCTTCTAGGGTGCCATAACAGGAAATGCCAAAGTGCCAATGAGATTCTTATTAATTTGTGTTCGAGAAGTTCTCTTCAACTTGTTCTCTAAGCTATCCTTTTATACTCTCTTAGAGGACGACAATAGGTCCAACGTTTACTGAACATATTCTTATTTTTGAAAATTTAAATTATTTTTGAAGCGTATTATTTACTAGGACGGGATTTAGTAATCCATCAAATTTAGTAGATCGTTTTGTCTTTGGGATATTTAATGAAATTGAAAATAGATGCGAACTATAATCCGTTTAAGAGTGGATATTTAAAGTGTTCTCCATTACATGGGGAGTTACTGTTTTAATTTGTTTACCTATACTTACCTTGATCTGACGGCTTCCGCATGTCTTGGTAATACTATCGGCTTGACTGAGGTGAATGTTCGAATTTGGATGAAGTTGAAGATAAGTTTTCTTGTACAATCGCCAATTGATTATCCATGGCGTTACCTCTCAGTATCCACAAATGCTTGCAGGGGAATTCCATTCACTTCAACACTCATGTTGATATGTTAGAAAGCTCCTCGTGTAGTGTCCCGTCACTCTGGGCCACGGAACCACTCATACTTGAACAAATACTCTTTATTTGCTAAGCTAAAAACTACAGTAGAAAAAGGCGTTTAAGTCAACAAGACTATTCTATTCTTAAGGCTAGACTGGACTCCTTAACTTGATTCATACGTTCTATTTATAGCACAAATACGTTAAATTAAAACTATGTAAATTGTGCTACATAAGGAACAAATATGCAAAGACACAACATGTAGGAATATTTGTCAAGGACACACACATTCGCCATTTCCGGGGTACGCATACTTGATACATTGAAGGGTTATGATTAGGCTTATTCTCTCTCTGTTCTGTGTAAAAACAGAATAATTTTATTTTTTAATATTAATTTTTATTGATTTTTACTGAGGTGGCATGTACATACTTGACTCACAATGAATTAAAAATAAGGTTATGAAAAAAAAATATATATATATAATTTAAAGATTTTGTACAATTGTGAAAAATGCTTCCTCAATTTTTATTAAAGTCTCAATATTAATTCGACAAGTGGCGCCTTTTTCTCTTAAAATGCGTAAAAATATAAAGCAAGAAAATGATTATTCTTTTAGTGTGAAAGCTTGTAAAAATAGGAACTTACCCTTTACCATTAATTTGTTTATTTTTCTTTGTCGTCTGTTGAATCTGGTTAGAACGATGTATGAAAATTAGATGATTCTTTTGTTGCCTTAAATACGAGGTAATTAACTCGTTTCTCTCTCTATATCCAAAATTGTTTAGAGTTTAATAAATTAATTTTAGAAATCTGAGAGTTGTCTTCAAAAACGATCCAACAATGAAACAGTATATTTTGGAGTTATGACCCCAGTATAAAACGAAGAGTCAGTGATAACGAATGAGTAACGACATTAGTTTTGACAAATTTGAACAAAAGGCAACCAGTATACCAAAGAGTAAGATGCCACCTTTGGTACCTGAATACTATTCTCTTGCAAATTTATGTTGCATTATATATATTGCAACGAAAAATACAAGTGATTGTTAATTGAAAGTTTTAAAAGAATATTTTAATAACGTCATTATGTCTAAGCCTTAATTATTAATTGATTATTTATAGCCAGAGAGCATTTGAAGGTCAGGCTATGGATCAAAAATAATGATTTCATAAATAAATTTTCTAAAAAAATATTTTTTCTATTCATAATTTCATTTTTTTGTGTGAAAATTAATTAAAATAAATTTTTACATTTTTTCGTTACTTTACGAAATTTGGAAAAAAAGCGTTCTCTTTGGTGTGCTAAAACAACCTATACTCTACTTTTCAAGTGTAAATAATCTGTCTTGGCCACATCAATTTGACATTCCGGCCGAACAAATTACCCGTGCATTTTAATGAGGACATTTACTTTCCTTAGACATGTAGGCTCTGTTTGAGATGATCTAGGAAAAAAGAAGAGAGATAAACTACTTTTATTACAGGTTCATATTCAGATATAAACATGGCCAAAAAAAAAGTCTGAAGGTGATTTGACTCTATGTTTTAAATATGGGAACAACACTATATATAAGAAATGAAAGTATTTAAACACGAATGTTTTTTTCACACAAAAAAACTTCATTCGTACTTACTGCGATGAAAAAATATTGGGAGGACTTGGCTCATCGGTGGTGAACCCTCCCAGCGGTCTCGCCAATTTAATATCAAGACGTCCGTGGCTCACCTGAGCACGCGACCTGCTGTGCATTTCAAAACAAAAACACCTAGCAAAATATGGGCGATTGGTTCATTAAAAAATTGAATTGGATAAATAAAACTTATTGATTTCAAAATAAGCCTAACTTTAATATATATATATATATATATAATTAACTTATTCAATATAAAATATATACATAAGAACCCCTGAAAATATTTATATTATTAAATTATGAATATATCGTTTTAATATATTTTGTGAAACGACACACTTAATGATTTAACGATAAATCCGTAGAAATACGGCGATATTACTTAAGAATCATGATGAGAGAGGTGGATTTCCAATTGAATTATTTGAATAATAAATATATATTGTATTAAATACAATATATATTCAATTTTAATTTAAATAGGAATAGTCTAATTTGGAATAATAGCGTTAATAAAATACTTTCGCCTCCATTATTTATCTCTAAATGTGGTTATTTATCTTTGGCTTCCAGCGCCATCTCTAATCTACACACTGGATATTTCCTGTAATCAGTATTCGACAAAGCAGCGAGGTGTAAAGTAAACATCCTTCATTATGGGACCGCGCCAAATAAAGAAAGCTAAAGAATAACTGAAGCACGAGGACAGAGGGCCAGGAAATTAATTACTTTATCTCCAAATATGACTTCTCGATATTTTCTGCGGGGAAACGCCAACTAAATCCCCAATTTGTATTCAGGCGGGTCGCCCATTTCCACACAGATGTCTTCATTTTCCGCTGGGCGCACGAGACTTTCGCCTCAGAGCTCTTGATTGCCTTCCCCAACATTAGCGGAGGCCCCAATGTCGGCCGCTTTATGAGCCTTCAATTCCTAAATGATGAATGTCAACATATATCCAGAAACTATTAAAAAACAATTTGTGCCTTTAATATCTTCCATTGTGGCCGAACAACAAGGCAGTCATAAGCCTCGAACAATTTCTGACTTTTTTCGTAGAACTACGTTCATTCTCGTGCAGGCAATTCCTAACCCTAAATAGTTTCAAATGGATATTATTCTGAATAAATTAACGTGGTATTTTCAGTAGGACTAACGTCTTACTCCTCAAGGCAACAACCAACATTGAGACAATGATACTTATTCAGCATACAACCATCCCTCCAGATAATATATCTGTGATACATTAGCGTGCCATTTGTTACGAGAATTCGAAACTATTATAGACGCGTATATGATTTTCTTTTAATTAAACACTTTTCTACTGCCCTTACTGCAATGAAAGATTAATGGGAGGGCCTGGCTCTTCAATGGTGAACCCTCATAGCGGTACCATTGATGAGACAGGCCCTCCCATTAATTTTTCATTGTAGTAAGGGGAGTAGGAAATTGTTTAATGACCTTGAGAAGAAGGTAACTTCAAAAGCTTCCGCTTACTTTCATATTGTATAAATGAACAGAAGGTGTTATTTCAACACAATTTCTAAATAAGTTTCGGTGAATAAAATTTAATATGCATACAAACGCAATTATTTCTCTCGCCATATATATATATAAATACATATATAAGCCTTGAAAAGAGAGGCGTTTTGCCCTTAGAAATATTGGTTGAATAATAAATTTAGATCCAATATATTGAAGCGATGCAGCAGAGAAGTAGAAGGGAAGAAAGTATGCAGAGGCCCCATCCAGGAAGTGTGGATTGACAAAATTCCAGGGGAGGGGGTGGCAGACAGTCGGGGAAGTCCAGCTGGCGTCGCCGTGGGGAAGGGATCAGCCAAGCCCAGCTGGTGCCGCAGTGGAAGGAAGCTGGCCGGCCTGCCGAGGATTTGTGTGTGCCGAGAAGACATGGCAGTCTGGGGAGAGAAGTCTGTCTGAGAAGTGGGATCCGAACGTGTGGCCGTATGGACTGACTGGGAAGACGGTAGCGGAGAAGGATCCCTCTAGTGGCGGACATTGAAGGCAAGTTAATCATCTACTGTATAGTTACTTATCTACTCTTTTAAGCTTTTATAATAAATACACCGCACTAAGCTGTATCCTAAAGAATCCACATTGTTTTCTCAGAAACCTTGTACGCAAACATCGACGGCTGAGAAGCGTCGTAACATTTGGTGTCAGAAGTGGGATACAGCTTAGTTAATTTTAATTGAAGATTTTATTTTGCGCTAATTTAAAAAGAAAAATGGAAAAACTAACCGACCTCGAAATTGAAAAATTCACAAAATTGCTCAGACTAATAAGCCAGAAAGTAGATGAGCTCGGAGAAAACTTGGATACTCGATTGAGCCGACTGGAGCATATTCGGAATGTCAAACGTTCTGCCACACCCATGTCTTGCGAAGTTAAGTTCAATGTACTACCGCCAGAAAATCCTGATGGCTTTTCAAAACCAATCACAGCAACCAATAGCCCACGTATTCAATGTCTGAGGGGACAAAAGACGATCCCAGGTGATGAAGATACCGACAAGACCATCACAACAAAGATCATCACGTCAGGAGACGTTGTAAGTGAACTGCCAGAATCTACTCTAGAAGATTCTCCCGTGATCCAGAAGTCCGAAGAGTGTCGACAGCAGGAAATGATCCAGACTGGTTGTGCAGCGGAGGAGGGTGAGCTGATCGCCTCCGACAACGGCTGTGGCACGAGTGTTGTGTATAAAATCAAGCGGACGGAAGGAGAATGCCCTCAAGGTGATATACAGAGCGAAAATTCAACCCCTGGGATTCTTTCTGAAATACTCCATGAGAACAGCAACGATCTTGGCGAGCTGCAGTGCGACAGCGTGGCTGACTTCAGCGACAGTGTCAGACTGTCAGGGACTACAGCGGCGATCCAACTGGACAGGACGGAGCTGGATGCTCCGTGGAAGTGCGACAAGGCTAGATGGTAGAAGCACCCTGAAGTTGGAGCCGGCGACCCGACTGAACGGGATAGAGCATTGGACGCTCTGTGGAAGTCCGACGACAATGTCTGTGACGCGGAAGTCGCGCGCAATGTGTCAGCGCCGTCGTCTGCAATGCAAGCTGAAGAGATGTGCCAAGAATGTGTACCTATCATCTTCGTTCCTTCGCCCGACAAGGTACAGATCAAGCAGCCACCGCCTAGGAAAAGTTCTACCGATCTTGAGACTGCCACGGGATCCGACACCTCCAGAAGGTTTAAGAAATTCACAGCCCTGTGCGTGGTCGGCACTAAGAAGCCCAGGTTTGAAGGGTTTGGAAAGAGAGAGCCTCTAGAGAAAGAGAATGTGAAACCTAAAGAAGAAAAGGGAGGCCACGATATGGACAGCGTGAATCGGGTGGACGAATCAACTGTAAAGATCGGCGATCTACAGCCCCGTCGTGGAAGGAAGCGGCGAAAGCGCAATACAAACGATCACAACCCTTTGTACATTGCGGCTACAGAGTGTTCACAAGGAGAATTCAAAATATCAGATGGAAGCATCGTAGGCAGTGAAATATGACCGCCATCTTGTGGAGAACCACCGCCCTGTGCTAGACAGCGAGACCAATCAATGGCGTCGGCACTGGTTGAGAGTGGAAAGAAAGCCCGAGTTGAGATGTGGTTCTGCAAACAAGGGTTGGTGTTAACCCTGCCGTTACGCTTCCGGGAGGCTGACGACCCTTATGTGGCCAGAAACGTCAGAGAGATCAAAGGGCCGCCGATCAGCGCCTCTGGTGAAATTAGCCTTTTCGGGACGAAAAGGATTGAGAAGGGGGCAGTGAAGCGATGCAGCAGAGAAGTAGAAGGGAAGAAAGTATGCAGAGGCCCCATCCAGGAAGTGTGGATTGACAAAATTCCAGGGGAGGGGGTGACAGACAGTCGGGGAAGTCCAGCTGGCGTCGCCGTGGGGAAGGGATCAGCCGAGCCCAGCTGGTGCCGCAGTGGAAGGAAGCTGGCCGGCCTGCCGAGGATTTGTGTGTGCCGAGAAGACATGGCAGTCTGGGGAGAGAAGTCTGTCTGAGAAGTGGGATCCGAACGTGTGGCCGTATGGACTGACTGGGAAGACGGTAGCGGAGAAGGATCCCTCTAGTGGCGGACATTGAAGGCAAGTTAATCATCTACTGTATAGTTACTTATCTACTCTTTTAAGCTTTTATAATAAATACACCGCACTAAGCTGTATCCTAAAGAATCCACATTGTTTTCTCAGAAACCTTGTACGCAAACATCGACGGCTGAGAAGCGTCGTAACAATATATATATATATATATGTCGTATTAAGGTATATCTTTGAATAATTATAAATTTAAAACTCTAAATTTGTATATAAGAAATAATAGACGCGACAAAAAGAAACGCAGCCATTTTCTCTTTGTTTTTTATTCAACCTCCTTTTTTCTCCCTCTTACCCCTCGGGTCGTTGGTCAAAAAATTATATACAAGCATTGGCTATTTACTCTTTGATTATAGATATTAAAATATATGGATATGGATATTAAAATATATGGATATGGATATTAAAATATATGGATATAAAAATAAAAAATGTGTTGACTATTTACAAGTAGTGTGGGAATTATATTGCAGTGAACCTGCGTGGGGGTGCGCAAGATGAAATTCGTAGCTGCACAGTCTAGATAAAATTTTTAATTTTCTCTGAATTGAAAATATCCTAACGAGGTTATGATATACTATTGATATTTTAAACTGTTATTTATTACATCTTTATTATCTAATAAGTCGATAGGATTCGAACAGTGCGGGGTTAAAAAGCTAAGATTACGGATGGTAGATCTCTCGGCCACGACTGCTCACTTTGAATATGTTCATATCTTTCTTCATCCTACGATCCCTATTCCTGGCTTCTCCAGCTTTAAATATACTTAAACCATGTTCAGCCTTCTTCAACGGGGCCATATGTCATAATATATGCTCTTCCAGGAATAATAAAGTAAGCTTACAGTCGATCCAGAGAGAGACGGGAGGGTGTCACGTTAGACAGCAGGACATTCCAAAGGGGGCTCCTGGGGGCCGTCACTTGGCACCTCGGGACTTTGGACAGTTGGTGATTGTGTTCGACGCGAGCGTCCGCCCGGCGACAGCCGGGTCCGCCATCTTGATAACGTTGTCTGTGTACTTTTTCCTATGATATACTCGCACATTGAGTTTACGACTCACTCAATGGAAGTACATAGGTCAAAGCACTACAACCAAAATTTACTTCTTTTTTAAAAAGGATGATCTCTAATTCGAACTAACATTTGAAGTGCACATCTTAGGATAGGTTTTACCGAACATCGATTTTCGAAACTAACCGATGGGTTTATACCATATCTTAGAGGATGATGTGTTTAAAAACCCCAAAATTTTCTTTTTTCTTTTAACCCTCGATAGTTTATCTTATAAAAACGCTTATACTAATCCTATAGTTGTTCTATCGTATTGCTATACGTAATTTAACTTATTACTATTGTCCTAAATATATCTGTAGGCCTTTACATCTTGTCTGTCCTACACCAGACAAAACGAACGGAGGTATGCGGGGTTGTTATACCCGACTAACGATAAGCGCTAGCCTCTGCATATTGTAAGGTGGCTAAAGATATTTATAAACTATTTAAACCCACACACGCATTAAGTGTTTTTATGTTCACATTTTAAAGTAATATATTCAAGTATTCAAGGTCATATATCATTTGAGTTTATAGCTTGATTAAAATTATCATATCGCCTCATATAGTCCAACATTACATTTATATACAAATTTATATATTCCACTATTCTAACGGTACATTTTATCAAGAACATTTTATAAGAAATATGTAGGTTTGTTTGTATGGGTAGAGGCAAGATATAAAACAATAAAGGAAGAAGGTATATACAAGATGCAAAATGAGTATAAAGAATCCAAAATATTATTGTGGTAATTAAAAACAATGGAAATTTTTTAATTCTAAATATAACAGTTTTATACAAAAATGTACACAGAGTGATAACATTATTTATTAACGAGTCTTTATTTAAATAATGTGAAAATTCTTTGGTCGCCAAGGTTGTTGGTATAAAGACATCAGCATTTGGATTAAGTTTACTGTGTAATTTTCTTTGGTAGCACCCAAATTACTTTCCACCATATTATCGAATGGATTGAATTTAGGGTCTAAGACCAATGTACTGGATTTAGTGGGCTTTACTATTGATGAAAAAGTTGGTTTGGATGTTATTGGAAAATCAGGCTTATAAAATTTTTCATCCGTGAAAATACTGTTGTCCAAATGGTTAAACGGTTGAAACCATTTCCTTGGTCTGGAGGGACCCGGATCACCCAAGATATCTGTAGTGAAGTGCCTATAAGGAAATAGAAAATAGTTTTGTCTAGGAGGAGAGTCGGGAAGATCTGTAGGAGGTGTGATATGGGGAATATTTTCTACATATCTACGAAGTTTTTCTATATTTATAATTTATGTCTGTAACTGCAAAGGTCTATTTGGTCTATTAATGCGCACTACCTGAGGTGATAGTATTTCCAAGATCTCATATGGGCCTGTATAGTTAGGTTCCAACTTTGGAGTATTCGGATGCCTATAAACTTTCACCAATACTAGATCCCCTGGTACAAAATCAATCTTTTTATGTTTTTGATCGTACATTAGTTTTTCGGCCTTATGCCTTGCTTGAGTCTTTTGTAATGCTATTCTTCTTGCTTCTGAGAGTTCGGGAAATGTCTGAACATGGTTGTTTAAATTGTTAGGGACTATCCCTTTTAATAAATAGATGGGAGGAAATCCCGTCACTGTATGTGGAGTTAGATTGTAGATTCTGGTGACCCTTTCTATCTGTTTGGTCCATGTCTGTTTGGGGTGTTCTAAATGGAGTATCTTTAGTTTCCCTGTTATGGTTGCATTCAATCTCTCGCTCAGACCATTTGACTGTGGGTGATTTGCTGTGGTATACAAGGGTTTTATACCTTGTGAGATTAAAAACCTTCTAAATTGAGCGGATGTAAATGCAGGAGCTCGGTCTGTCAGTAGGTTTTTAGGAATACCTTCCTGAAATACCTTTTTTAGGGTTTGAATATAGGTCAGGGTAGAGGTAGATTTACTAGGAAAAGTCCAACAGTATCGACTCATGTGATCACATATTACATGTAAATAAGCTCGGTTACCACCATACTTAGTAAATCCGGCTACTGTGTCCATTGACATAAGTTCATAAGGTTCCTTCGCGAGTGGTAAGGTACCCATTTCTCCATAGGTGGGTCCTTTCGGAGGTTTTACTATTTGGCAAATTTTGCATTTACGGACATAGTTATTTATATCTTTGGTCATACCATCCCAATAATACTGACTAGTGATTAACCTAGTGAGTTGTGTGATTCCTGGATGGTTATACCATTCGTGTGCTTTCTGGAGTAACTTATTTCTTAGTGTATCAGGTACGACTACTCTGGGTACGCCCTTTTTAGTAATAATCGCAAGTCCATCAGTATTGATGAGTGATTGATATTTCTCAGGTACACGATGCTGGTGTCCCTCCAATTGTTGAGCCTCTAGAAAACCGCAAAATGGTTGTCTTGATAGCAAGTCTGCCTCGAGTTGTTTTTTACCTTTCAGATAGTGTATGTCAAAAGTGTATGGGCTGAGTCTCAAGGACCATCTAAATAACCTACCTGACGGATTTTTAATATTTTTCAAATAGACTAGAGCTTGGTGATCAGAATAAATGGTGAAATGTCTACCAAGCAGGTACACCCTGAAGTATTCTATAGACTCAATGATAGCTAAACACTCCAGCTCAGAGATGGAGTAGTTCTGTTCATACTTGCGTAGAGAGCGAGAGAAATATTGTACAGGATGTTCTTCACCATTTTCATCCTTTTGCTTTAGAATTCCGGATATCCCTAATGTACTCGCGTCACAATATAAGAAGCAGGGTAAATCTTCTTTAAAGATATGTAAAACTGATGATGCAGTTAGGCTGCTTTTCAAATCTTCAAATGCCTTCTGACATTCAAGAGTCCACTTAAAAGGAATATTCTTTTTAAGAAGTATATTTAAAGGCGATCTAAGCTGTGCATAATGGGGAAAGAATTTATGATATACATTTACGACACCTAAAAATGACTGTAAAGTTTTAACATTAGTCGGAGGTTGGATGGTTCCTATTACCTGAGTGTTAGTTAGGTGAGGTTTATAAGTGCCCTGTGTGATTTCGTATCCTAGGAAGCTAATGGAGGTCTTACATAATTGACATTTGTTAAGGTTGAGGCGGATATTTTCTGCCCTGCATAGTTGGAAGAATAAACGAAGATGTTCTAAGTGTTCTTCAAAACTATCAGAAAAAATTATAAAATCATCATAGTAGTGTTCTAGAAATTGGAAGTTATATTTTCTAAGTATTTGTCCAATAGCTCTCTCGAAGATCTGTGGTGAGCTTCGTAGCCCGAAAGGTAATCTTTTAAACATGTACACTCCTGCGTGGGTGGTGAAGGCTAAATAAGGTCGAGAATCCGGATGGATAGGAACTGTCCAATAAGCGTTGCTCAAATCAAGGCTGGAAAAATACTTAGCTTTCGACAGTTTTTCTATCACTGATTCTATTAATGGTATAGGTTGGGGATCAACTGGAATGTGTTCATTTAATTTTCGAAAATCCACACACATTCTAAATGTTCCATTTTTCTTTTTTACTAGAGTAATGGGTGAAGCATATTCACCTATGGCCGGTTCTATTATATTATTTTTTAACATCTCATTGATTTGTATATCTATTTCTTTCCTATATGTAAATGGAATTCTATACGGTCGCAACCTGATTACTCTATCTGTATTTGGTTTAATCTGTACAGGTTGGATATGTAGGGTAGGAACTTTAAATGGGTCCGTAGGAAATATTTCAGCAAATTATTTCAATAACCTAATTAACTTAAGGTCTAATAAGTTGTTTATCTTATGATACTTATCAATTAAATCACTGGTTAACTTATTTTCCCCTGGAATGCTTGATTGAGTGGAAAGTGTCTGTTGTAAATGATTAACATAGAGTGGATTACTTCCTGAAGGTGCACAGTGATTATCTAAGATTTGTGTATTAACAATATGAAGGTGTTGGTTTATATTATATTTCCTATCTGGATTTATCACATTGTATGCATCATTTACATAAGCCAAATCTGTTTCAAAATAAAAAAGAGTAGCAGGAATATTTGTGCCTTGTTGACTCACTACATTTCTATTGAAGTCAATTCTAGTTTTTAATTTTTTTAGAGTATATAATCCTATTAGTGCAATTTCATATGGTAGATTAAATATATAAAATTTTAAGCTAACTTTTCTTTTAAAAAAACTGACTGGTAAAATAACATAAAATATAGGTTGGATTGGTCCACTCAATGTATTAATTCTAGAATGCTTATTAACTGAATATTTAGTTATATTTCGAAATATATTTGATGGCAAAATTTTATGCAAATAATCAAAAGATATTAGGTTAATGGTAGAGCCAGTATCCACAAGAAATTTAACATTGAAGGTGAAAATAGATAAATTAAAGAATAGTCTTACATTATGCTGGTCCTTTCCTTGATGAGGGATCACATCCTTGTGATCTGGGTTGATGTCCGCTCGATGTGGCTGGTTCCCTGGGTTCCTTGGGCAGCGTGTTATCCGCGTAGTTGCGAAAGGCAAAACGTCCATCTCCAGGTCGACGAAAAGTTGCTAATTGCCCATATTGTGGCCGGTAATGACCTTGGCTAGGCGGGGGAGTGGATTCGGGTTGCCAGCGGTCAAAGCCACGCTGTGGTGTCGGTTGTCCTCGAGTTACTGGCCGCTTTTGGATGGTGTTTACATAGTCCAACCATTCTTCAGGCGTCTGTGGGTTCCTGGTGTATATCATTTTCTTCAAATCATACGTTACACCTGCCGTAAGTGCTTCAACAATCTGTTTGTTTGGAAGTGAGTTCTCTAATGCACCCACAACCTTAAAATGGTAATAATCGTTAATTTTTTCTGGCTTTTCCAATTGGTGAGTGAACAATTCTTCCAACGTTGTCTTCTTCTTTGATATATAGATTGTGGACAGTTTCTGTTTGATATTTAAATAAGTCTCTTGTTCTAAGCCCAATCGAAAAAATATATTTTTAGCTCCTTCTTCTAAATTTAGAATAACTAAATTTTTTCTGTCTCGTTCATCGTTCGTTGCATCCTCAATGTTACGAAAGAAAATATTTATATCTTGATTGAGGCCAGAGAATTTACTTATATGATTTTTATTTGAGACCGTCTGTTGTTGTATAATTTGTGTTAGTAAATTAATTTGTTCTTTCATTAATTTAAATTCCATATTATCGTTTCTGTCAGAAAAATGAGTGTCGGTATCTGACTTCCTTTTTGGCATTTTTGTGGCGAATGGTTGTAGGCTAAAGGTTAAATCCAATAAAGTTTTTAAAAAAAGAAAAAAACGTACCGGTTATTATATCCTGTCGGCTATTTACTGTCGTATTAAGGTATATCTTTGAATAATTATAAATTTAAAACTCTAAATTTGTATATAAGAAATAATAGACGCGACAAAAAGAAACGCAGCCATTTTCTCTTTGTTTTTTATTCAACCTCCTTTTTTCTCCCTCTTACCCCTCGGGTCGTTGGTCAAAAAATTATATACAAGCATTGGCTATTTACTCTTTGATTATAGATATTAAAATATATGGATATGGATATTAAAATATATGGATATGGGTATTAAAATATATGGATATAAAAATAAAAAATGTGTTGACTATTTACAAGTAGTGTGGGAATTATATTGCATATATATATATATATATATATTATAATAAATCATCTGAGATTTAAGAGAAATTATTAATTTTCTTTTTGGGGTACATTTTTTGGCAATGATTTTTCAGTCGCGTAAAAAGAATAATAAAACTATTTTAATCACAATTTGCTTTTATTGTGCTAATAAAGTATAGGAGACAATTGAGAAAGTACTACTTGACTTATAAGGCGCAAAGAAGTAAAACTTGAATAATTGTGTTTACATAATTACAAAGCCGCGTCTGAAGTCGCGACATCTGGCGGTCGACTTTACAGATTAGTTTGTTCTAGAACAATACAATTTTAAATTGAAATATACATTTTTATATAACATATATTTCTTATAATAATTAGAATATTTTATTCAAATTTATACAACAATGCATACAAAATATTGAGTAAACAAAGATAGAGATATTTATCCCTGATCTTTGTTATCCCACGTTCTCTTCAGATAAAAACGTCAGAAATCAGGACTGAAACGTGACTCACACCAGCCTATCGATCATCCTTCCACATGATGGATTCGAGGCACCAATTCAAACGTGCCCTCCTATGCTGAGGCATTAGTGGGATACTTAAATTTGCCTTTCTACCATAAAGAGCTATCTACCTCAGTTGCCTAGAAGCAGTCTTTTCTAAAATATAGGTTCCTTACGCAGAGGCTAGTTTCTTACTGATTTGGATAGCCATCATGTTCTTATTGCGCTTAGCTGTAAATATTATGAATATATTTTCGGGATCAATGTTTATGTTTATATAGCTTGACTGGATCTTCGAGAGATAGAATAATGTACTGGTCTCTCCTCAGACTACCTCCAAAGGTTTGAAACAACCTGTCTTTACACGTAAGCCATTTTGCCACCTGGCTTGAGGTTACCCAACCTCATCTTCCAATTGATCTCCACGAGTGTGTTGGCCAATACAAATATGTTATCACAAAAAGTTACGAAGCTAGAGAGAAAGGTGAAGTATCTGAGCTATTTAATAACAGTCAACTTTATTTCCAGTGAATTACACACATACAAAGCCTTTATTGAGACTCTCTGGTTTCATACAGATTATATGAGTAGGGGTGATATATAAGTAAAAATAAATAAATTTAAGAAAGGTCCGGTTAATTAGATATGTCTTTGATTTTCAATGCCTTCATGTAAAATTTATATAGATTTAATGTGAATGACCTATTTTCTGACAGGTTGGATATTAACTAATATAACGAGGGGCGTGCCTGAGCAATTCCCGGGAGAAACAAGTCTCTTTCTTAATCCAGAAACGAACATTCCAACATGTAGAGTTCTAGTTCTGCCTTGGTTATGTTTTTACATAGGGTGCAATATATATCTTCTGATTTTATGTTTTTATATAATATTCTCTGTAGAAGACGAAAGAAATTATTAGTTGTGCTAAGAAGCGTTTAACTGGCAGTGGAAGATCAGCGAGTTTATAATTTTCCGTAACAAATTATTTGTGCAAATACTTGTAGTGGGGGTATAGCTTCGAGTTATCTATTCTTACGTGGTCGGATTGTATGTATTGTTCCAGTGAGATCTTAATAATTCCTTGTATTTCTTTTTGAAGAATGTTAATTTCCGGGCGAATTAGAATAAAGAATAGAATTTAGTACCTAATGCCGCAGTAAACGGAAACACGTACTCAAAAGGTGAATATTTATTTTAGAAAACAGAGCAATATACAATCAATTATTTGTCAAAATACCTGTATAAATAAAATATATATATTTTATTTACCAATATATATTAATAATTAAATCTTTGTGTGTGTGCATTTGATAATTATATTTGAATTATTCTGAAAATATTTCTATTTTGATATTCACACAGCTTAATATACAATTAAATAGGTTGATAAATCATTATTATTATTTTTTAGAATATTCAAAATAATATTATTAATATATATATGAATAATATATATGAATAAAAAAGGCAACAAAATACGCTAAAAAGTATTATATGTATAAGCGAACTCTACCTATCCAATGAAATTAAAGCAGTAGATATAATATCAGTAAAAAACCTTATAAAGTTGATGGAGAAGTAATATTTCATTTATATGCTAAAATATATAGAAATACTTAAAGTGTAAATACAGCTATATAAGTGTCAATAATTGTAGTTTTCAAACGAAATTAATTTTTCAATTTACAAATACTTTGTAATAACTATTATGGCTCAGGCTAAAACAAAAAATGTAATAATTTATAATATATACATACACCCAAACTTCACGAACAAAGACCACGAAACCTTTATTGAAAAATTAATTACTAACAACAGGAATACATCAATTATTCTCTGTATAGACCTCAATGCTAGATCGTTATGGAGGGATTCAAAATACAATGGTCATAGACTATTTTCAATTATCCATGTAACTAATATAATTATACATCATCATATAACACCGACATGCACGAATAATAGTAACTTGTATGACAGCGCAAGTGTCCCTGGGGGGGACATAGCCCTTTAGATTGAAATAAAATAAATATCAGTATTCATTCATTGAGATTGACCATTTAAAAAAAACTCTAATAAATATTAAGAAATGACTTATCCCAATAAAGAATCCAAAACCACTAATTTGTCAAGCCCTCCCGATAGTTTTCAGAGCAGTAAGGACAAAGAAGTTTGTTTTATGTGTAAAAAGAAACATTCGTGCTTTAATGCTTTCATTTCCTATTTATAGATGTCGCGTTATTCATTTATAAATATCCAAAATATATGATCAACACGCCGCGATAATATTAGATGTATGGGTGGATAAACAATTTTTTTTAAAGTAATATTTTGTGTAGTTTTTTTTTGTGTGGAAAACACTTTTAATAATATTGATGAGGCACAATTTGGATCGTAGATTATAAACACAAGGTAATAAGACCAAATCCAAATAAATAAATAGTGTGTGACGTTTCGGTAACAGCGTTGTTACCATCTTCAGACAAAAGTACTGAATGAAGATGGTACTGAATGATTGTTTGAAGATGGTAACAACGCTGTTACCGAAACGTCACACACTATTTATTTATTTGGATTTGGTCTTATTAACTTGTACTTTTAATAATATAAAGATTTTATTGTAAGATGGAGTCAAATTTTTGTGTTGTTTTGTTGGAAACCATAATGGTTCGACCAGGATGGAAAGAGATTGGTACCGGGCCGGGACTTGTCAAAACTAAACCCGGCGGAAGTTTCGTCCTGCTAGTTTACTCACCTACCAATCTCTTCGACCAATGAATATTTGGATTAAAATAGAAGAAAGAGTTTTTAAAAAATTTAAAAAATATAAAATTTTGCTTTTGTTGTGTGTGGTTGGAATTATATGTGTGTGTGTTGTATGTATATTAGTTTGTGTGTGTGTTTATGTGTATTTTCTAAAGAAAAAGTGTGTGTTTACATTCTTGTGTTTGTGACTTTTCCTCATTGTAATCATAATTAAGGGCCTTTCTTAAAAGGAGCAATTATGTGTGAATATTTCATGTGTACTCGTAAACATTAGTATATATGTCCAATGACAAGTTTCAAGCAGTTCGAATTATAATCGACAAATATTAACAAGGTGTATATTTATAATAAAACCTATCAATATGTCTTTTTTTTTCTAAAATTAAATTATTAGTACATTTAAAAACCCATGTAATTATCAAGTCTATTATAATATTACCACATTGGACGATCGAACAAAACCAATAATAACAATGCTATCCAAATTTCAGTTTTTCATCAATTACCTTTAGATCTATTTATAAATAACTATAACATTGGGTTGATTGATTTTTTTTTTATTTCTTTCTTTTAATAGTCATGTCTTATAGGATCAAATAATTTAACTTAATGAAAACCTAGAAAGTTCAACATTTTTTTAAGGAAAAAAAAAGGGGGGGGGGGGTATTTTAAAATGAAGTACTGAACAAAGAAAATATATCAATTCGATTATAGACCTGAACCATAAGGTACTATGAATAAATTAAATTAAAATATTTGTGTGTGACTCTTTGGTGTTAGTGTCGATAGACTAAGGCCAAAGATCGAAATACTTTAATTGGTTGATAGAAGATGGTAATTAATTTGTTATAGAAATTCATATAAAAATACTTATTTACAAGGTTAAGTATGAAATGAATTAAAACTAAAAGTGAGATTGGGAGAAAGAATAAAGAAATTTAAAAAATTGTTTGTTGTTTTTGTTGTGGTAGAAGGTATGTGGGAGATAAAGTGTGTGTATGCACTTATGCGCATTTGATTTTATTGTCCATTACAGCATTTGTGATTATAGAAAAGGTATCAATTGGATTATAGATTTGAATTATAAGGTAGCATGGATTAATGCAATTAAAATATTTGTGTGTGATTCTTTGGCTTTAGTGCCGATAGACTAAGGCGAAAGATCGAAATATTTTAGTTGGTTGATAAATTGTCTGTACATTCATATCAAAATATTTATCTCTAGGGTTAAATATGAAGTGAATTAAAACTAAAAGTGAGATTGGGAGAAAGAATAAAGAAAATTTAAAAAATGTTTGCTGTTGTTGCTATGGGAGATATATATTTATAATTTGTTTTAATCATCATTAATTTACAACTACTTTTTATATAAATTATATTTAATTATACTTATATATATATATAAATATTATTTTATTTTAAATTATAATTTCATAGATTCAAATATCATGTTAAATCGACCGCCAGAGGTCGCGCTTTGCATATAAAAACTCGTTGTTGTTGTTTCCCGTTGGCCGGCACAAACCATATGTAATTATGTAAATAATATTTTGTTTTTCCTTGTTCTGCTCGCCTTAAGAAAGGCAGTGCTTTAACCAAATTATGTTTTTTTTAATATTTGTATATTCCTTAGCTCAAATAAAGAAATCTGTGATCAAAACCATATTTATTATTATTCTTTCAATATTTATGCCACGACTGCTCAACAAATATCTATATTCTCAAAATAATCAGCATCAAGTATTAATTCTATATAACTAATTATCAAAAATCAAACAGAAAAATATTTTTTTCTATTATAACATATATATGCATATTAATATTCAAATGAAGATAAAAATGAAAACAATTTCCCAACTATATTATTTTATTTGATACACAATACAATCTGCTAACAAATTAACAAACGCCATATTACAACTCTATATTTATCTAAAATTATTATATGTATATATATATATTTCAAATATGTGTAAAGGTGAGAATGCCACAATTACATTCTAAAAATATATTTATTTTAGATTACATAATTATTTTATTTTATATATTCTTATATCTCTGCTCAAATGCAATTTTTTATCAATTCATTTTTTATAAATATTTTATATTTTATTGTATGTGAATGGAATTTGTCTCGAAGAGCTTGTAAAACGAGCATAGCTCACGAACCATCGTAAAAGAAAAACGAAGAGTCCATCGAAAAATATTGGTAAATTATTTGAAATATAAAATTCAGCCTCATAGTTAGAATATATACAGGGATTGGTTTCATATTCAGGGTAATTAAATTACATATAGAGATTTTCGTGTAACATTTTCGAAAGTTATTGAAAGAGGTTGCCGAGGCGAGATTAAAAAATTGTATGCTCACATAAATAAAATTTGGGGACGGTTTATAAGGAATTATCTATTAAAAATTCACTTTGCTATTATTCACTTTTCGCATTAATCGAAACAAAACAAAATTTTTCTTTTATAAATAAAGATTAAGTGCAAAAGAATAAATTTACATTTTACCCTCCATTTGAAAATAATAAGAGAAAAGGACACTTAGCGTTATTTAAAAATCCTCACTGTTAATGACAATATCAATTTGCCTTTGCACACGCACACACACAAGTTCCTCTACACAAAGGACAAAAGTGAAAAATTGTCACAATTTGCATTTACACACTTTGAACCGGTTCTCTAATTATAGGTTATTCGATACCTAATTAGTTTTGACATTCAGGTTTTTGAAAAAGAACATCTTTCACAATGTCGATAAAAAATTGTTACAAATATATTTTAAAGATATATTGTAACTCTTGTTATGGAATATTGTTGATAATATATGCGCTCCTTCGATTTATTATTTTACGATTTTTATAAAAAGGTAGTAAATTAAGATAGAATTATCTATCTTAATATATTTAAAATTCAATAAGACGAATATTTAGAATTTCTAAAACTTAACTAGAATATTTTAGGATTATCAGAATGCGCACATAAACCGAAATATGTTATTTTATATTTCTATATGCATTTAGACACGTTGTGATTTGTTTGTGTGGTGGATTCAATTTTAAATTTAAAACTTTTCAAGATAATATTCTTGTTTTTATGAATGAATTTATTTCAGATGTTTATATATTAATGAATTTATTTTCCGGTATATATATAGAGAATTCGCCCATATATTACGAGGTTATTTTTTTCACCATCAAATTGAGATATAAATGATACACACGCTCATCTCACAAACTCTTTGATCAAAAATATAATATGGAAAAAAATGTATAAAATTAAAATATATCAATGTAATAAATATATATATATAGAATATAATTCCACTAGTAATATATATAATTAAAATAAATTATAATCAAATAAATTCAAAAATTCACTAATTAATAAATAAAGAATATTTATATCGGGGCAAATAACCTCTTTATACTATTTTCTCCACCAAAATGACTACATATATATAAACCAACAACAACAATTCTACATTAAATTTATATTTTCAATTATTACATCAAGTATATACAAGAAGACTAATTCACCTGATGTTGGTCCGATGACCTGAATTTACCTTTCGGTTGCGAGGGAATTTCTTCGATCAGCTATATTAGCTCAGAGGACATGGCTTGGGAGTTGAAACTTCACAACCTGATAAAGAGAAACTGTACGCGAGTTAGAACCCTAAGTGTCGGCGAATTAAACCGTTTTCTATTCTCTGATTCAAATTTTAATATTTGCCATTATATTATTTTAAAATATATTGTCCAAAATATTTTTTAGGGTTATAAATATTTTAGGACAAGTCTCTTATAAAACTACACTTATAGGCAAAACTTAAGGAAGTTGTACTTTATAGCATGTATATCAGAATTCAGACAATAACTGAAAGATATTTGATACATAGTGACCTTTATTGAAGACACACGATATAACCAAATGTGAACAAAATTATCTGTTTTTTCCTTTAAAAGACCGGCCACCTTAAAGGTCTTCTGTTTCCTAAAGTTTTGTTAAATATATATATTAAAGATATATACACGTTTAATTGTAAATCGGTTGGTATATTTTCTTTTATTCAAGGACAATTTCTGGTACAAATCTGGAACAATTTTTAACGCCTTGCCAAATGTTTATTTTTATTTACTTCTCCTAACGAAGACAAAAGATTTTTGTTGAAACGTTGAGAAAATAAAAAACTCCAACTGGCCGAAGTGTCTACTTTTTATATAAATTTGATAAGAGTATTACCTGGCTTAAGGCGTAAGAATAAAAAATGAAAACTTATTTACATAATGTACAAAAGGTTTAAGCCGACCATCGGGAAACAATAACAATGAGTTTTTATAGGGGAAGCGTGACCTCTGGCGGTCGATTTAACAGAGTATTTGAATCTATGAAATATAATTTTAAATAAAATAATATTTTAATATAACATATATATATGTCATTTAGTTAATACTAATATAATATTATATATAATCGTATTATATAAATCAATTATGATATAATATAAAACGATATTTTAAAAGGCATTTTCATTTTTATGGAAGTAATTATTCTCTATATAAATCGCGTTCATAATTAAGAAAATTGCGATATTCTTTTATAAAAATATCTAAAAAGCTTAAGCAATAAGTTTCTATATTTTATATATAATAAATAAACTTATTGCGTAAGGTTTCAGAAATCACACGTTCGACATACATTTAACGCGCGTTTTAACAATAATAAAAACGTAGTCATAATAAAAGTAAGTCCCGGCAACCTATTGAAATTGTTGCGCCAACAATACCATAGCCTTCTGTTATCAGGCGCCACGTTGCGAAGGAAATAATGTGGAGGAGGAAGTCTATTGTTGTGTTTGGCTGCAGACGATTGTAAGTTATTTTGTAGCCATTTATAAATGTAATTTATGAAGCAAAAACGTTTATAATTAATATTTAAATATATTTTTTTATCTTCTTATATAACCGTTTTTTATTAATGTTTATGAAATATTTATATATATTATGAATTAATGTCGGTTACATACTGCAATAATATCAAATATATTAATCCTCGAAACAATAAATTCAATTTCTTTAGATTTATATGAATCATAATTTTTGTTTTTACCTACACGTTATAATGGTAATCGTATATATAATAATTTAGGTGGTGAATTACTTATTTAATAACTATAGTAAACGTTTTTCCTAACCAATATCTAACTATAAAGGAAATATATATAAGGATAATTGAGCAATAGAATAAAATTAAAATATATGCTTATACGACTAATATAATTATAATCAATTAGATATATTTATGTGTGTGTGATAATAATATTGGTACACTTTGGCAAGTTTAGAGCTATTTGTACACAGATTTATAAATCACTACTGATTCGTCGTGTAAATAATTAAGCATATATGTGTAATTTAATTTAAAAGGCATATACTGGATCAAAATATCATTTATTTTACCAATATTTCAGTTGGCTGAACGCCAACCTTCATCAAGGTGTTATAATATTTTAAAGTGTGTCAACAACAAACTCAGCGCCACATAACGTCGTTGTTGACACACTTTAAAATGTTATAACACCTTGATAAAGGTTGGCGTTCAGCCAACTGAAATATTGGTAAAATTAATGATATTTTGATCCAGTATATGCCTTTTTAATTAAAGAATTATTTATAGATTGCTCTATTTTCAAAAATATATATGTAAATAATTCTAATATAGCACAATAGTCTGATAGACTTCGTGCTTCTGTAATAATAAAATAAAATTTTAAAAAATATATATGTGATGATAAATTGTACGTCATTATTATTATAATTAATTATTATTTTGAAGCACATTGCTTATGTATAGATTTATAATGTATTATGAGGTAATATAGGGTCTATAAATATTTAAACTTGTTTTTAAAAAAATGAATTTTGGTGGAGAGAAGCTAATATATTTCAATTTTTCTCTCTATACTCCAGCCCGTTTTATAACGGAATTATATTAAGGCTGTCACAAGTTTGGTTGCGAGGAAGAAACAAAATTAGTTAGCGACACTATAAATTCCACACAACTAAAAGATTTTTTTTCTTTCCTCACCCAAACTGTGTATATTAATAATAATTTTTATTATGTTTGTGTGGGCGTCTATCTATCACGTTTTTCCCAGGGAGTCAGCTACTCGGGTGATGGCCCTGGGAAATTGATGAAGACAAATTGGATTTGCCAGAAAGACAGATATTCATGAAGCCCGCAAGTTAAAAAGATTGCAAACTTCCAATTGGGCTAATGTTAAGAAAGATTTTTCTTAGAAAAAGTTTTCCCAACTTATTTCATCACACAACTTTAATAAAAATTCATTAGATCATATAAAATCTTTTTTCTAGATTCTCTCTTACGTTTAAATTACAAATAAGTGAAATTTTGTTGTGCTGAAATAAGAGAGAGAGAGAGAATGTTAGAAACTTACCAATAAATGATCTGTTGAAATTGAACACGATATTCAATATATTGTTATTGATAAAATATATATATATATTTTTGGGAGTTTTTGCGTGCGCATTTTTACCTAAATATGTATATGAAATTTTAATCTGTCGGATGAAATACTTCATTTCTATTAAAACGTCGCCTCTCCCATCAAAATAAACGTAAAAGCTAGACGCAAGAAATTTGCTTTATAGATCAATTCCCTCCCGGAAATAATTTATATTTTTTATGGCCTATGTATATTGGAGCGTTCCTCTAGATTTATACACACAAACAAACGATATATTTTCGATATCCCCTATTAACCATAGGTGGAGAAAGTGATATAATAGATTTGTAAAAAACGACAGAAACCTTTCTAAAATAAAGATTTCTTTAGGATTTTTTTTTATCATATTTAAAAATAAAATAATAGAAATTCCGTATATTGTATAATTAACATTCTGTGTGCGTGCGCACATATTATCAATATAAATATTGTTTTTAATAGCGAAATTTTTATCAAATTATAAAAATATACAACAACAAACTTTTTTTCTATCGAAAATAAAATTATTTTCGGAAGGCGTCCGGAATAAAATACAAGGTTTTTACACAAATTTGATATTATATAACTCTTTATTATTCAGAATGATTTATTATTTTATTTATATACACGTAAATTACTATACTATGAATAAATAATTAATTTTTTTGATCCTACTTTGTATATACAGGACAGATAATATTGATATATTATATATCCTTATATTTATAAAAGTGAAATCCAAAATCGATGTTTGATATCGCGTTGCGCAAAATCTACAGAATAAATCATTATGAAATTTCGCATATAGGTAGCTGAAGATTAAAAACTGAAGCTAAAAAAGTTAATGTGCTTTTTTTTTTAAATATAAAACCAAAAAGCTTTAGTTCCACCCTTTTACCGCTTTGGCGCAGCACTGGTCGGGACGGTAAATGAATTTGATTGGTTAATAATTTACACGTGATTATACACCGGGACCGGGGGGAGGGGTATTTTTAAGATATTATTTTTTATGTTTTATTATTGTTATATCAAACAACACTGTCATTATTTCACTTTCTTCGCCATTATTTTGGGCAGAAGCCACCGACGAGAATACCTTGAGATCTTCACCTTCAAGAATAAATTAGATGAATTCACTTAACATTTTTAAAATATAATTTATTTGTAGTTTACTTTTAACCCTTGTTGGTGGCTGTTCTGAAAACGTATATACCATGGGAAAGGAGGAAATAAATATAGACGAATCCGCATAACCGCTAACCTGGTGTAACAATAGCATGCAAAGAATTCCATAGAATAGAAGTACTGAGAGAAGAGGAATACTGGCTGTCAACCTATGACTTGTTGAGTAATATAAGGTAGCGGATGTTTAGAGAAGTTATTTGCTTCATCACAAGAAATCGCCTAAAAAGGGTAAGTAAATAAATTATTAAATGAATTTTCTCCCAACCACCATTACCGGAAGGTAGCTCTCGCCGCTGATCCCGTTCTAGTTTGCTTCTTCTCTCCTTTCCCATCTCCTGGAACTAAAACACTTGAAAAAACTGAAACATGTTTGTCTAATCTGGTACCGCGGATGTCACTTCCCGCCCTCGGAATGTCCAGTCCCCTAAACTTGAGAAATGTCATCATGTCGACACAAGAATTCCCAGGGGTTTAGTTAATTTTTTTCTCACTAGGTGGCGTTCTGCCATTTAAAAGCTTAAGTAACTGGTCAGGATATGTCTATTATCTTTTTAATATTATTCTATATATATTTATGGCAAAGCGCCATCTAGTGGAACAAAAATCAACTAAATATTAATTTAGGCTTGTTCCACAATATTTTACCAAACTATTTCTGAAAAATCAAGAAAAGCCAACCAAGAACTCGATTCGGGCTGTGGGCCTTCGTCAGTGTGGGGTAGGCTGTGCCTCAACAACCAAAATATTTGTTCCAAGAGTCTTCCTGAAAATAAATAAAAGGTATTTTCTATTTTTCACATCTCCAGCGTATTTACGTAAATATTCAGAAGTCAGTAAACTCTACAAACCATAAGAATCGTGTTGCGAATCATAAAAATAGTTTAATAATTAATATATTAGATTTGAACATTAACAAACAATACAGCGGTACACAGCAATGTCACAAAGAAACTATTCATTTTGTAAACTATTTTATTCAATAGGAAGTATTTGTTCTTACAAGGGCTACGCAGCTGACTAACTCTAAAATAGCTTTTTTTCTTAAATAATTTATGCGAAGCGCGGTATTAAAATTTTTCAAGGAGCAATTAGCATGTGTGTACACGCCAAATATTTAATATTCAACATATAAATAATATATATATATATATTCCTGTGTATGTGAATAAATAACTAGGGTAAACAATATAGAAACCATATTGTACATCCTACGGGTATAAATATGATAAATAAATTACATTCTTGGCTCCCTAACACTCTAATATAATCAGCCTAATTAAATAATTGAATTTTCATTTGACGAACGCAAAATTCCGATTGAAATGAAAATCAAATCAACTCCCCATTTGGGAATAATTTACATTCCTAGCATAAACTCATGTTTAATATTTGGTATTTGATATATGTTTAGTAAATTTCCACTTATATATATATATATAGATATATAGGGAATTAAATATAAATCACACATTAGTTTACAGTTTCAATCGACGATTTAAAAAAATAATTTATACAATTCAACCGATATTATAAGACCGTGTTTGGAAAAGAGAAGACAAGGAGAGATAAATTAATTTTGTGTTGATTAAAATGAAATAAAAATGATAAAACCTCAGACTTTTCTTTATTAATATTAGGGGGGGGGGACTTTCAAACAAGTTATTTTTCAGCTCTATGTTCCAATATAGTGAAATGAAGGGCTCTCAAGAAGGCTTCCAATATGAATAAAGATAAGCAATGGTAGAACCAATTAAAATCTACAAGAAATATGAATACATGAAATAAAATACTGAGCACGGATATTTTTGTTTCATATAAAACCCTATCCCCACCGCAATGAAAAATTATTTACAGTTGTTGACTCATCATGGAAGAGCCCTCGCAGCGATTTCGCAAATTCAATCTATCAGACCGCCTTTTCAGAACTTTAATACTGTATTGGACTATGGTGGTGGTGGTGCTTATCTCCATAGTTAAACCAATTCCTGAAGTCCACTCCTCTCCAATTTTGCGATGGTAGTTTTAGGCCTGGAAAATAGGTCCTCTATTGTCAGTTCTGAGCATGACAAGATATTCTCCGAAGAAACTTCTGCACTATTGGATTTCAAACAGTTATTAAAGGGTTTTTGTCCATTTTGAAATTTTAAGGTTTTTTATATGGCCACTTCTTAGTCTTGCTAAAGCTTGTTAAAGTATTGGACTATTATATATACATATGCGGTACTAAATGATAAATTCATAGTTAACTATGGACAATTAGTTTTTAAAACAATAGAATTACATACACATATTTTCTCGTCCAATACTCTTTTCCAAACAATAAACACAGGGACAATTAGGTATAAATCAATAACAGAGCAATGAGTCGACATTTATATACAGAAAAAACTAGGAACAATTTTTCTTTTCGAAAACAAACTTTTAGAATTAAAATGCAATTAAAATTTATTGGGAGGGCTTGGCTCATCAGTGGTGAACCCTCACATACAGTATTAGAGCTCTAAAAAGCAGTCTGATAGATTAAATTGGCGAAACCGCTAGGAGGGTTCAACACATTGATAAGCCAAATCCTCCCAATAATATTTTAGATAAAATGGTTTATTTTAGCATTAGACGTTCAAACGTCTTTCATTAGCAATGTTTATAGAATACTAAAATGGATGTACATATACAGAGGAAATTCACTTTTAAAATGACGAGTTTGAAATGAAATAAAATATATTCATTAGGTTTATGTTCTATTTAATTTCCTCTGATCATCGAACAATAAAACGAGATCGGTTTTCCATGAAATATTGATTTTCATAGGTTCAACATTTTTAAAATTTCTTTTTCAAACCTCCAAACAACATTTCCCGATATGATACCGCTGGGAGGGTTCACCACTGATGAACCAGGCCCTCCTATTATTTTTTAAATACAGTAAGGGAAGTAGAAAATTGTTTAATTTTTAAAAAGAATCATACGGGTCTATAATAGTTTCGTTTTCTCATAACATTTCCAGATGCCGTCCAAAGTAGTCGGACCCTTTTTAGGCTTTGCTTTAATATTTTAAAATAGAATGACATCAGGTAATTTCCAGTTATAATTACACATATAGATTGGCAGAATATATTCCGCTTCCATGGACCTTATAAATCAGGTTTGATCTCACGGTATGACTCGGTGATTGATCTTAATGGATCTATACTTTCTGTTTTCAGTTCCGTACATATTTGGGATATATGTATATTCTTTAAATTTTGTCTCTATTATATATCTGTGATAATAATTTGCATAAATTCGACACTATTCTCTCAACTTTGAGAATCTTGAACTTCTCTCTCGAGCCCAAAACCAGTAATAACCATGAAAAATTTCGAAAGTTTATCCTTGCATTGGAGTAGCCAGTATTTCTAGCACTTAATGTCGTATTCATCAAAATAAACCACAGGTAGACACTTACAATCATTTAATCAAAACAAAGTTTCATTTAATGTATAAATATTCTCAAATTTCATCGTTTGAATGATTTTTAGAGAGGATTATGAAATTTGTTTTCTTTCCATAAACGTGTTTTAAATAAAATACTATATTTTCTCAGTTTAGGTTATATATATATATATATATATATATAACTCTATATTCAACACAAAGTACAGGGTGATCCAAAAGTCCCGCACAACTTTAAAAATTAATAACTCCCCGAATATTTGCGCTAGAGCAATGCGGTAAACACCATTGTGTTCAGGATGCAATGGGATTTTTTATGGCAAATAATGAATAATTCAAAATTGATTTTAGTTACAATTTTATTCGCCAGATGGCGCTCTACCAGAATCAGAGATTCAGCGGCCAAATTGTTTGATAAATTGAAAAATATAACTAATCGACACGTATTTTTCCTTTTTGAATACCAGGAAAGAACCCTAATAATATCAAATAACAAATTAATAAAACACCACTTCGCCAAAAGTATGAAGAATTTGTTAACGATTTTCAAATACAATCAGAAATATGTAAAATAGGTAAATGCAAATTAAAACATGTAGCAAAAATAAAATTGATATTTTAGATACGGTTTGTTTCCGAAGATAATAAATTTCTAATATTTTTAATTCAACTCTCACTCAGTATCGATTATGTTTATTTTAATTCATTTGAAAAATATGTATCTATCTCTGATAATTTATTTTACTCTGGAATGCCGTTGTTGTTTTTGTCGTGTCCAATAAATAGCCTCAGATGTCTCCATGCATTTCTATCACAGCAGCAGCAGCAGCAATGTCCACTATCTTGGATGTATGAAGCTGCTGCTCTGGGTCTATGTCAATTTTCTGCAAGGCTGCGGGAATGAGAATATGTGGGTAGGTGTTAGTTCCACACCAGGACAGTTGTTGCATGTTCTATAGGTTCTTGTGCCATCTGGATGTATTTTCATTCCTTTATAATGTTTTGTTCTAAGTCTTGTTATAGTTTTTGTCAGTTTTCTCTCAGAGTTTATTTCACATATTCGATCTTTTCTTATTTTTTGTTTAATTATCTTGTATTTTGACAAAGCATCAGCGTCAAATACTGACATTTGTTCTTTATTTTGGCTCAGCTTTCTGGCTTCCTTTGCCAATTCAACTGCCATTTCATTACCCGATCTCAACACGGGCAGGAATCCATTGTAGAATGCAGTTATTCTCCAATGATTCCATTTGGGTAAGTAACGAGTGTATTTTCTGTGTGATTCTAGTATTGCCCTTCTGAATTGCTTCTAGAGCGGATATGGAGTCGCTGTATATTAAAATTCCTTCTGCTTGATGCAGGGATGGTTGGTTAAGGCATAAATCAAGAGCTTTCCAGATAGCTGTCAGTTTACAAGTGAAGTTTGGCGAAATCTGTCCTGCTCCTTCTTTGATTTTGATGTTTGTTCCATCTTGCAGTATTATGTTAATTCCGTCCCCTCCATTACTCAGGGTAAGGTCTGAAGATCCATCTGTATATGCTGTTAAAGGGCGTGGCCTAGCATTTTTAATCAAGAATTTTTACTATGAGGACATAGCCATTAATATTCCAAACACATTAGACCTCGATGCCCAAGGTATCAAAGTCTACCTCAATCAAAACAAAGCCATCAACATATACAATATGTATCACCCTCCAAACAATACATTTATTGACGATGGAACAATGGCTCAATTTCTTACAGACAACACTTTTATTGTAGGTGACCTTAATGCCAAACATCAACTATGGGGATGTCCTACGCCAAACCCAAGAGGCAAAATACTATCAAACATATTTGACGACAATGCCTTCATGTGCTTAAATGATGGGAATCCTACCCATCATTCATACAAGCTATAATACTGCACAAGCCCTTGATATAAGTTTTTACTATCCTGACATTTTTCACAAATGCAAATAGCAAATATTAAAAAATTTGGAAGTGATCATTTGCCTAATTTGATAGAAATTAGCACCAAGACCAAAACTAGCTCAATTAAGAAAAATTCTGGAACTTCAAAAAGGCTAATATGATATCTTTCGAAAACACCATTATTAAAGCAGCCAAAGTTTCAATACCAAGAGGTAATATTAAGAAATGGATTCCAAATTATACACACCAAGCAAAAATATTCAAACACTTATAACTAAAAGAAATGAACTACAAAAAAGTGCACCCAAAACCAAACAAATTGTATAACTGAACTGAACATTGTGATTGCAAAAATAAAAATATTATACGTAAATGTGAAAAGGAAAAAATGGAAACAAACTTGTGAAAACCTGAACCCAACAGACCCAAATACAAAACTTTGGAATTTGGCAAAACAAATTGACAGAGCCCAGCCAAAAACTGAAAACACAAATATGATTAAGAATACAGATAGTACACCAGCAACTAATGACAAAATTGCTGCCAATCCTTTAGGTAATTCATATCAAATAAGTAGTAAAATCAAGGTTGAAAAAAGGCCCGAAAGATTATTCATGACTGTAAAATGTCACCAGCACTCATAATATTTTCCATGAAAAAATTCAATATGAAAAAGCTAGCTTATGCATTAGAAAACACTGGCCTAAACAAGACTCCTGGGCCAGATGGAATCCATGGCCGAATGATATCAAACTTGGGCAAAATTGGCAAAGAAAGACTTCTTAATATTTTCAATAACTCCTGGAAAACTGGAAAATTGCCTCAAGACTGTAAAAATGCAACAATAATTCCCATTAAAAAACTTGAAAAATCTGCTGATGACCCAAAAAAACTACCGACCTATCTCCCTAACAAATATTTGCTGCAAATTAATGGAAAAAAATTATACTCAGATGACTCACCTACCACCCCGACACAAAAAATCTATTACCAGAAGAACAATATGGATTTAGGAAAGGACATGGGACAATAGACCAACTCTTATTTTTCACACAAAAGGTAAAAGATGCACAAAACGAAAAACCAACTAACCACACCATAGCTGCTTTTTAGACCTTACACAAGCTTTTGATAAGGTATGGAAAAACAAGTTAATTACAAAATTATACAAACATTTCAAAATTGATGGAAAAGCTATCACTTGGATAAATAATTCCCTTAAAAATATATAAATCAGGGTCAAATATAATGGCACTCTATCTAAAACCTTCAAATTGTACCAAGGATTACCACAAGGATCAATCCTTAGCCCAACTCTCTTCACCCTATTTATTGCAGGCATAGAAGAAAAATTATCAAATAAAACCAATATTGGACTTTTCGCTGATGACATTATTCTATGGAGCAGTAACACTAACTGGAAAAAATCTGAAAGAAATTTGAACAAGACTCTTCTCCACCTAGAAAAATTTGCTAATAAAAATAAATTAGAATTTAACCCCCAAAAATCTGAAACCTGTCTTTTTACTACCGATAAGAAACTATACAAAATAAGACCAAATATTATTCTGAAAGAACAACAATTACAATATAATAAACATCCTAAATATCTCGGCTACACCCTGGATCCAGAAATTAAACTAAATTAAAACCAGTAAGCATATTGAAGGAGTTGTTAGAAAATGAAGAGACCGACTAAAAATCTTGAAATATATTTCAGGAAGAGTGGGGAGCTGAAGCAACAACACTAAAATTAACTTACACATCTCTAATGAGACCTATCTTGGAATATGGATATCAAATCTATGGTACAGCATCTGAAACAAATCTAAAATCACTGGAAAGGATACAACTAAGTGCAGCCAGAAATATTACAGGTCTTCGAAAAACCTGTCCTAATAATATTGTACTTTACGAGGCAGACATTATGCCCTTGAAGGATAGAATAAGCTACAATCTGCCAAAATATATAAACAAAATCAAGAGTTATGAAAACAAACACAAAACTTTCAATTACATACTTAATTGGGAACCCAATATAAGATTCAAAAATGAAGGCCCTCTCCACCTGGCCAAAAGAAATGGATTTTTAAAATATAAAGTGGAAAAATATTATTTAGATAAAAAATATCTCCATGCGAACCATTAACAAAATGTTATTTTTAATGCCACTTTAAATGAACCCACCAACAAACAATACCAAAATCCAGAATACTTAAAACAATTATCATTAGAAATATTTAATAAAATTCCTAAAAATGCAATAACTATCTATACCGATGGTAGCAGAGACGAGTTGGGACACACTGGCAGTGGCTGTCTCATCAAAACCACAAATGGCATTGAGAAAATAAACAGAAGAAACCCAGAATTTTGCTCAGTCTTCAGATCAGAACTTATAGCCATCTATGAAGTCTTAAAATCCATCAGAAACATTAAACATCACGATATATGGATTCTTACTGATAGTAGAAGTGCCATACAACACTTGAGTCACACAGGGGATCTTAGAGACAAAGTAAGCAGGAACATAATTGGTTATCTCCAAAAACTCTCAATACCTCAAAATTCACCTTCAATGGATACCCTTACATGTTAGCATTGAAGGCAATGAAGCTGCTGATGCACTAGCGAAAAAAGGCACAAAAGAACCCTTGCTATAGAACATAGGATCCCACCTAAGCACAGTTGGTATACCCTAGAAGCTGATGGCCACCCAGACCTTTAGGTCCACAATCCGGCATGCGAAGCATGCCCTTCGCTGCTATTCTGTTCAACTCATAAGCCAAGTAACGGTATCCAAACTAGTGCTTGGACATTGTACCTGGAAACACCACCTCCCAGACAACGTGTCTGGAAGGATTTCTATACCGGTGGCCTTTAATCATAGCAAAATAGGAACCTATCTACTGTGTCCAGCAGGGACCGCGGGGAGGCAGCCCCCGGTCGACTCTGTTCACTCACAGCTGAGGAAAAGCTCAGCTGCCACGTCGTGGGCTTTCTCAAGAAGCATGCTGTGATTTCTCAGCAGCTTACTCTCGATCGCGCCCCTCGCCCTCCTTCTCTCTTCCTGCACACCCACTACCCTTGGACAATCCAAGACGTAGTGGCGTGCATTCATATCCCTTTCTCCATAGACGCAATCAGGGTTTCTCTTAATTTTAAATCTGTGGAGACTTGGGGAAGAGCCCATGTCCCGAACTACCCTAATGAGTTTGTGGGATATTACCTTACAGAGGTACTTAGGTGTTGTTACCCCATTGAATACCTCTCTCCCCTTCACACTGTTCCTCCATCTGTCCAACCATAAGTCCTGGACGTGCCCCCTGATCCTCCTATAAACTTCTTTCTTGGTCACTGGG